>JACXIV010000053.1:497051-941373 GCA_014737475.1 Bombus confusus | reverse complement strand
AGATGAATTTCCGTTTAAATTATATTTCGTTAGTTCTGTTCGTGAAAATATAAGATTGTATAAAAGTCTATAGTTTATAATAATTATAATTTTAGTTTTATTTGAAATTCGAAACTGTAGAAACGGACAGAATGCAAAAGATATCATTCCTTGTTATAATTTTTAATATGTAAAATGAATTTCCGTTTAAATTCTATTTCGTTAGTTCTGTTCGTGAAACTATAAGTTTGTATAAAAGTCTATAGTTTATAATAATTATAATTTTAGTTTTTAAAGAGTTTCATTGATCCGATGTTTTCACCCTTGGTCGAGGGAAGAAATTGCGAAGAGGGTCGACTGATGGTTCTGGCCTGGACCAGGTGTTGCGACAGTTACTTTTAAAGGGGTTACTTTCGAGGTTACTGCCGCGAAGTATACACATACACTTCGCCACCCTTGCAAGTCCCTCGGAAATTATTATACGATGCAGTTTCGCGAGCATCCCATTTTCTGCTCAACGTTTTCTTAATAGTCGAGGGAAACATGGTCGTCTCAGAAAAATACGGGAACGAAAGCCATGTATCGTCGATAGGATTAGGGAAAACTGTACGACTTTTAAGGCCTCGTGGTAAAAGCGAATTGCATTACAAACGCGTCTTCGAATATTCGGTTTAGAACAACGCGCTTCTGTTTGGTTCTTATAGATAAGGTTTAATAATGGTGTAGTTGAGTTCTATGTTGATTTTCGCGGAAATGAATTTTCCAAAGAGATTTTTATATTTATTTCATTTATTTTAGAGAATAGAAATTGTTAGACAATGAATATTTATGCGTTTATTGAAAATTTCAAGCTGTAAAGATTTATAAAATGTACGACTACGCAATGTAGATTATATACGCTTACAAATACAGAGTAATAGAAAATCACGGACGAATGTTTTTAAAATCGAAAATTCTGACTAGAAACAGTCGTTTCCCCCAATTAGTAGCGAACATATTGTCTTCGCGGGTGTCAGTTTCAAAACTGGAACGTGAAAGCCGGTTTTGTTTAAATTTCGCACCTAAAGCCCCGATATTTTTGATGATACAGAGCGTAACGTTGCTGAAATTTTATTATACTTATCCGACAAATAAAAAACATTGTTAGTTCGTTTAAAATACATCGAGAATACTTCTTTTTCAAATAGAAACACAATCCTTTTGTTTTTTTAAAACAATTATACATAGAGTGTTTCATTTACTCTGGAATCAATAGTACTTTTTTCTTTCTTTCCTGCACGAACATTTGAATCGAACGAAGTCTATTGAATCAATGTAAAAAAAGCATTACAATTCGTGATATTTCGTTCCTCGATGTTATTTCTTTCAAGTTCCTTTTTTTAAAAGTATCATTTTTATAAAGTACCAACGTAGTATTTATTATTAAATAATTTACATAAACACGATAATATTATTAAATAATAACAACTGTTTGTTCTATTCCGAAAAGTAGTTTGTCTTTGAAAAGGAACAGTTATCGTCCTGTTAATTTCATACGCGAGGTTTCTTCTACCTTGAAACGATCTTTTCGTAATGATCGCTTGAATCTTCTATAAAAAATAAATATCGACGACCATAAACTGAAGGTCCAAGTGAATAGACGATTGCTTGGAAACGGGGTAGACGATAGTATGCACTTTCCTGTCGCGAACGAAAAAACTGTCAAGTATGACCTCATCTACTCAGCTTACACTCGTTATGCGCAGCTAAATTTTTCAGAGTGGCCGCGGTGAATAGCACACCATTTTCTTTCTCTCTCTCTCCTTTCGTCTTTTTTGCTTCCCGGTCTTCGTGGAAAATTGGAGGGAAGAGACACGGCTATAGGGTTGTTCAAAGAGAAACATCTTACATGCATAGTGCATGCGAACTACTCCTAGCGTTCTCCTAGCCTTCTTGTTCTATCGTCGAATAGACTCAGTAGTTAGATTCACCTCGCTGAAACGTTCTCACGTTTCTCGATTGCTTGACACGACGATAAAATTCTAAATAGAAGCATTTTCTATGTATTTCGTAATATTAACGTTTCATTATTTGCAGTCTCGTTAATCTTGGAATTTTTTAAATATTTTACTTACTTTTATATTAAGTAAAGCGAAGTTTAAAACTGAAAACTTTTAGAAGACTTAAATTTAATTCAGAGTATCGGTTATCAGGACAGATCTAGGATCCGCGCCTTTTTTGCTGAATTTTCTATGCTAAATTTTGTCGAATCTATTTAATAGAATGAAGACAGAGATGGCTTTCACCTGACTGGCTTTTATGAAATATGAAAGAATGGGTATACTTGGCCCAGTGACGAGATTGTTGAAACGTAGCCTTTAGCGGCTGTCATTATTCATAACCTGTATTTAGGTTGCGTTTTAATAAAGTTCTTATATATAAATTTACCATGATCACTTGCAACGTTCTTATTCCTTTCTTTTTTAAATAGAATCTCTTGGAGAATGATCTCAGACAAAAATAATTATTTTTGAAAGGAGCAGACATCAGAGAGAACAAGAGATACAGTAGAGTGACATTTTGACGTGGATCGGCATTCGCGTATGGCGAGTTGATCTTTGGCGTACAGTGTATCGTTTGCAACCTTGTCGACAGGATATCATGATTCCCGATGGGGAACCACGCTGAAACGCGGGAAGTCACTTTGAGCCGAGTCTTCTAAGGAAGTCAAGCGTACCGAAATAACGTCCCTTCGATCTTAGAATTCCAAGATGCCATAGAGGGATGCGGTTCCTCCCTTTACTTATCAATTTTTGCGCTCTTTATGCCACAATACTTCCTTATTCTACCCCCTGTTTCCTTTGCAAAATAAAATAGTCGCGTGTCCCTAGCTAAAAATAATTTTCGACTTTGGGAATAATCATCGATTTTGAAATATTACATCGAGTTTCTTGATGAAATGATATACCTCGTACCGATACGTTGTGGTCGAATAGGAAGTTTGAAAACTACAAAGTCTGATAATACGTATAATGCTTAAAATCTATGATGAATTAAATATACTTTTATGAGATTATAACAATATAGAAAGTAAAAATGTTTGTAATCAGGTAATGAGTAGATGAACAAGATTTTAAGAATTAAAAAGAAAATTTTCAGAAATCATGTTAGATACAACTAACCACAAATTAAAAAATATTAAAAAAAAGAGCAGAAGATCTAAATAAAGATATAGATTAGCCCTTTTTAGTAATCAAACAATTTCGGAAAAATCTTCTACGATTTAAGGGAAACCGAAAGGTTTCATTAAAACCAAAAGTACACTTCTTCGTAATTCCATGTAGCGAGATTATATTCTCGGAGATTCGATAAAGTGATGTCCAATTAAACGAGTTTACAGGGACATACCGGTGCGATTTAATATTGCATCGTCTCTGGTATATCCAAGAAGAGTCGAATAAACTCTCTTCGTATCCGTTCACGGTAGGTTGGCCACAAGAACGAAACTGATTGGTCGTTAATCCTACGGCTTTTCCCTGGGATTCACGTTCTTTTCCCTGCTTCAAGGATGAATTCGTCAGTAATTGGGTATAAATCACCGAGCTCGCCTTCGCGGCACGAGATTTTACAGCGCTTTTGCATTCATCACATCATTAGAAGATATTATGTTCGCTATTCTGGATGGCGTACGAGTCGAAAGGAATACGTCCAGTTTGCAAGAACATGTCTGTTCCGATTGGTGTAAGCTATAGTAAATTAGATGAACTTTCTTCCACTTTTGGTTCCTTTTTATTTTTCTCCTTTATTGTATTAAATTCTTTTATACAGAGCGTTTCTTTCAACTGGACTGATTTAATCGTTTGAAAAGAGACGATATAATTAAGAAATACATAATGAAAAGAATTACAAACGCCGACTTTTACCAAATAAATTATTTTGTACGCGTTTGAAAGTACCAGTGAGATATCGGCGATAAATATCGCACATATTTCAACAATGGGCAACAGTGTTTTGTTTCGATTGGATTCGACGTATCCTTAATCCTTCAGAGCAACTTAAACTGTATATTAAGGGAGGAAAACGGACTTTGGAAAATAACGATTAATCCTGTTCTAGAATACTTCATGTCGATTTTTCCTTTTGGAATAGAGTCGAGGTTTTTGTACGAGGGCTAATGGATCTCTTTTCTTGAAAGTTTTTTCGAGCCTCGCCTTTCGCCTCGTCAGCCTTCTCATGAGAAAATAAAAACAGAGAAGCCTCGCAGAATCCAGAAAAGTGTCGATTATTCGGGCGTCGATTAATGGGGATGTCGATTATCCGAAGACGCATTATCTGGAAGAGCAATTATACCGTAGAAGAACGAATTAAATATACATATACGTGTACGAAATAAAAAACGTCGCTCAAGATTACCTACAGCTCCGCATGCATTAACCACGTCGTTCTAAGATGAACCGTGTCTCCTGTACATGCATTTGCTTTTAATATTTCACTAAGTTTTCCTATGCTCGTAGTGGAACGCAAAAAAATGTCAATCATTTTTGTGAACGTGTTGCTTCGCCTTCTCGAACGATTTGAAGCGGACAAAAATCTTCTAATAATAAACGTAATCGATAAATAATCGACTACGATCTATAAGTCTGAGATCTGAAGATCAATCTAACATAATGAATCCCCATGAAGAAATATGTTCCTAGATACATTTCCGGCAGACAGAGACATCAGTGAACGCAAATACTTCGGAAGAGCACTTTATTGATCGGTTCATGAGAGGACACGACTCGCATATACTAATATCTCTGGTGAATAAGAGAAGAGAGCTGAGGATTTAAAATTTCTGGATGCACGGTAAAAATCTTGCAGGCCAGGTGCACCTCTGGTGCGACTATGTAAATCATGTTCACCCTGAGGCACGTGTCCAACCAGTCCTCTTCTCCGCCGCTTGCACTCGACTTATCGCTCGTATTAACGCTCGCAGCAGCGGAACGAGGAGAGAAGCGGAGCCAGAGGTCGCGACCTTCGGCCATTAAGGCTGAAACACATATTTTCAGCTTTCGTAGCAAACCCCAGGGGACGAGCGCGGTGCTTGTTTCTAGGTTTGTTGTCATTCTTGTTTCACGTGAAACCATGGGGTGCCCAACGGGGATCAACGGGCCACACACGCTCAAAGATTCCGATTCTGAAACCCATTCTCTCTCTCTCTCTCCCTCTCTTTGCTTGCTTGACAACCGTTTACCTGCTACTCCCCTGGGGAGGACTTCTTCTCGGGCCTGGAATCTTTGACTTTCTGACGTCTCAGAGCTTTTTCATTAGGGACTTTAATCTTGATTAATCGATGCACCAAATCATAGGTGCTCAGCGGTGATCGTTAAATATCGGAGTTTATCTGAATAACATCGAAAGGCGCGTGGCCCTGGGTCAACGTACTCCGTACCTGGAATTACGTTTCGTTCCGAGCTCTGGCGCGTGCTCTTTTTATGACGGGTTGCAGCGTTGATTTTTATTAGAATGTAATATGATGTACCGTACGTTTCCAGAAAATATTACGTTTAAAATGTTTATAGAGATATTAATTATTTTAATAGAGAAATACGTTACTCTCAACATATATTTCAAAATAATTTTACGATGAATTTAGCATACACATCTTCCTTCTAGATAACGAAATGAAAATGTTTCAAATTGATCTTAACAGTTTATGACGAATTTCGAATATTTAGGAGAATATCAAGTTTCTTGTAATATAAAACACGGTTATACTTATGACATGTTTAATTATTATAAAATATTACAAGCTCTTGAAAACTGAGATCTATTTATACATAATTATGAAAGCAACAGTATAGGTAAATTAATGGAAATTGATTAAAAAAGAATATATATATATATATATATTTAATATATTTATATGTATTTAAATTTGTAGATATTTGTTTAAGATCTTAATGGATTTTATCTTGATATTTTGCAAATCTCTGTGTTCGTATGAATGAATGAATTATTACATCATAGACGCGTTTGTTTCTTAAAACATCTACAAAACTCGCTGCAAAGTACAGAATGTATTTGTCAATGAAAGTACGTATGCTAATAAAACAGTCATTGACTGATTGAACAGTGCGATCAAATCGAAACCTTCATTAAGTGATTACCATTCAGTAGATCAAAACGAAATGGTGCTATTTACTGCAGTTCAATTGGCGAACATAATCATCAACATCCAGTATCGGTATCTGATTTTATGTTTGCTCTATAGAACATAATCAATGTTTGTTTGCCAGCTTTTAACACCGTGATCAGCTTTCGTCGTTAATGTGTTGTCCATTTTATGCGTATTATCGAACAAATGTGTGAAAAATTTAATTAATTCAATAAAGGACATGGCGAATATAAACACAGAGTGATTCGGTTCTCGATACTTTCGTTCATAGTGCTCTAGAAACGGATAATTCGCTTTGAAATAAGAATATTTCGAGTGGAAACAAAAATCCCCGTAGAATATGCAACAAATTCGAAGAAAATCGCACAGATTGGCAATTTCAATCCAAGCTTGCTTCATTTTGTATGTTTACGTTATAGAATGAATTTATACTTTCTATTCCTTATTCAAGAAAACCTTTTACACTCTCAAGCATTTCTGAGATTAACTTCATTTTTTCTAAATATACTAATATACCTACTAATATACCTAGGCGTGCAACGATTTCCCTTGAAACATCATTGGTGAATTGCAAGAGGAACGCAGTAACGTAGAATTATGATTATCGCTGGGCGTTGGTCCGCGCAACTCATTAGTTTTCGATATATTCGGAAATATTTCGACGCGTTCCTCGATCAATGCCCTACCTGACGATTTGTCCGTCGATCGGATCGCCGCCCGCGACAAACGAGAAACGAGCGATTTATCAATTTTCAGAGCGATTGTTCCACTGCATAAAATATCATTCTCCCTACGCTTGCCCGCTTGAATGGCCCGTGTGATCGCTCGAGGCAACCGACGGGGATAATAATTATTATTTCACGCGGTTAACGAACGAATTGTGCCATGAACAGCGCGCCAGCTAGCCAGTCGTAAGAGGAAACGGTGCACGAGGAAATAAAGATGGAGAGAGAGCGAAGAAGAGCATGGTCTATCTCGTAATTACCGTGAAAATTCGGCGATCTTGATTGGCGTGCGTTGCATCACGAAAAAATGCGATTTTCCTGGCTCAAGCAGCTGCGTCATGTTCTGGCGCTTTTGAACAATACCAGCCGGGCTTCATGGAGATAAAGGGGTAGGGAAATAGGGTTTTATAAAAATCTGTGTGTGCCGACGGTGTTGGGTGTGATCTCGATGTTAAAAGTGATGAAAGGGCGTGATTGACGTGAATTAGTTGGTGGCCTCTCTGACCCTGTTACCGAGTTTTTCCAGCATATTATGCTCTGTGAGAATTCTTGAGAAACGAGCGTATTTATTTGGTACAAGATTTCTCCGAGTAATTAGCCAAACTTATGGGATCGCTTAAAGAACCACTATGTATTGTATTTTCTTCAATATGTCTATGTAAAACGTGTACCAATAATTTACTGCTAAAATACAAAATTCAATATCACTATTAATACTTGATCGTAGTACTAGCATTTGATATCAGTGTCACATTAGTGTAAATTGCTATTGGTGTTTAATATTCATATGAAATTCAATCTCTTGTGAATAATTTAGTGTAGCAGATATTACAAACATAAATATAATGTGTCTCTAAAGTAAACTGATTATTTCTATTTTTTCTTTTTATTGTTCAGAATTGTATGTTAAACATGGCGGATATATTAGTATTAGTAATTTAAATTATTAAGTTTGAATCTAATATTACTATTCAAATTTCAATACCAAATTTTTCGCAAATTATCATACTGCAACGACGATATGACAACGTCATAACAAATCTACTGAAAACAAGCCCTTAATAATGAATGTCACAAAGTCTTTTCTTCGAGAAGCGTTAGCATCGATCTAAACAAGCGATTCGTCACCGAACAAGGAGGAGAAAAAAATCCTTCCGCAGAGAATTTTATCGAATCGAATGCAGCTGCTGAGGATGGCAAATCCCCATGGGCCGTCGGCTCGCGATAATTCTGTCCCTGACAAGGCGCATAAACGCCGTTACACCGTTCATGGACATCATCGATGGTTAAACGATCGTTGGTACTCGTAATTTTGTCCCGGAATTTCGTCGACGTCGATTAACCCACATACGCCTCAGGGCTGAGAGAACCCGCAAACCGAGTTGAAACTTCAGCACTTCATTTAGTAGTTAGCGAAATACATGCTGATGTTCCAGTATCGATGATCGCTAGAATTCGTTTTGGACATTATTCATTAGAGCGAGTACAGTTAATAATTTTTTAGACAGTTCCACTCGTTTCGGTCATTTTCATACCTTTCATACTTCTATTTTCACAGCTTTCATCGTAACTAATTGTAGACTTTGTACGTTTGATGGCAGTTTTATCGATTTTATAGGTTTCATACAGCCAGTCAATAAACACGAAAATATTTTTCAAAGAAACGCATATCCCGCGATCAAAGGTTTAGACCATCCCAAATCAAATATGAAATCCTCTCTTTACCGCGATTCTTCCACAAAGAACCAATACCGAGTTCCGCGTTTCAATAAAGAGTCTTGTTAGCGTTCACAGATTCATCGTCGAGCCGCGATGTGTAACACGAAAGCAGAAGCACGGCGTTGCGTTTTCCACGGTTCGTTTGTTGAATTCACAACAGGCGATGACCATACGCCAGCAAGCGATTCGCCGCATTATGCAGCGAACCGAATCGTCCGTAAGAAGAAGCTTGCCAATCCTCTTCGAAAGGCCGATGTATACGCGAAAATACATAAGCGGATACAACCCTATACCGATGGATAAAGATCTTTTCAACGGCGTCGCGGTTCTATGTTCGTGTTTTTTGGCAGTCGTCCCAACCCGCTGGTCTAGACGTCTACGGTCTTCCTGCCATGTTCTGCATTTTTCATCGATTGAATTAATTCCTCAAGGGATGGGCGGGACTCGGTCCCAGATCTCGATCGATTCTGTTCTTCGATTAAAGCAGAATTCAATGAAATTCTATGAACGACACGATGGCATTTGGCTGGGGTTGGAGTATTTTGCATTTCGAGTGCAATTTCTTGACTATTTCGCTGCCTTTGATGCGTGCGACGGTGCATCGCGTACTTTTACGTTTTTAAATTTCTGCCTTTTGATAAAAAGATTTGAGAAATAGAACAAAAATCAACGGTATTGTGTCGGATAAATGTCTGTCTGTTGGACAAGTAGGCAATAGTAGAAAATTCTACGCTGCGGATTATCCAACAAATGCGTAAGTTTGAAGCTTTATATTAGGTCGTTCGAAAGGTTTCTTTCGTTTTGTGAGGAAACAACAGATGCGCAACATTTGTTGTTTTATATTATTTTATTGAATTACGTACGATCCATTTTGTAGTAACAGAACGAGAACAGAATCGTACATAATTGAATAAAATAATGTAAAACAAAATTTGTTGCGTATCTGTTATTTCCTTATAGAACGAAAGAAACTTTCGAGACAACCTAATATTGGAACTTTTGCATTAAAGCTTAGGTTTGTTAGATACGTAATTTTATAACAAAAGAAGCTACTAAAGAATTTCATATTTGTCAACACCAGCCTCGGTTTTCTTGTTAAACTAGTTCACTAACTAATTGATTCAAATAATCAAACGTTATATTAAAATAACGATATCTTACAGTCAGATCTAAAAATTGTTCGTATACGATAGACTGTAAAATTAGTTACTTTCCGTTGCTCCTGGCAGAATATAAGTTCTCTTTTAAAAAACGTATCGACACAGGTTTGACAAACAGACAGTCGTTACCAGGAACACGTGCAGGAGCAAAGGCAACAGAGAGGCTGTTGACCAATTTATCGAAGGATCATTACACAGGCCGAGCTGGTGGTGACAGTGATCGTTAAGCGACACCCTTCTGGCGCGTGCCACTTTTCCTACGCATGTACCCACACGTGCAATAGCGTTTCCTATCGTCAGACTGGTGACAAAGCAATGCGTGGTGCAGACTAAACAACGAAACAAGTGACAGAACCGTTGTTAAACGTGGCGTAGAAGGCAGCTGGAAAATGGAAGCAGTGACTCGATATCGTGCGTCGATCGCCTAGTCATCGTTGCAACAGTAATATTCGTAAGAGGCCTCCCAAACTTCGAAAGCTCCAATTTCCTGGCATGCACGTAACAATGCAAGTATTATTACGCGGTCCTAGCCAAATAATGACGAGGAGTTCGCTCACCAGTTCCAATGCAGCTTAATATTCGCTGCTGTTTCGAATAAACGTTTCTAATAATTAAGAAACTTAGAAATTTGCGGAAATTAATTTGTCATGGATTTTAAGGCATTTCTCGATTCCACAAATATTTCATTCCACAACCCTGCGTTGCCAACAATTTCTATGATATTTTGAGAATTTCTGGAACCCGGAAACAAAAATTCCTCCGAGCGCCGAAAATAATTTTTCAGCAATTCGCGCCACCTCAAGAAATTTATTGATCAAACTGAAATTTTAACAGCTCAAATACCATCGTAGAGGACAAATTTGATTCGCCATTAGAAATCACGAATAGCGCGATAAAATTTCGCAGCCGTATTTCGTCCCATTCTAATGATAATAATACCTACACAACCTGATAAACCTCCTATAGCTGATAATACCCATGGTTATTTGCGAGAAGAACGAAAGCAGAGAAGGACATTGTCATTCACAGTAGCATAGAACGCCGTCGTCACACTTGTACATCTACGCAAAACGGAAACTGGAGACTAATTAACGAAGACTTTTCCTCGTAGATCGAAAGACTCGCGACAGCGCCGGAACCGGATGCCCCTGTCGTCGTTTGTGTGTTTCTCCCCCATTGGCTATCATACGCGTATCTGACTTTGGCCGTGACTCAGCTGGGCACCGCTATTTAAACTGTGCAGAAAGGGGAGTGCGGATAATATCGCGTGTCAGATCAGACGGTGCATTTCGAAACGCTGAAATCCCGACTTATTAACGCGAGCCCGCTTTCCAGCCTGGCGATGCCCAAGATTAATAACGTTACGTTGCACGTGAAAGTAGCAAATTTAATACGACTATTCCAGCAACCCCTACACTGCCTGCTCTATGCGTGTATCTCGATGGTAACGTTTTCTGTTTGATGAATAATTACATTACGCGTCCCTAATACGCGACGTGTAATTAGGCGCAGCAAAAGTTGAAGAAATTATACCTATTACTTTGAGAAAATCATTGCCTTAAAGTTATGTGTAGACTTTTCTGCATTTTTGGTAAATTTGATCAAGAGTGGAGAGATTTACCGATCGTGCATAATATGCAAGAACATATAAATTATTCAAAATACAATATGCGTATATGTAAATGTATATGCATAAATTATTGCATTTAATAAGAGAAAAAACTTCCTGCATGGGTCCGATAGTTTAAAATGTATTCGTAAACATATAAATTTGTATGAATATTCGTATAAACGCAGTGTAAATTTTAATTTTTATTAAAATTTTCCCCAATCTCTTTGTTCACTTTCTTGTTCAATGTTTCATCACTGATGCATTTTTCTTTATTTGCTTGTGAATTTTATTCCAGTAAACGCCAGACGATTGCAGTAAAGAATTCTTATAGAACGAATAAATTGTCAAAACTGATGTTTATATAAAAAGAGAAAAAAGAATTTTATATAAAGAAAGAAAAAAGAGATTTCCTCCGGAGAAGTTCTCGTAACAACATCGAAATGCGAAGGTTCGTTTCAATCGTGAGTCTTAGAATGACACAAACGCAGATCCATCCGGTTTTACTTAACGAGGATTCATTTATTTCGACCTCGGTAAGGGACTCGTTTCCCGGTGGCTGTATTTATTCTGGCAAGTTACGAATGCCATTAACTGGAAGCTCTTGCATTTAATCGTGGAACGAGTATGGTAATACGCTTTCCTTATTTATATACTGAAATATCCAAGTGCATACTTTCGAACTGCATCCAGTGTATTCTATAACGATCAAGGTGAAAAATCTTATCATTACAGTTTCTTGGAGTCATCGTCCATTTGTCACTCGAAAAACCTCTTAATAAATTCTAAAAACACGCTTTATCTCAAAAGCATGACAACTCGATTACAAAATGATTGCGATGACTTCGACGCTCGTTAAAGCTAGTCAAGCAATTAATTAGAATATAGAATAATTAATTTTATAATTTGCTTGACATAATTTTCCAATATCTTTATTCACACAAAAATATTGTTACTCGATGTTGTAACGTAAAGTGTCATAGTTCTACAACTTTTACTCAAACTTAAAGTCATTATATTGCGTTAAGAAGTTTATGAAGCACAAAAACGAAGGAAGTTCAGTTGTTAAAAATACTAGTCCCAATTTGAAACTTCTAACCCCTTTACGAGTTTTATGAACATCAAAAAGTACATAAATGTTCGTCGATCGAAAATTTATGATAATGTAGCTAGCCATATTGATGCGCATGAATTATAAAAAGCAAATAATTTTTATCGGCGTTTGCTCTATATAAAACTTGCGAAAGCTCGTAAAATTATCGCAAAATACTCGCAAATGAAAATAAATATTTTTTCTATCCTTTCCTGAATATTGGAATATTTCGCGATATATCTTAATCGAAGAGAAAAATATCTGTTTTTAAGTACTGAAAATAGTTGCATGCTGAACTACAAGTAATAAATTTCGAATCGATCGGTAATAAATTTCAATTGTCACGAGCCTATTAATCAAGCTGAAGCATCCAATGATATCTACCAAACTATCAAATAAAATACGTGACACGCGTTCCTCTTCGTCTCTATGGACATTTTAAATTCTCGTCATTCCGACGTTTAAAAATATCGCGATCACTTTTGCAGATTTGTGATTTTGCCACAATATAATAGTAATTTTGCACATTTGTAGCAATATCGTAATAATTTTGCGATTTTATTGTGATTTGGAAACGAGAACTCTGAAAAGCCAGAGAAAAGAAAAAATTACTCGGCAGACGATAATCGCTCGAATTTTACTGTGAAATATCGAAAGACGCGATGATGGGGTAGACGGCAGGAAATCGGAATTCGCTCGCCTTCAATTAATGCTAACCATTTTAATATCCTGGCCATGTGACAACGATCATGCAATTATCGCTGTGATCCTGATGCGGCGTGTGCAAATTAAAGCGTGTCGGCGGCAGCTAGGCGCAGTTTAACGCAGTTGCACCCTTTCTCTAGGTATCGTGCAACATTAGTCAGCTTGTAATCTCAGCCATCATGTGTTATTATACCCACAACCTTGTGTTGCTTCGATACGCATCGTCTATGACCTGCGTCTTAAAAAAAGAACATGCAAATGGAGTAG
Organism: Bombus confusus; assembly: GCA_014737475.1. Classification (NCBI taxonomy): domain Eukaryota; kingdom Metazoa; phylum Arthropoda; class Insecta; order Hymenoptera; family Apidae; genus Bombus; species Bombus confusus. The sequence continues at coordinate 927,977 of JACXIV010000053.1, read as the reverse complement.
AAGAGATGGAAGAGACAAGATCCTGTAAGCTCGGAAACTTGAAAAATGTTGGTAAATGAAACAAATGACGACAAACGCGATATTTACGAAGAATATGCAGACCTGGCTGAAAATAATGAGAATTTAAACGAATGTTGCCATTTTAAACGAAAGAAAGGTACTTTGTGGGCAAGTAAATTTCTCGATTCTGGCTATTTGAGGATAGCTTTGACTAGTTAGATACTCCTCCGTATGGCATACTCCAGGAGTCTCCTTTGACCGTCTAGTTAGTCAATAAGCAGCTATCGGAAGGGTGAACTATCAGTAAACTATTCTCGTTACAGGTAATAATCCGTTTCTAAAGGTTCAGGGCATCCTGCGATTAATACAGAACCTAGGGTAATAGAAGGGGATTAGGAAGTTTCGACTTCAGGGATTAGATACCTGATTACAGTCTGAAGTTACGTCTTCAACTACGTTTTCTTATGTCCATTATTGTTACATTTTTAATGAATCGTTTGACAGGTATCTATTTCCAGCCGTCGAGTTTCGTCAAATTTAAAGCTCAAATGCATATGGCTATCATTTGACAATATAAGCTATATTTTTCTATAGTAGCGTAATAATATTAACGTTAACATCGTCCAAATTACAGTGCTAGTAAGAACAACGTCGATATTATCAGCGCTATGAAATCCTTCCAAGAATTAATTCTTACGATTCTGACAATGAAAGAAGTGTTTCAGGTAACGAAGTTAGTTGAGATTTATGACAGAAATTAGGCAAGACCCCATGTGTCAAAATTAATCGAATTACTCGGTTAGGAAAGCACGCCTTTCGGAGGTAATACAACTAGGGGTTTAATTCTTGAAGCGCAAGAAACTTGGTCTACACTCGCAGATCCAATAAGTAGTTTCTATATTCCTAGGGTGGTGCCGGTGAATAGTTTATACTCGCTGCTGGAATAAGGAATAAGCGGTTTCTTCGCACGTGAATAGCTCCAATATGGTATATACGTGGATTTGAATGCAAAGTAGCTGCTGAACATCGGATATCTGCGTGTAAAAAGGTAATTGCGTGGAATAAAGAATTCGAAATCGCGAACACGTATATGGAGCATCGAACTATCGCGGGGTAACTACGTTGTATCCGTAATTTCATGGAATACAGTTTACATTGCGATTCTGTAGTCGTACCCGGAAGTAAAGAAGCAGCCAATGTACTTTTCTCTTTGTTCCCTTCCAATTTTTCCATATAGTTCCAAAAGAAGAAGGATTTGAAATTTTTAATATATTGATTTAGTATATTATAGTATTGCAATGTGATATTGTAAGTGATTATTTCATCTATTTCGTTGCTTCTTCTAAATTAATTTATTTTCTCGCGATTGCTTCGTATTAAAATTTGGTAATGTTTTAAAAATTTACTTCTACGATTCCACGAGCAAGCTTTATCCTTCATATTATTCGTAGCTTATTCCAACAACAATAACTGGTCGAATAATACAGATATTCGAATATACGCACAAGTAAGTTGAATATTCAAAAATTTATATCAATCACGAATTCAAAGATTACAAATCTTATCGTAGTAATCCAGATACGCACTGGAAGTAACCTTTTTTTTTTAGTTGCTTAATTTTTCAATCGTAATATAAATATATTCCATACAAGTACGTGATCTGTATCTTTTTTGAAATTGTCAATCTACTCCTTTTGACTGTAACAGTAATTACGTAGTTGGCATTATCCAATATCTCAGATAGTTTAACCATTGACGCTAATTCACACGCAATTAACTGCACTTCCTTGTTCTTCACCTTTCGCACTGTGATAATCTTTCTAACAATAGGCGAAATGCTAAGCGCTTGAGCATTCAATAAACCTTGCCGACCCAAGACCCTGCGATCGTTCGAAGCATCAGTCGTTGCTGCGTTCGTTTTAAAAATCTCTGGCTCTTAAATCTCATCGCCTACGCCACCACAACTATAGAATCTCCACGTTAGTGACGTAACGCGTTAGACGGGAATGAACTAGCCTGTAATAGGTCCCCATAGGATTTCCTTACTTCGGCAAGATGCGTATCAATCGCGTCGTTTACCTACGTTCGCATTCAACTCGCGAGTTACTCCCCGAGGAAAGCGATACTCGCCGGTGTAACGTAATATCGCGCGGAATTGACATGGTAATATTTCCGCGAGAAACGTTAACGACGCTACCGAGATTCCGCGCCGCATCCCGACGCGGTTGTAAATACGTTTCTTTTGTTCGGCAACGATGTCTTCGAGTCCCCGAGGAAATCGACACCGAACTCCCTTCCCTGGCCCTCTGTGACTCGAGTTTTCCAACTTTTCGACCGAAGGACTTTGCGAGAAGGGGGACCTGCTTTCGACGCTCTTCGAGTTTCTAAGATGAATGCCTTTAATATACATACACTCGCTTTCAGAAGTATTAGGACATTTACAAAGTGTGAGGTTCACATCAGGAATGGATAGGAACTTGTTAAAGCCTTTTTGCATAAGCGATAGGAAAACTAAATCTATTTTACGACGTAACGTAGAAACTGAACGGAGCTTTAATCGAGTTGTCAATCCTAGTTAATTAAGTTATCCGCGGAATAATGTATATCCGCGTAACACCTCATCTTGGAGAACATAATGGAGAATAGAAAGCTATTGTTAACTTTGCACATCGGTACCAATATCCTTCTCGAAAATTGTAAATTATCACGATACGACTATCGCTGTAATTATTAACGCTGTTAAATTCGACATTGATTCCGCTTCACCTAGGATCTCTTTCTAGGATTTTCTAAGATCTTTCGGCAACGCAAATACTTGATTATGCGATTGGTTTTATTTATCACGCGCCTATTACGTCCTACTTCAGACGTTTGTAATTAATAGCCGTTGCTGGGAAGGGCGGAACAGCTTCGTTTTTTTTAGGGTACATCGATTTAACAGCGCCGCGACGGAAAATAACGCGCCTATCAAGTTACGGCGATAAAACGGAAACACTTGTAACAAGGGTACCAAGACTGAGAAAGAAAGCATAGGAGAAGGAGGTTAGAGACGAGGGTAAAACACGACAAGGCTCCTGGTAATTGTCACTGTTGCTCCGCCATTTTCATCAGAAGCCGAGAGCAAAGCTCCCTGAAAGCTCTACAAATTGCGTACCCCTTGCGTTCTATTCGTCGTCTGGTGGAATCATGGTACGGGGGACCATAAATTTTCATTATTTTATAGTCAACGCCTCGTTTATATCCGCAACAAGCGAGAAAGCGATTGTTGCAAGTCTAGAGAAAGAAAGAAGGTGCAGGGATTCGAAACAAAGAAGAGCAACGTGATGACGAAGGAGACTCAAAGCAGAGAAAGAGAGAGTGTACAAATGGGTTAAGGGAGAAGAGGGTGAAAAATACGCAGAGGGAAGCCTCAAAGAGAGTCATAGAACCTCCAATTTCACCTTTGTCACTTTCACTCGTACGACTCTAATCTCCTCTACGTTCTGCATACGTGACGTCTTTTAAATCACCGTGTTGCTTGTCGCTCTTAATTCTCCTTCGAAAACAGCATCTGCAGCTTTTTCCAAATATTTCCTTGTCGAACTAATACCGGAGATACGCCGTGCTTCCAGGAATCGAGGATAAATTTTTAATTCGAGGTAGAGAATAGCCGTACGAAATTTTACAATTGACAGAAGAAATATTTGGGAAAAATGCTTCTCAAGATTTATCGATACATAGATACATTCTTTCTTATAATCTTTCTAATATAAAACTAAGAAAATGTAACGAAAAGGAAAGATGTAAGAAGAAAAATGTCCTCTTTACATTCGTCAATTGAAATTTATCAGGATTTCTACTGATTCGAAGGTACTTTATGTAATAAGATAGAGATATTAATCTCGTACAAATCCTCCCTTTGTACCTGGCAAGAAAACACGCCAGACACCAATGACGTGAACACTGCGTTTATCATTCTCTGTATTATGCACACCCGCGACCAGCAATTCCGGCGGTTGCGTTAATGAGAGACAGAACGAATGCAAAACGTTGTCGGTAGAAAGGGGAAGAAAGATGGTAGGGGAGTCGTAGATTTTGCGGTGGACTAATCAAACGTCGGCGCACCGCCCCATTAACAGCGGCACCTTACAAGGCGCACGCAACATACCTCTGGCCGCCATATGAATGGCTGCCGGCAATTATAAATCGTCAATTAATAAGCGTAACTCCTACCAGCCTACTGCTACGTCTTGTTGGGAACTTCAAACCACGGTAAGGGCGTGGATCTAAATTATTTCAAGAGTTTCAGAGTCGTATTTCGGCCATTCGCCATTTTCTTCCGTGCCGAGATTTCAGCAAATAACAAATTATTTATGATCGTTCATAACCCACGTTCTCCTGAAGGGGAATGAAATTTTTGTGCAAACGTGAGCAGACCGTCTGCTAATATCGCGGAAAATAATTAAGTTTTCATCTAGAAACGTAAATTTTATTTCTATGCAAATGAAATGCAGGGGAAACGAAATTTAAATTATGTCGCGTTGGAAGATTCCCTTTTTTTTTTTTTTGCATTTTATATGTCACTAATCCTGAATTCTCTAGGACGTCGTATTTTTTAATCAACCATATTTTTCTGTCAAAAAAATTGCTAACTTTAAGGGAAATATGAACAATGTATAATTTATATATATATATATCAAATATGTACAATTTCGTTCTGAATATTTTTTCAGAAGGTTCGAAGTTTCTTTATTTATCGAAACAAAAGTGAGGATACGACACGAAGATTCGAAGGTTGATATATTAGCTCGCCTACAGAAAATACTTATTATGTTATAAATAAACAGTAGCTTCACGGTATTGTTTCTGCATAATTCAAGCGTCAAATCATAAAAACTGCAGATACACCGAAGGACGATAAAGACACGGTTTGATCTCGACTTCCAGGCAATATTCTACGATTTGTATGGCGAGTACAGATCTCCAGCGTTTATTAATTTTTCAGAGAAGGCAAATAAGTCGGTCACGCTGTGACTGAGACCTGACATCCTTGACGTTCCACGAAACAAAGCTCTTCCTGTTGCAATAAAATTGTTTTCCTATCGGTCAGCTCGTAGGATTGTGAATAGAGTGTAAAGGTCGAGTGAACAAGAACTCGCGGAGGAGTGGGACGATGCTCTACGTTGCGAGGCCACCCATGCACTCTAATTTATTATAGTTCCTTAGACAAAAGTTGGACGACGTGATCGGATGCTCTGGAAAGACTGATCTTGTTCGAGATCAAGGATAAAATCTTACGTTTTTTGATAGAACAATGGTTTTTTCGTCTTATAAAAGTAAAATAATACTAATAAGTGTACAATTTACTAATAATATTAACTCACACGACTTATTCGATAATCATTAAGGGAAATATTATTTGAAAGGTGACGGAATTGTCATAAAACAAATGAAAAGTTTTCAAACGAATAAATCGTTATTAACTATTTATTGTACTTTCTATTCTTAAGAAGTACCAGCGCTAATGTAACAATTTTACAATTTTAAATATCCTTTTAGAATTAGAATTCGCTCATTAACAAAGAAGCGCGTATTTGTTATCAAAGTATTCATATTTTTCTGTTTGATCTCCCAAGACTATCGAATGGCGATCAATGTAGATCTTCGAGGGTGGCAGTGGATAGAATGCGCGTGGGCGTCGAACATCGAAGGAACGAGGAGGAAATAGCCGCGAAGGGGATGGACGAAACGAGAGAAACGCGATAGTCGGTTACTAATAACCTAAGGCCGAAATCGTTGTTCCTTCGTCCACAATAAAATATTGCTATCGAAGGCCCGAAATTAATGTAACCAAATGGGATACCCTGGGGAGTCTTCAAGGTACGATATATGGATCGATATATGGTACGATATACGAAATCTCCTACTCTTCAACTTGTTTCATTTTACTTCATCCACGATAATACAAGTCTCTTTTCAATAAAGCCAAGTATATCGTTTCTATCGTTTGAATGTTAAGATATATTTACAATCTTCTTATGATCGAAAATATAATTATATTTTATTTGATGTTACTGTCTTAGATACCAAATATAGAAAAGTTCGCCAATCTATGCTTCAACTCGATGACAATTCGAACGACAGTTCTATTAATTTAGCTATACACGTTCTTAGCCGGATCTCCTAGTCGGATGGATTCTTTAAATTATTCTTCATGCAGATCAATAAATTCGTGAATTTTTATCGCAATGAGCCATCTTAAAAAGGTAAACGACACAGTTACAGTTTAATTTCGGAAGATTCATATTTTTCGATTTTTCCAATATTACGAGCGTTTCATATTATATAAGAAATATTGCAAATAAATTATAAGAAATATTTCATTCGTGACAAGGAAATTTCCGTTGAAACGAATGATATATTCGTAAAAATAGTATATATTACATTATTTATACGCTATTTTACTAACATATTTTATTTTTAATTAAATAACTAGGTTAGAGAATCTAAATTAAATTGAAGCTGAGAAATTGAAGAAATGTTTCAATGCAACTTAGATTTGAATTGTTCGTAATTTTAAAATAAATAAATTAAAAAAAGAAACTTAGATTTTATATACTTATATAATATACTTACTTAATATAATATACTTATATAGATTTGATATACTTTTCGTAAAATCTGTAATTCTGAGGCACGTAGAAAATAGTGTTGTCAAAATTCATTTCTGTGTTCAAAATTTATATAGAAATTGCTTGAGATTCGGATGCTTGCACCACCTACTTGTATCTCTGAAGTCTCCCTTATTCTGTTTCAACTTCCAAGTCATCGTACCCTGTGGCCATCGTAGGTAATAACGAAATTTGTTTTCTTACCTTCTTCACTCTCCTTTTTCGCCCCTCGCCGCTTTTCTTCCCCTATTACTATCGGTCTACCCTCTGGCCAGTGTCTTAAGAATTATGTCTACAACGTTCTTTTCAGTTTTTACACCTTAAAGCCGTATTTTCGGATGACATGTAAATTGAAGCTTCTGACGAAGCCCCCCCGAAAGAAAACTGAGAAGTTTCGATAATTTTATCATTATCGTCAACATTAGAGAAATAACTTTTCGATAGTTTATTATGCATTAGGATTACTCCATTAAAATGTACCCTTATTTCTCTTTCCTTTTTTTTTTTTTTTGGTATTAAGTTATCTAACATTATTTTTTGCTTGCCGTATATAAATTCGTTTCTCTCTGATAAGAATCTAATTTTTCATTTCAACGGAAGAAATAGCAACTAATCGTTATTAAAATAAATTGCTCGTTCACAATAAAACAAGTGAACAACGGATACGCAGACTAATATGTAAAAGACGACTGAATGTACACGGATGAGCAACTTTGAAGCGACACAGTGTTCCGAAAAGTTAACGCTTACACGATCTTCTGTAAAGAACGAAATTTCCCTCGATTATCTGTTCACACCGAGGTCGATCAAGTGCGGAGAGCTCTCAAAGAAAAGAACATCGCAACATCACAGTGTTCGTTGATACTCGACACGGGGTATCCGATCTCACCGCGTTCTCAGGTAAGCGTTGTCTTCACCGACATCTTTCCTTCCGTTCCACCGACCTATTCTTTTGTTATTTCCTCGTATTCGCGACTTCTCACGGCTTTGCGAGAGCAACGCTTTTCCGATTGGTGTGCCAGGGATCGTGAACGTGCAAAGAATACCAACCGATAATGCTATTGCATCGTGAATTTAGTACTCCGCGACATCGACCTTTGACTTCCCTTCAGGCTTTTACGCGCTTTGCATGAACGTTTAAGAACTTTGCAGACGCATAAAGAGCGTCGTTGAAGTATTGAAACGTTCGCGACCTCGTTATTATCCCTCCACCATATGAATCTTGGCATCGACACTATTATCCTTTTCATCTCGATAAACCGTAACGATCGCTGGTCGGGATTCATAAGGAATAAAAATTTCCACTCGAATTCAGAAAGTATTCACTATTTTGGGACTTATTTTGCGATATTTACGTTACATATAACGTTGGGACATTTATCCGGTAGATCAGTTGGAAAATTTGGAGAAATTTCGATTCGTTTAATATTTTACCTTACGAATGCGAATCACGCGAATGAAATTATAATTTCATAGAATTCCCAACACCGCATTTCTGTTATGCATTTAATTAAACGTTTATTTCTCTATGTTTTATATTAATTTCTCTTATATTAAATGCATGATTTTAATATCGACGAACATTAAAACGGAAAGGAACCGAACACCGCGGCAAAGATCATCTTGCTATTAAAGGCTCAGTATCCCCTGAACGTTTGCCAGAAACGACACAGCTTATTCCTCGATAAAAACACTTTCTTCTTGTTTTCTCAGTCGCTCGCAGAAATGTCTGGTGTTTGTCGGGTGAGAAAAAGGAGCTAAATATTTGCATGGTCACCGAAACCTCACTCCAGAACCTCGTTTCAAGATACTCCTTTATATTTGTTCCAACTTTAACACAATAAAATTAAAGCTTGCGTCTCGGTGCTTTCCGCTCATAGAACTCGAAGATTCCGTGATTTTAAGAGACAAACAAAGGGCCAAAGAAATTCGAAGGTAATGCCGCGGCACGTGTGTCCTTTGCCGGAAAGAAGACAGAGGAGCGGAAGAAAGGAGGAGTTAGAGCAGCAGACGATCGTTTCAGGGATGGAAGTCAGTTCCGCTTTCTCTTTCTCGAACGAATTGCCAAGGTCCAGGAGAGAAGCAGAAGAATGCGTAGGTATCCTTGGGAAACATCAAAGCTACGTTTCGAGCGATTGAAATTGTTTCCACGACCTAGCCAGGAAAAGATCCGTGGCTCACTAGCTCCATGAGTATCTCGCTAGATCCTCGCTTGAACCGATGTCCTTCCGTCAGGACCAATTCTTCGATTGTCTTTTGCAGACAACAAATTACATTCCGACACGCATGTATCCCTCTTCGCTGACTTTCTTTCTGTATCTATCGATTCCATTCCATCCACTATCTTCGCTTCCTTTTTTACGAACGTCGGCGGTATTTTGAGCGTTCGTTGGAATTTTATAAATTTTTCCCAAAATTGTTGTATTGGGCATTGTTGAATTGAGATTCGTACTCAACAGGTTAGTTTCAAAAGCTGTTCATAATTTACGTCTACGTTGATACATCGAGCGAAGGATGTAGGTACTTTATAGATTTAAAAGGATTCCTTTTTCCATTAATTAATTCTATCAGCAAAATTAGTAAGAGATTCAGAATCTTCGATTATCGTCGGAATTTACGTGAAGCACGAGTGTTCTATTAAATATTCAGAAAAAAACGAATCAAGTGGAAGAGAAATTGAATTCTACCTTAAGCGACTGAAGCTATTCGTTTTAATGATTCTAAAGTAGAATAAAACCGATGATCAGACCAAGATTTTTCTCGCAGTATAAGATATCTGGATTTAGACACGAAATTTTTCTGCTCTGCCGGTTTTTCCGCAATGCGACGGCCGATCAACGATTAAATTTCTCGAACTCGTGACTTCGATTGTACATTCAAGCATCGTCGCATGAGTCGAGTATCGAAGTTGCGGAGACCAGGCCATAGGAAGACGCGGCTGTTTACTTTACTTCCAGCGGACAAGAAGAAATACCTGACCGTATTTTCAAGCAACATTGACTGACTATCTTCTGCGATCGATTATTTTTATTTTCCTCTATCGGTACCGATATGTATATGTAAGTCGATTCTTATCGAAGAGAATCGTAAAACAGTTTCAAAGGGATGATGCGTGGATGGTTGTGGGTATGGTTAAAAAGGAAAAAAATATTTACAGAACTAAAGCGACGTATCACACGTGTCGGTAGGGGCGAAACTGTTAAGCTGTATTTAGTTTCATCTAAATTATTGTTAGGTGTAGAAATTAATTTGGCGCTTTTAAATACATGGAATATCTTTAATAATTAATATTTAGGAATTTTTTAATATCAATAATAAATAAGATGACGTCCTTTTGACCTAGCAATAAAAATAAGAGAAAAGCTGCGATCTATCTAAAAGCAATATCGACGAACGATTGTTAAAGTTTAAAAAAGATATAGGCGAATTTCTCCGTCGAATAATTTCAAAACTATCCCATGTGATATATCACAGGCATCGTATGATCTCTGAATAATAGTAACTACATCATCACATAAATATAATAAATTTGACTATTCTATCAATGTTCAAGAACGAATCACTTAACTGGTACAAATACATAAATTCGGTAATAGAGGAAACTTGAAAAATCTACGGCCATCCATAACAGCAAATTGTACGAATGACGTTATCGTGAAAAAGTAATTTGGTTCGATGCTAATAGGCTCTCTCTTACCTCGTATCCTCTTTTCTTTCCACCCCCTGGCAGAACCGGGCTGCCTACTCTTTCTCTGAATAATGCATAGGTTGAACTTGAGTGTGATAACGTAGCGAAAGCCTCAGAATAAAGCTTCTCTCGATTATTGGCAGAGAAGGGAAGAACATCATTCCCCACTTAGTACGATATTAAAAGAGATTCGGGTCGTTCTATTTTCTGTTCGAACATTGCGAATGCACGATCGAGGACAATCGAATTGCTGGTTAAAACTAGTTAATTGCTCCGATTATATTTCTTATTAATTATAAACGGCACGTGGATATTTAAAGTAGCGTTGTTGGCCGCCTGACACGTTCGATGTCACTGCTACAATTTTAAAATCGTCTAAACAAATGGCATGAAATTAAATCGTTGAAATATATTAATGGGTTTAAGTTAGGACCGTTTGCTTCAAGTGCATTTCGAAAATTTTACTACATGTACAAGCTGATAAGAGGAATCTTTATTGATAGGACAATACCAATATTTACCGAGTACTGATCGAGATAAGACTGGGACAGAAAATGTATCAATTATGTGCTTTAAATAAGGAAAATATTCTGTTCTATTTCAATCGCATGCATTCTTATGTAAAGTGTGATTCAAGTCTTTCTATAGCCATTTATTCTGTATTTACGTAGTACACAGGTATTTTAATACAAAGTACCGAATACTATTTATTACCAATTAGTACTAAGTAAATACTAATTATTTAATTTAACAGATCGAACACACCGGTACCAACGATATTAATTCTATGACAATTAATATCTTCCAAATTAATAATCCATCTCATTCCTGAAAGATAAAATGCATCAAAGATATAGGTCACTCAGACTGCGTCATCATGCATCCACTTTCATCCGGATATGCATAAACAGTAAAAGTTCAGCCTCTTAACGTGGAAATCAAGTTTCAAAGGACAAACGGATGGAAATGAGCTTGGTAATTCGTAAACAAGCAAAGAATATTCCACGGTATTAGTGAGAGAGTAATAATGTACGAATAGAAGAAGTCGGGAGCGGTGAAGTTTCATGGAAAATCGAAATCAGCCGTAAGGAAACTCCCAAGAGTAAAGAGGTTGCTCGTGACACTAGCAACTGAGCGTATCGCGTATGTTAGAAAGAAAAGAAAGAAGAACCGAGGAATGTTACGAAGGAGATACTGCTTACTCGACCGTGACTCGTACATTTCGATATTTTATCGCAACATTGACAACCTGCATTCGCGTGTCGTTCGTGTTTGACAATAGATTAGCTCGGACCAAAATATTATACAGCTGCGAACGTTACAATTATTGATTTACTATTTTACCCTAAAATTCCCGCAAAATACTCGTAACGTTTCGTTTGACATTTTGAAAAATTACTCCAAGTACAAATGCAAAATTTCAACCGGTTAATTGTTTCTCTAGCAATCTAGGTCTGTGATCAGCTTCATACCTAACGTACGATATGAGACAAGTGCCCTAATACTTCCGAACAAGGGTATAGAAGCTGCCATCGAGCTTTTTCAATCTCGTTTTCTTTTATTCGAATCTTTTTTGTCGGGACGACGTGACGATATGAATAGATGTATTATTTGGTGGTAATAAAACGAAGTTGCCAAAGAAGGCTAGCTTTATCACACGGCTGGAAGTTCGCAAGATTGCTTAGCAGCCTCTCGATATGACCGAAGTGGGAGCGCGCAGAACTTCGATAATCTTCCTTGCAGCGGCCCCGGGCCCCAAGTTTGGCAATCAATGCGAAGTAACAGTTTAATTAAATACGGGTAACCCTTCGTCGACTCTGCGCTTACTCGAAGATAGAGTAATCTTGGCCGCGTTGTCTCAAGGGCTCAACACAGCCGGATTCGCCAACGAGAATTTTCGATAGACTCGCAAATCTGTCTTCTCTGTTTTCCTCCTATCTTTCTATTTTCCACCGCTCCATTCCTTTTTTGATTAAGCCAGAGTCGCTTTGCACAGTACGCAAATCTCAGAACGATGTTTCGCGGAAGTTTGAGTTATTTTGTTATCGTATAATCCGATTGGACAGTAGAAATTGCATTATGTTAATTTATCTATTGTCTTTCCAATATCCCGTGCTCGCTTCATCGCTGCAACGATGACGTAACCCAGAAATCATGATCTTGAGAAAAATGAATTTCAATCTCTTGAATCTCTTAACGAGATATCGAACTTATACGAATTAGTGACTAACCAAATGATCCTCAGCTTCGCGGCTAAGATACGAACCTCCTAAAGAAAGATAAACCTATTATGTTATATAATATTTGCACATTATAATATATCGCAAATTTTACTTTGTATAATATTTATACACAATATGTTATAGTATTTGTGTAAACTTTCCGTAATATAATTTTCGTTATTTTTAAGAGAAACGATCACCAGCATTTAATAACCCAAGTTGCAAAACATAAAAAGGGACGGAAGACATTTGCAAACTCCAAAGGACGATCTAATCTTCAAAACGCCGTAATTGCTATTACACTTTGTAGCACAGTAACGATACAGTTCGATAGAGTATCGAAACCTTTGAAAACAGATTATCAGGTGTAACGAGAATAGTTGGCTGCTAGTTCTACGGGCTGATAGCTGATTATTGCCGATCGTACACCAAAGAAGAATTCTCTATGGTATAACATGATACGACGTCGGCTGGGGAGAATCGCTTTCATGGCTATCCCAAATATCTCGAGCAAGATAGTTTGAACGTCCTGATGGTAAAGGGCAAGACGAAGCTTCAAACTCCCGTAACCCTTGTGTAATCGAATATTAAATCAGCCACTGCAAAATGACCTATTCACGAAGTTTCAAATTACCACAATAAAAAGCAGCGTCGAGCAATCGAATTTTTCCGATGATCTGAGATTAGATTAGATTAGTAGACTTTGTTTTCATATGAGAGGAAGTAGTTTACTTCGAATTTTTGCGCAAACTAGTACTAAATAGAAACAAAAATGTTCGAATAGAGATAGATGACAATTTAATGACTTTTTTTAAGTTTGTCCACTTTCGACTATTTGTCGGTCTTCTTTTTCAAAGTTTTATTTCATTACTGAGACAAGAGATCAATCGAATTAGCTCAAAACATTCATGTACTTTTTATTATTTATTATGTACTATATCATATTTGATATCATAAATTTAATTGAATGTACTTCAAGTATCAAGTCCAAATAAGTTCCAGTAGAAGACACAAATTATATAGAATGCAAAATTTTTAACAAATTTGAATCACAACGCTCAGAGTCAGATTACAAGAAGTAATCATTGAAACTTCAACTATGTCTATAATTTCCACTTCTTTTTACTACCTTTCGGTATCATACGATGAAATTTCCACAGCGACCTATCAACATGCTATGAAATCCATGGCTTAATTAACGAAGCAGATCGCCGAAAACGCGAGAATATCAGGGTACATTGAATGCGGGCGATAGTATCACCGAAAGTGTAACGAGTTGCGTGTAGTTCGAGGATAATCTAAGTTTGTGTCATGATCTTGTCAGGAATATAACAAGTAGTTTGTAAGCGGTTTGAATCTGCTCTTAGCTCATATGTCTAAGAGAGAAAGTAGGCTAATCCTTATATCGGGTTAATCCTATTACCCTGATACGATTTGGTTTATTGAATGTGGAATGTGGACATTTTATCGAACCAGTGTCAAACGAAACAGATAAGGAAAAACTTACTTAAAATCACCATGTGATCACCTGTGAGATGTTGCAGTAACCACGGTACAAGCAGCAAGGGATTCTACGTGAAAAAATAAGTAAAAAATGAAGAATAAAGTTTCTTCGTATGACGCTTTGTTGCCGAGGAAATGAAATTAAAAAATTTATCGTGTATCAGACTGCATTTCCTTGAAAAACGAGGTTTTAGACGGAAAAATATTAATCTACATTTTCGATTAATTTCCGCATGTGGAACACAACCTACTGTCCATTATTTTTTCATACACGGTTGGCAATTAGCTAATTTCATGTCCGTCAAAGAAATTTTTAAATTCGTTTTTATCAAATACGAAGCGCCATATGAACAAATTTTATTCTACATTTTCGTTTTATTCTTCCACAAAGAATTCTCCATATGTTAATTGACCCATGGTTACTGGTACACCCCGTATACGATTTCATTTTTCCTACCATGTTGACGTTAAGTTTACCGTAACTTTCGAATGATGGCTTAGTTAAGGTGACGTTTATGTGAAACTACGGATCGCTAAGCCTACGAAATGATACTTTTATCTTTTAATCTTCGTAAGTTAAACTATGTAAGCAGAGGACGGTTCTACATAAAGGGGAATAAAAGTGGAGGGAAAAGTAACAGAGACAAAGGAATAATTTAGAAAGCTTTGTAAGTCGGGTTTTTATGTATACTTAAGTTCGTTAACTTTTTTTGCAGCACTTTTGTGTGCACGTTGTGAATAAGATCACGTTCCAACCTTAAAGGCGTCAAAAAGTATATGGAAATCTAGTTATATTTTGTTTGAAATTTTCTGCAAAAGATCCACTTTAAGTGGTTCTTTCTGCTAATGCAATACCAGCAATATTATAATTACGGATGTATAACATTTATATCTATTGTTACTTATTTAATACAGAATTCCTCGGATATTTCCTCGTTCTTCCGTCGCTTCGACCGCGAATTTTTATGCAGATTTATATTTTTATGAATACATTTTTAAGATACATATATATTCGACCTACAAAAAATTATGATGAGTGTTGTGCTCTGAATATTTTACGTATTTTCCCATGTTCTATGCATTTTTATACCTTTAGATTTCACATAAAATTCCAGATCTTGAAACCTAACTAACTAAAATAATCCTACCTTGCTCGAGCCACGTTTTATATTAAAATCTTCGTAATATTTCAAACTAAAAATTGAACAATACACAATCCGTCGAAATCTCCTTCTACGCGAAGAATTACTCTGGGAAATCTCGAAGCAAAGATAATTCCAATCCGTGTTTTCCAAGACAGCTGTTCAAAGCCGAGTAATCTTCGACTTGTGAACAAAAATCAATATATTATTTGACATCTCGTTTCGTTGCTTAACGCCTTCTGTTCTCTCTCTTACATTCTTCTCGTCTCGCGTTCAGTTTCGCGCCCAATTTGCGGCCCATCATCGTTGCGGAAGAAGCAATTTCTAACTTAAATGAAACTCCCTCTCACTCGCTCGTACTTCCCCCAAACGATCGACAAGATACACCGTAGCGTTCGTCTTCGGGGCTTCGTCAAGGGACGCCACGGAAGTTCTCTCGAGACGATCGTGCTACGAAACACCTACACGCAACTCACCATCTTCTCGTCAGAACTCCGTAGTGAATCGAAACTTCCATTCCTGCACGCAACAGAATCGTCCGATATCGGTTTGGGATCTAAGAGACCCGCTCATACGGAACAGTTCATACCGCCCTTGTTGTCATTTTATTGTTCGTCGCACTGTATTGTCTCTTTGACTCACAGTGGAGTATTCGAGCCAAAAAGCTGGTCAAAATTATTTTCTTAATTTTAAAGAAGCACTTAGAAACGCGATTAATTAATGCACATTACACAAAAATGCGGTGAAACGACACTTTTGTCTTAACGCGTGTCTTAATAGCGAAATATTTGGTCGAAAGAGCGATGAAAATGATTTTCTTGATTTCAACGTTAATATTGATTCCATAAACGAATATATTTGTCTCCTGAATAAATTTTAAAAATCGGCAATTTCGTATCGATTCGGATTTCGACCAAATTTGATTCTACGATTATTTTCATTAAAAAATTAAAAATTATATTTATTAAAAACGTTTTTAAGAATGTTTCTTAATATTATTTCACTTTTACGTATTATTCGAACGCACTCTATATAATTTCAAGCAATTATTATATCAAACAGTACGTTTGTTGTAATAAATATCTACTTAATACTCTGACATAATACTTTGGTTTTTATTATTTATCATTCGTGACACAAACCTTTCCCAAAATAAAATGTGTTAGTACGCAATGTTGCATTTTGGAATTATTCGAGCGAAAAGATTTTTTCTGCGGTAACAAACATTCACGGACGCGGAATGGTCTTTTTGAGTCGTAGAAATTGCTCGACACAGTGTGAAACTGTCTGTAATAGGATAAAGCGGATTGTTAACAAGGGCGCGTACCTGTGCAACTCATTGAAACAGTACCGATTGTTACAAAGATTTCCAAAGGGTAGCTGCTCGTTAATTTTGAATGGCGGAGACGAAATTCGATATCCTGGTTCGCTCATTTAACATGCTACGCGGACAACAAAGGTTTTTTATCTTCTGAAACGTACATCACGGACTCCTTAGATGTAACGAACTGTACTCATAATGCCATCGACAAAGGATCTTCGGATATCGTTAACAACCGGTATCGAATATATAAGGGTATACAGAAGACCCTATCAGTAATATCCTTATGCTTCTAATCCAAAATTGCTAGGTTATCACACAAAGAGTATTGTCCATGGTATTCGAATAATATCAATTATTAATTTTATAAAGTCATATTGCCTACTTTAGAAAAAATAATTCTTATATTGATTGATAATTTTCATTTTTCTCCCCAAAATTGGGCATTTTTATGACAGTTGAAAGAATGGAATTTAAGTAAAGTTTTATTTATTAAAAATCGTAGTAAATATACTTACACTACTTTTGATATTTTACATGTTTTTGCGTATCTATGCGTCTGTACTTTTTTGTACCGAAGCAAGTTCATAGTTTGCATAGAAACTCTAAGTGTGCGTATTTCTATTTTTGAAAAATGACAGGTTTTTTTTCAATAATCCAGCGTCCCGTAAGTAATAAAGTAGATCAAATTTTATGAAAACAATTTTGAATGGAAAACGTGTATTATATAATTTCCACTGAATATCATATGATTCGAATTAGAGTCGAATTTCGTAACTTGGTAATTACAAATCGTTTAATGATGCACTGATTGTTAAGATCCTAATCAGAGGTTTAGAGTTTCCAATATGTTTGGTGTGCAATTAATTTATAAGCAACTGATGCCAATTATGCGATTGAAAGTAATTCATGTCATTAATAAATTATTTAGCTCGGAAAAGATACAATAAATGGGCGTATACGTAAAGTATCAAATATCGCCCTCTGGTGAAATTTTGAATATTCAATTAAATACGTTTAATATATGTATTATTCTATGTGATATATAGGGAAAATTCGAGCCATTTGATATGTTTCCTTTTCCAGAATAAATTCCTCTACAATCCCCTAATATTGATTATTATACAATAAAGTTAGGTTTGCATTTGCAGCATGTTCCACATAAGTGAACAAAATCCAAAATTTAATGATTTCGACCGGTTTTCTTAAAAATTGTATTATGTATCTACACTGCATAAAATTGTATTATATACAATAAATACACTAAATTTAGTATCTATCGCGTATAATGTTCCAATGGATTAAATACAGATTTTGTAAGAAATTATGAAAAATATTTCATAATCTATGTGTAAAAATGTTTAATTTAAAATGTATTTCCACTTTAATTGTGGCAAATTCAATGGAATAGCTCGTATACGTATCATCAAAAATAGAATTCGTGTGCAAAAAATATTAAAGTAACTCGATACTTTAATAAATCCTAGAAGTGGTATCGCTGTACTGATCCCAGAATCTGTCCTGTTTATTTTATCTTACTCTTGGCTCGGACGTTTTCAATTTAAGAGAAACCTTTCGATCGGAACGTGTGTGACTCTTTGATTTACCGGAGGCTGACAAAGTGTACGCCTTCAGAAATCGTGAAACGAATTACGTGTACGAGTTTGATAGTGCTCGTGATTCATGACGGTCAACCCCGACGGCAGCCATTTTTACGAGTATTGCATTTCACGCAGTTCGACGTGAATGATAAGAAAACCTAAAAACTTCCAACTTCGCGATACGTGTTTAACGTGCTAAGATTTTAGATCAATATTTCATATGATATAATACGTTCATTGCAGAAGAAGAGAGTAAGTATTGGTTCCGATCTTTAGTTTCTCACTGATTCGTACATACGTATATTCGCGTATTGTTATTATAAATTGATCAACGCCTGTATACGTTTAAGCGGCAGTGCACATCTGCTAATTATCTCGAATCACAAAACAAGAAATCTTTCCCTCCTGGTATTCGCTTCTTGCATTATTCATAAACACTGCTACAATATGACACATTAGAGTTATAAATTATGCAACATCACGTGAACCAAAAACCGAAGTGACTCGCCCGGGTAATTTGGCGACGTGAAGCGTCGGATAAATTCGGCTTCCATCATCATCGGCGGGTTAATCATCAGATTGGAGGTTTTCGTCGTGAAATGAATTAGGATTTTCGTGGCTGTGTATGGTCGGCAGGCGTGACGAATTCCTCGATCTCGCCGCGTGGAATCGTGGCCCACGTTAATGAGACGGAAGTAATCCCCCACCCTCGTGTTCTCTTCGGGTATTCATTCGTCCTGGTTGAAAGCTGGGCTCGGGGTCGGTCATGGTTCCGGCGTAGGAATGGGTTTCCCCGCGAAATTCCGGTCGCGCGGTTCTAATCCACGTCGTTTCCGACCTTCGACTCCGTTCCAACACGAAGGAAAACCGCGCTTTATCACGAACCCCGGCACACCTTGCCTACGTTCCTCTTTACGAATTATCGTCTCGTAGATAATTAATCCCTCTCCACCTCTCTGGTATATTGCTTTCTTCTCTTTGAACATTAATTCCGGAAGCTTCTTCTGATCTATAGCCCCTCGTCGCGTTCTCGCGTTCGAGCAAACGATTATCTTGTCTCTTGCTCGAGTGGCAGCAGCCCCTTCGCGAAAGGGAGCAATTAGAATTTTCTCCGTTGATTTTACTGTGCGAGAGGTTGCTGCGTGGGTCAAGCGTCGAGTCGGCCATCGAGAGGGTCGAAATTGCTGCAGCCTCCGCCATATTTGAAATAATAGCAAGACAAACATTTTTTAGTAATAACAGCTTTTAGTATTGGCGTTGGATATATCATAGTTTCTTTTCCTATGATTTCTCGTGAGTATACTCTTTTCATATTTTAAGTGATCGAAAGACGAAGAATATCTTCAAAAATAATTATCTTGGATAAAATAAGAAACTTACGAATAAAGAGAATAAACTTGTCAGTGAAAGAAATTAGACTTAATGGTGAAAATAAAAATTTGTGTATAGAAGCAGTTGGAGACACCTATCATTCATTTCACTGGCCTTTTTTTGTCTGGAAAAAGAACGGACAAACTGGTACCGTCCTATTCCCATCTACACATTCCACATTTCAACCACCATCCCCTTCAGCTGCCTTGAATTCCACGAGTACACTGCACCGCGAACTTCTCTTTTCTCCGCCGCCATTATACGTTACATACCAGTCGTTCAGATATCGCAGACTATTAGTGAATAGTTTCTGTCGAAACTTAGCGCAACTCGGTAAAAAAAACCAACCTATCGATATTCAAGGAAACAGCCTGTCGAAGGGTTTTACAGTTTCTGCCAGTCGCGTGGCGTATTATCGTCGATTGGAGGCTATACATTTACAAAAGTTACACGCAGAATTTAAATAATTCTTGCTCGCTCATCGTTGAATCGTAAGATCTTACTATCTACGAAAATAGCTCTAACTTTTAGTAATACGCGAATATTATATTTGCTTTGTGAAATGGTTTAGGAATTTCTCTGTTTCAAATTATTCACGTGTATGTCATTAGTCGTATTATTTCCAAGTCCGTATTGAAATTTCCTTCGTTACCAAACCGGCATAAATCGTTGAATTTTTCTCTTATAGTAGATAAGAGATTACTCCAAACGAAGCAACAAGTCGCACATAAAGCATTTAAAAGCTTCCGACGCTCTTGGAAATAAGAGGTGTGTAAAAAGATTTAAAAAGCTTTCCCAAAAACTAACGTACTACACTTTACCTGATATTGGCGCACATGGTAGGTCGTATGGATTATCCAATAAGAATTAATACCGCTGAAACAACCGTTTTATCTCTACTTAAATACTAATGGCGTTAGAAAATTCAATCCTTGGCAAACTACGCTGATACGTAAACTCAGAACCGTTTGACGGGAATCAGACGATCGTTTGAACGTCGAAATGTCTGCGATGCGTCGTTGACTTTCATTTTAAGAAGTATATTTCGCAACTGCACAATCCACGGTACAGGTATTAGTTGAGAGGGGCAGGTTGGTTCGTACATCTAGTAATTTCACACCCACTAGCAAGGGTACGTGTAGAAATTAGATATCCATTGATGATAGTGCATGTAGTAATTATACACACGCTGATGATAGTGGGTGTAGTAATTACATACCTTACAATAACGGAACAAGCAGTAATCTACGAGGTCGCAGCTAGTAGCAATACTTGCCACTGATAACGCTGCCACTGTCGTCTGTATTAACATTGGTAAGTAAACATGTCGTAGATTCTCTAGGCGTGTAGATTTATAGATAGATAGGAAACAGCCGATTCGACGTTAAATTGAAATCCTCACTCCTCCTATATTCCATCAGAATTTCATTCTTTTATCAGTTTTTAATTTCTCGAGCTTCGTTCATATCGTACTTTGGTAGACTCGATAATTTTTCATTCGCAGGGTATAGAAAAATGTAATTTGGGAACCGTTCGTTACTGATCGAAATATTCTACTACGTTTGATAATGTTTTCGAAGATTACGTTCAATTTACCAATATTTCTGAATATTCTATCAATACGATTTTCTAACTCGAAGTTATTTGGCAGGAATTAACTGTACTCGACGATTGAGAAGTGTTTTAAGAAATTACGCGAATTCAGATTGAAGCGAGCATATTGTAACCAGTGTCTGTCTTAAATTAATTAGAGGAAGGCGTCCCGTCGCTGCTTGTATCTCGTACCAGAGGCAGGATATTAGCGTGGATGCGCGTTAATGGTTCGTATTGCAAGCAAAGCATTTAACCGTGATCGTTTATTTCAAAGATAGCATCTCGTTCCGGTTTCCTCGAACGAAAGGAGACATAACGTCACGGTAATATATCCTCGTGAAATCTTTTCCGCGAGATGAGCATCTAAATGGAAGTGTTCCCCGCATCGCGTTGTGGAGAATGGATCGCGGACTAAAATCACGTCAGCGTACCTAGTAAACCTTTCTCGTTCTCTCTCTTTTCTCCCTTTCCTCGTCTTCTTCTTGCCTCACTCTGCGGTGCAAAAAAATGTGCTTTGAATCTCCCCTTTTATTGACCGTAATGGGAAACAGGCGAGTTCATAATAGACGTTCCTCCACGGTTCTCGATACTCCATTAAGATTTCAGCTGAATCACAATGACTCTGTCTCTAGCCTTGTGCAGAAACCACGGAAATAAAGAGGTTCTGGCGAATTTCGTTCCACTAGCGTGACTACTCTATAGTAAGTAAGTACGTCCACGTTTCATGAGAAAGTGACGAGACATTGGGATCATAAGGTTCCATCATCCATCAAACCAGCGCGATTTCCTTCTTTGTGGGATAAGTAATTCCAAACCCCCGGGACACATTGTGTACGCATTATGCTCCGAGACCAATGTTCCCGCGCATAAATCGGCAATTACGCCTGCAAGGGATTAGCATGACAGTGGAAAGCAACGTGTCACGCGCGAGAGGGTGCGCTTCGTGGTTACACCAAGTGCAGCGTCATATGTATCGAACTGCTTGGATTAACGATATAACGTCTTCTATCACTCGTCGTCCTTCATTTCCACGAAGAAATGAAAAATGAATATATAGGATGTGGCGAGTAAAGCGATTGCTATAATGGTCAACGAACGAGACAAATTTCTATTTAGTTTACACTTGCTGAAATTTCATAAACATCCGCAGTCTACTAATAACGTTCTGTTTCTACAAAATGAAACTATCAAAATTATCTTTCCTTAAATTTCTCTAGAAACTCTTCGAACAATCCAATACATTACGGTGCACCTTGAAAGTGTATCGCGTTGACCTAGTAGCTGAGAATCAGGGCCACAGGGCGCAATCGATAGTGGCCTCTAATAAAGGGTCAGTTTCTTGGGTAGTAATCGGTCTGAAGTAGAGGTACGTCGCTACGTAGACGGAGTCGGTCATTTGCAATAACGTGAAATCGTGTCCCTACATTACTCAAACATGATGGATGGTCGTTGCCGCGATGAGGTGTGAGGCCACACACGCGGGTTTGTCGGAGACGGAGGTTATCGGCACAACGGCTTGTCACGGATGACGTATCGCTTCGAAGGTGTACCGAGCGTGGTACAGCCACGTCTATTCCAACCTGCGCCAGCTTCGTCTCGTATAACACCTGGAAACTCTCTGAATTCGAAATCTTCGCTGGACAGTTGCTCGTGAAATGTATTTATCACGTGGAAGACACAAGACGAGTCAATCGGGCCATTTAGTACGAAACTTGCACGACAACTTCGTTTAAGGATGTTGAACACGGTGAAACACGAGGAACAAATAAGCCGGTGTATGCAATAGATGTACCGTCGGCGGGAAACAGAGCTATTGCGTGGGAACGTTGCAAGAAGACACGTTTTTGATAATCTTCACGCGTGTTCGGGTTACTCGAGGTTATGAAATGTCCCGAGTATGCTAAGAACGTGTGTTGTAGACCTGAGATTCGTAACGCTAGAGGTATCAGACCAGTCGAAAAGACGATGGTCTCAGATTTTTTATTTGCGCAGTTGTTAGAAAGATCAATGAGTAAAATCCTGTCTACAACTTAAAATCCCTACAAATATATTGAACAAAGCGACAACAAACAGAATCAAAGGCCTAATCATTTCATATTATAATTTTCATCCCCGTTTCTGTTTTTTCTTCATCTTCCTTATCTTCTTCTTCAATAAATTAACGCTAATTTGTTTGTTTTATTTGAAGGAATGAAGGAATAAATAATGTTACTCACCGTTATTTACGAGGAGAGCAGAGTCCCGGGCAACGGTGATCAGGTCGCTATCGGTGAGAGTTTCGTCGGACGCGTTACCGGAAGTTGGCGTGTCGCTAAGCCCAGCACCAGAGCCGGACATATGATACAGGGGATGCTGCTGTTGCTGTTGCTGTTGATAGGCACGTTGTTTATGCTGACTGGCGTTGTAGTGACTCAGGTGTGATTGCGTGGCAGAGTGATTATTTGGAGGATAGGCAGAAGCACGACCTCGCAGGCTTGGCGAATTTTCCTCTCCCTCACTACCGCTCAAATTATAGGCTGGGCAAAGCCGTCCCTTCCCTGGAACAATCGTTAAAAATGTTCTACGTAAACATTCATGTCGAGTTGTCTATGTGCGTTTGTATTAACGTTGACATTGTAGCTGCCACGAAAAAGAGGGTGTTAACCCCTCGTTTTCGGGATCTGGGCTAGTCGTTTGCTGAACGATTAAGTCACTCAAACTCTTGATGGATCCTTTCGTTTTGGATGTTACGATAATTTTGTGTGTTTTTATCTGTTTAGTTCACAGGATAATCTGATTACGCTATATATGTTTTTTACGTTAATTGCGTCACTAGTAACCCGTTGTTAATGTAGTTTTGATCAATCCTAAGATTATACTTAAGTGTTTAATGGACGTTATAGGTCGTCCGATAAGTTTCTTTCGTTTTCGTAAGGAAATAACGGAGGTACAACATTTGTCGTTTTATATTATTTTATCGAATTACGTATCATCCATTTTGTTCTATCAAGATAAAGTCACAACGTTCGACAGATTAGGTTTCATGTTTGTATAAAGATGCATTGTTGTAAAAGACGTGTCTGTAAAAGAAAGACTTTTCGGACAACCTAATATTATATTTTATTTCTTAATCTAAGTATATATCTTTTCTGAACGTAGGGAAGATTTATTACTGAAAAATTACTTTCCACTGTACGTAAGCTATTAGACATTTATTTAATAAAAATTTTTTGTAGAACGTTGCTTTTATTAGACAATTAATATCCAGCTACGTAGGAGAGTTTCACAACAAAAATGAAGCGATTATAGGGTTCTCTCTGCCGGGTTATTGAATTCTTGTCTGGAATTTTATTACACTATTTTGGTATTCGATTAATACGCGGTATTCATGATATTTATATCATAATTTTGTGAATGAAAGAAAGATGAGAGCGTGGATTAAAACGATATTCTATTCACGGCGCAGAGACTAGGGATTTATTACATTACTGATTAATATGATCCTTTTTTATTATGAAGTTATTTATTAAAAAACTCAGTGAGGCGTGCGATTATTTCATTCATGCAGCAATCCGATTCTGTCGACGTAGTTAAAGTCAACGAAATTTTAAAAAATGATACGCGAGGAAGAATACGAACAACTTTTATACCATGCAAATTCTTTGCAAAGCTGTTTATTTGTAATCGATGAATTGCGTTCGATGAAATTTCTTTTCCATTTCAACGACCTGTAGTACATATTTTCAAATTGTTTTGTACAATCCCTACAACAATTTTTAATTATTGTTCGCTTTAGTGCTACTTAAATTCTGACCAATGCGATCTTTTAATTCGTTTGTATCGTTAAACTATTAACAACAATACCGTAGTTAGGTTCTCTTACTTTAGTTATGATTGTAAAAATGTGAAATTGCACAAACATCCGTCGTCTACATAAGAACGGCGGTGTACATATTGAACTTGATCCCATCACTAGGTTCCCCCAGGCAAAGTTGGATCGATGGAGGAAAGCTAAAGATAGCGAAAGAAAAGCATGGATATCGATATCTCGATAACACGGTTGGTTGATGCAGTGGCTCGTGGAGGAGCAGAGTCAAAGGTTAAAGGCATCGATCATAGTTTTCGCGCGATTTATCCCAAACGCTTGCCCCTGACAAGACATCGTCACTTTCTCTTCTCTTTTACTTTACGACGACCCAAAAACTGGTTTTCCTGTTCCCTCGTCACCTAACAACATCTGTTCCGCTTCGAGATACGATGACAACTCGTGCTCACCCATGGGATCAATTAGTCTTCTCTCTTTCGAGATTTAACCGAGCTCAGTTTTCGCGACAAAAACGTCCGAGATATCTGCGAACGTACAATCGCTTACAAACGTATTCGAACACCTGTGGAAGCCTTTTAGTGGCTAAGACTAGAGTTTTAATAATCTAATGATAATTATTCTGGTTTACCTAATATAATTAAGACAATTGACGAATTTATCCTAATACGGAATATTCTTCTCTGTGTGAAATAACTCTTGAAGACTTAAATAATTTCTAATGACGATTGGGTTATTGGTTATTGGTGTGCTAAAGTCAAATTTTCACACAAAAGGCATTTTATGCACCAATCTAACACCTTGTAGTTCCTATATACGTTTTTAGTTCTGACTCGAACTTTACCAATATAATTATGACGGTCGTATTTCATTACAGTGCTAATTTGTTATTGAAATTTTTGTAATTGAAATTTCGAAATGTTATACTTTCTATGATAATACTTTCGTGAGCTACTGTAGCTTCAGGCAAGAGAAAACGGTGACATCATATGGTGGAGGAATCTTCAGAAAGAATATTTTTCCGTTTGGCCCCCCTTGGCTGAGAGGAGCCGGAAGTCCCGTGTTCCTCCGTGTTTGTCCAAGTGTGCGTGACGTTAGAATTGTTTTGCCACCTTTTCGGGCAAACCCCCCGGGCCTTAATGTAGCGTTTCTATGTCTTTGGTAAGTGGACACCGCCCGTTACTGCAGCCAAGTGCCAGCGATTTTATTGGACGTTACCGCGTTGTCAACGAAGAAACTTAATTACGTTTTCAGTGCTATTGGACGTTCTAGTTCGTATATCGTTGAAAATTTGTTAGTTTCAAAACTTTCACGAGTCACTGTGCAGAATTTATAGTCGAATTTACGCGAGTCCATCATTCTATCACCAATGATACGTACAAGGGAAAACGACAGATTCGTCGGTGCTGAGAAGAAGAAGAAGAATCCGTCAAGGTGATTGAATTTTCCTTTTCTTTCATGTTAGGAAGTCACGGCTGGCTGAGTTTCGTTATCGAACGATGCTAAAAAATCTTTTGTACTACAATTACCGCGGTATGGAAAGGATAGCGGAGCAAGCTGAAAGGGACGTAAATTATTAATGAAGTTATGTCAGCGAATGAAATTAGGTGTGTCCATCAGTGATGAGTTGCACGACATTTAATTATGGTCTGCGTGTAATGCATCGAGTTTGCGACTCCCCCGACCTCTCGGCGGGTTTTCAAATAATTTTTTACCGTCGACCTTTCTCGTGAAAGGGACTCTCCCCACTACTTCAACGCGGCATTATTAAAAGGAGGTACGATCATGAAATGGCATCCTTTGTAACGAGGTTTAGACGTGTACAACGTTAATGGATCCAATCTATTGCTCCGCCGGCTGAGTTAACTCGCCGTTGATCGAATCAATGGTTCGCGGCTATTCTCTTTTTTTCTTTTTTGTATTTCTTTTTCCTTCCTCTTATGTATCTTACGAAAACTCGCGAAAGTATTCGAACATTCGTAGACACGTTACAGGAACATATTACGTACGCTACGAAACATTCTGAAGTTTCATCGACGCTTTTATGAGACTCGACTATGGTGATTATATTTGCAAAGTTCGAAACTAATTTGAAGACATATATAGAAGTTGCGAACTTCAAAACAATATAAATATCTGAATTCCTTTATCTTTTATAGAATCGTAGAAGTCGAGTGAAGAGAACTCGCTTCCACGACGTTAATGTTAAAAAAGCAGAAGTGTACAACGTAAATTGCCTGAGAAAAGATTGTAAATGAAACGTGATTTTTGGACCATCTACCTACTCGCTTTTATACAGATTATATAAAGAAATCCTGTAATATAGTTTGTTCCAGCTATCGCTAATGTCGTTTAGTCTGTATTTCAATCTTATCTCATAAGATAGGATGGGATAATAGGATAATATTATTTTGATGTCTATCAACTTTGGCGTATTCAAGAGTGGAAGAGCAAGCTTTTAACTTTTATGAAAGAGAAGATAACGTAGTATTACGTTCGTAACGATTTACGTTAACGACTCTTTTACTCTCTCGGTTATTATCCAATCTCTCTAATTATTTTAACAAAGTTATTAATTTTGCAGGTAATAAGTTGTACAAGTAACGATATTCCTTCTAACAAACTACCTATTTTATTTTCTGTCTTTCTAGGTTCTTTGTTACGAGGTTTTGTCAGTACCAAATGCACCATATGCGTTGACAGCAATGAAACTACCAAGTAACTAAACTATATAAATTCCTACCATCCTATCAAACTTTCGCTATAATGTACATATCCCTACGTACGTTTCATTCCTTAACCGCCATATAGCTAAACATAGTTTCAACTCAATTTGCCAAAATTGAAGAAGACTCGGTCTGTTTGAGCGAGCAAACTTTCGCGAGTTGAATCGAACGACAACCAGAAACGTATTGTCTGGTCGGTACGAGAACAAATTCGTTTAATTTGAATCGGACGAAGAGAATCAAAGTGAACAAAGGAACAGAGCGTGGGAAGGTGAGCATAGAAGAGGCGTGAAACGATCTCTTCCATGTGGATACTCGCAAGCCAAACACTTTGTATTTTATTGTTACGCGACCAGCAGAGATTCTCGTCGAATTTCACGTATCCATAATACATCATCAAATTACCATAGGGGAATATTGTGGCCACCATAGAGACTCCTGTGATCATATATCCAGCGTTTATGTGCGCACGTGCGTGAAGGCTTGTAAATTTCTTCCTAACCTCGAACGTGGATTGTGTTAATCCACATAATTCCATCATCGTTCCCATGATACCGCAACAACACGCAGCGTACGCGAGAATCTATAATTCCATTAACGCGTCACGGACAATAGTATTTCGTTAACGTAACGCGGAAATGGTCGTTATCGATTGCAGAGCGCCGTACGGCGCTCCTGGCCGAGTCAATTCCGATCAGCATCGCTTCTTCGTTCAGATTTGCTAAGTTAAGTTCCGGTAACTTGGAACTCCTTTACCACCGTGAAATTCCCGTTTACTCCACTAGTGATGTACTTTCGAATTTATATGCTTGTCCTCGTTAGTCGATTCATCTGACTAACCAATGCGGATCTTATTCGGTCTTATTCCTGTCTTGAAATATTCTTACACGCGCGATACGTAACATAAAACATATTCAAAAGCATATTGATGATCAACGACGGTACGAAATCGAATAGTTGGTATTGACGTGCCAAATTCAAACTTCGGAGAAACGAAATTCCAGATGCAGCAACCTATAAGCGCATAACGATCCGCGATAAAATATTCTGATATTTCTGAAAACTTCAATAACGCATCGACTCGATACTTGTCGCTTACCTTCGACGTTACCATAAACTTCTGCAATCCCAGCGCGAATTATTTGTACCGAAACTAGTATAGGGACTATTAGCAACTGGTCACGACGCGACGCCTGAAATCACTTGGCAAAATGGGAACGGCCTACCGTGGCCAATGACGCACATCGTACGTGCCTGTACACCGTTTCTCATGATACTATGAAATAACAGTGACAGTCGATAACGATGTATTGGTATCGCCTGATTATCTAATGCCGTATTTGTCTGGCAGCGAGGGTGTAGACCCATGAAACAGTCGAGCGTACAACGTAGCGACAGAGCACGAAGCGGCGGCTATCGATTTTCCCGTGTCTCGTGCGAATAGCTGCGACTTGACAGGGTTACGAGGTAAACGAGTGCTGCTACGTCCACTCTCGTGTACGCGTTATCTCAGATTTTATCGCTGGTAAAAAGATCGCGTCGTGGATAGAACAATAGACGTTTTCCTTCATCGGGAAATTGGATAAAGGCATTTTAGAATCCTCCCGGAATCACTCGACCATGACTAGAGAACATTTGAATCCTTTGACTTAATCGACTTAGCACCGATGATAGCGTTTCACCGAATGAGACGACTGCGCGTATCCGTGCATAGATCTCCACCGAATCGAGAACCTATTCTCCCTTGTAATCGCGATAATTAGACGCCTTTGGACCCAAAAGGGAACACAATTGTTATGTAAGGGGAGATCAAACGATTAATACCCTTCATTACCGATTTTATAATAATTAAGAGAGACAGTGTGATAATATTTTCTTAAAAAATTTGATAAAAAATGTAGGTATCGATGACGTTATTCTGATATAACGATGATGAATTTGCGAGCCAGAAACGATTTAATAAGCAATTTATAAACGCGTGTCGGATGGCTCTAACACGATATTACGATACTAGATTGCATGATGACAGTAAAACGCGTGCACATGACTATTACAGGCCACGACTATTACATATAAAGTCACACATTAAGAGTATTCTTAGAACGACATTTACGCTAGAACTTTATGAATACACGCGAACTTCTTCACTTACATATAATTTAAACCAAATCCTTGTACCCCGAAGTTAACTCGTACAACTTCGGGATATTTGTATTTTATGACTGAAAAAGCTAACAGCGAGATTTTTCTTGTTCTTCGAACTTGTAATACGAATTTTTTCTACCACGGTGTATAATAAATTGAAGAAAAGAGAAAAAATAGAAGAGATAAATAAGCTTAATGCATATAGATATGCGTGCACGGCGAAAATGCGAAGTTAGGTCGTACATCAGGGAAGGGGGAAAGTTTCTGTTATTGGAGAAAAATTTTTTCGCCCGCTGCAATTCATTCGCTGGCCCGAAACTGTCGTACTTTCGTAACATTGAAAAATCGCATGCATGCAGAAATATATTGAAATATTTTTAACCGACAAAGTTACGCAAGGGCTTCGATAATCGATATATTTTATTAACGCGGGGCGAACGATCGTGTCTAATAATTCATATAGGAAATCTAGGTCCCGTTATATTTAAATTAGGTAATATTTCGAAGGAAGAAATTTTTTTACGAAATATTTGGTTCGTTCGTGTAGAAAATGGGCTTTCAATAACGGCCGCATCACGACGTTTCCAATAGAACGTCGACCAACGTAAGGTGCAGGACTTTTAAGAACAAAATTCCTGAAATTTCGTTAAAAAGAAATCGTGTTACAACAATTAACGTTTTTTTTTTTTTTTTTAGATGACCCAGGATGTAAAAGTCTCAATGTATTCAATACACGTACAATGCTAAAATACAAATGTAAAATGCTAAATTTTGCTTGTCGACGAACAAATCTTTTTTGCAACGTTATTCTTCTGCAAGTTGATGAAAACTATTAGCTGATTACGCGCGCTTCGATGATAAACAAAAGCTTGGGAAGACAAGAGCCAAGGAACCGTGAGAATCGTTCTTCACGGTAATAGCCCCTAGCGAAAAATAAAAAATGAAAGGAATACTTGATGCGCAGCTATTTCAAAGGACAGTATCAGGTTAGTCAGATGACTATGTTTTAAAGTCAAATAGCTCGGTGAGAGGTCAAGCTTGTAAAACACGAAAGCGATACCTCTTAGGTAAATTGTTTAACTTGTGAAACATTCAGAAACATAGTAAAAAATGTCCAACTACGTTTCGAGTTGCCTGATGAAAAAGTTAAAAGGTTGCTAATCTGACGATCGTTGAGCTTTATTTGTATTACGTAAATAATCTGAAATTTAACTTATTTTTAACCTTTCTGAAATTTTCAAGCTTATCAGCACTGTTTCGCAACGATGTATTCCTTCCACGCTATCAATCACGACGGTTATATTTGCGCAATATTGATCATTTCAATGTCCCTAAACGAAACGACATAGATGAAGCGTCAAACCGAAATGTAACACTAAACCTATCGACACTTCTTGTATATTTATTGACCTCTCGCGATAGGCAGGACAGACTAAAAATTTTTCTTAGAAAAAAATCAAATTAGAAATAAATATCGATATGCATATTTTATGAAAAGTCATAGATTAGGAAGCGATATGATAACGTTTACATATGGTAAAATTTGTGTAGAAATTTGAAAACTCAAATTCTAGATAGAGAAATTAATTATTTCGCCGCAAAGATCTGCTCTCTTTTACTATTAAATCTCACAGGGTTCCTAATCCTTGCCAAATCCCCACATTCATTCTCGAAATAAAATCATATCGGCTGAATTTTCACGCGTCGCGGACCTTAAACAAATAATCCGCGGAGCAAACTTCAGAAATCACCGGATCGAAAGAAAACACGATGTCTGGCGCTTCTCTGCACCAGTTCGTTTTATTCTGTCGGTCTCTTCTCTTTTATTCGTTCACCATCGCTGGCCGTTTTCAATTTTTCTCACGGATACCAGTCTCGTGAACCATTTAACGAGATCAAGAATAAATACTGGGATGTATGGTAGGACGTAGCAGTGGGGGAGAGCAGGTGGTGCAAATCGATGGCACTTGCCGCAGGCCACCAGCCAATTATTCCTAGCGACTTACGCGTCTTCGAAGGGCGCCTAACTGCATTCATGCACGTTGCTTCGAGACATCGCGTCTCGAGCTTTGGATTTCTAGAACCGGTTCCAGAAGGTTCAAAAGAGCCGATCGAGCTGGTTAGAGAAAGGATGGACGATACGGAAGAGGGTGGACAGGGGAAAATTATTGGTGGGAGCGAGAAAGCGTAAAATTCCCGATAAAACTGTGATTATTTACGCAAATTTACGTTTGGCGAATATCACTGAAAGGATGAAATTCAAACAGAAATTTGTCTCGCATATTTCGAATATTTTATATGTTTTTTATAAATCGTGCGCATTTTGTGCATTCCCCTGGATAAACATTTCCTATAGATTTTTACAAATGCGTATGTAGCTTTCATAGCTTTGAATTTCCTACTGATGCATAAATAAATCTTTAGTTCGACATTTTTTTATACCCTGGTAGAGACAGATACAGAGCATATTTGATAATGTTTCGACATTATTGCAAAAATGGAAAAGGATATTTATGTTATATGTAGGAGTATAAATAGAAAGAAAAACTCACTTGAAGCGAGTATAATCATTAAAATTTCTAGACCAGTAATTTCCATCTCATTCGACAGACACTTGAGCAGGAAATTCAAAGTCGCAGCCGTGACTCTCTGAACTGTTTTACGATCGCATCTGGCATTCGTCGGGCATAAAAATCACAGACAAAACGCATCTGCGCCGGGAATCTCGTTAATTCATACACCTCCGCAGCCTTTTTACGATTCGATTTTACAAGAGGACGTTTCATCGGGGTGTCTATTCCCTGTGATTCACACAATTGCTTCAACCTAGTTTATTTATCTACTTCATCGTCACGTTTTCGCGAGATCGTCTCGAGTATCGCGCAAAATTCGGCGCCATCGAAGTCGCGTTAAAGACGAACGGCGTAATTTCGAATTTTACGATGCTTTGTCCTTTTTTTTGCCTCCTCCTTGCAACGGCTATAGAGGATATTATGAGTACACTGCGGAATTTATGCATTTATGGAGAATCTCAAATCGCAAACATGCACAGAATGTACGTAATATGCAAAGATATATAAAATATTCAAATATTCATATGGAATATTCGTTACAATCGCAAAGGTTTTATTTCATTAATTCTACTTGCGGAAATGCAAATTTGTATGAATATCTGGCAGTCTATT
The DNA here is from genome assembly GCA_014737475.1 of Bombus confusus. NCBI lineage: Eukaryota > Metazoa > Arthropoda > Insecta > Hymenoptera > Apidae > Bombus > Bombus confusus. Next base: position 895,028 of record JACXIV010000053.1, on the reverse strand, counting down.
TACAAATTATTAGGACATTTTAATTCCGATCTATTGGACGGTACAAGATTTCGTATAATTATTTCGAATCAGTTTTGTTCTCACTGGATGCATGGAAGATTACAAAGCGGTTCTGTGAAAGAGAACAAATACCTGATCTCCAAACGCATACCTACGCAAATACCTACTTACATATTTCAAAGTCTCGCTCCGCGCATAACAATCACGCATACTACTCTTCCACGAAAGATCGTTTAATTCGTCATAAATACGTGAGAACATGCTAAATCCAAAATGGTATCCGGTGAGTCACGTTCTTGCACACTACGCGATTTCACGTGCACACATTTATCTAGATAAAGTACACCGATGACACTCATAGAATATTTCAAGAGTTTGGCCACTTTCATAAGTTGCCAGGATCTAACTTGCTGTTAGTTACTTGCTAGTTAGTTAGTTAGTTAGAAAATAGTGGAAAGAGGCACGACGTCGCTTGGCAAAAGAATTCACTATGATTGAAGAAAAACAGGAACGTCATCCGTATCTTCGACAGGTTGCCATATATGGAATAACGTTTGATGTTCGTCCGCTGACGGGTGTTTAGAGTAAATTATAGGTTTCTTGCGATGGCATCGTATGGCACTCGCCTGGATGAGCGTCGGCTATCTAAGGCGTGCTTCGAATATCGATCTAAAGCCAACGGTCAGGCAAGTACGCTCCTAACTATCTACTGTTCTCGATGGAGGGATATATTCGATTTCTTTTCTCCCTTGGTAATTCTAGAAAATACCTTCTCGCAGGTACTGCAACGGACATTCTTCAATCGGGAATTCTGCATGTCGACATTTATGAAACTTTTGATGTAAATGTTACAGATATTAGAAAATATCGTACGTAGGAAGTTGACTTACGCTGTATTACATTTTATAGCATTTTATAGCGTAGATATTCCCACGATAAATTTGTTACTTGGAAATTATAATACAGATCTTCGAGTGCATTACGGTAATATGCAAAGTATATAAAAAAGTATTGAATGCTCGATTTGATATTTAAGATAAAGCAAACCTTTAATTAATTCCTACTTGTGTAATTACGTACTATAAAAATACAAATTTGCAAAAATATCTAGCGATTGATACGAAAATTCTTCCGTATCCCTTTTACGATATTTTTAAGAGGAGTTCTCGCAACTTTGAAAGTATAGTCGAAGAAGGTAGTTGGAAAGCGATTCTTTCAGTAGTCTAATAATAACGAGATATTGATGTTCGACGCGTGTCGGATAAAAATTTCAGCGCTCTGCAGACAGTATGGATTGAAGCGGTAGTTGAGGAAGATCGATGTTTCTATTTATCGTAAAAGTATGCTAATACACGATCTGACCTATTGCACATGAACGTGTGCCGATGCGAACTTCCTATGGCGAGCATGTTACGTAACTTTATGCATATTTACTCGCAGCTTTATTCAAATCGGTAAGTGGTCGCTGACAAAAGTTTCTCGAAGAAAAAGTTACATGAACTGCATACTCGGTAGTTCCATAGTCGAGTGATCGATATTTCAACGGCTCGTTATCTACGTACGCTAATTAACCCTGCGTGCAAACATTTTGTGCACAACTTCGCCAAAGTCAAGAACGGAAGGGAATATCAGCGTTACTACAGATTTTATGTGCATCTATCGCTACATATACATATACATATATTTTTTTAATAGGAATAATTGAAGATCAAAATAAGAATTTACACATTATATAACGTATTGTGAATTGCAGTTTACACAAGTACAAGTTTATCTTACAATTCGATAGGAATCGTATTCTATCACGTATAACTACGATGTGCACAAAAGAGAAAATTACTGCAGCTCGAGGTGTCTGTATCTTTTACGATATTAATTAAAATGACGCGTTATGAAAAGAAAAAAAGAAGAGAAAACGTGTGAATGCTTTTGAAGGATAGCGTAACGCGTAAAGAGCGACGAAACGCTGTGAACATTTGGTTCTGTCTCGCGATGACTCTTTACATACGGCAGGTTCATATTTTATGCCGACGGAGCACGTGAACCCATGAACTGCCGGAAGGCTCGGCTGGCTGACAAACTGCGAAACGATTTTCGCGTTACGTCGTAAATTTCTGCTCGATCGTCGTGCTCCCCGTGTTCGTGTACGCGTGATCGATGGCCCGTGGATACGCCCGTGAGAGAGAGAGGCGCAATGCTCTCCACTCGCTTGTTTTAACCTGGCCACGGCTTTCATAAGCTTCTCCGCTGTGTGGTCGATCCCGAGACTCGGATTGAAAAACAAGCACGCCCTCTTCAAACTCACACGGTTTGGACCGCCCACTCTTGCCGAGCCATTTCCGCTTCGCGTGTATTTAGTCGACGGTTACGCCTCAGTGATCCATTCAAATTGATTTTAGATTTTTAAGTGATTTTAAAAGTTGATTTTTAAAGAGGCGAAGAGTAAAGTTAGGTATATTTTGAGATTTCCTTAATGGCGTCGACCAGATTGCTTTTTGGGTAATTTCAGAGCGTGGATATCTACAGAATGCATACAGTGTACGATTGATTATATCTATAGTTGATGCCCTTAGAGTAGCATTGCAATGCAATATTTATCATATGTTTTTAATATGTATCGCAAGATTTACAGCAGTATAGAATGAAACTTTATATGCAAATTAAAATTCTCTGGTTATCTTTATCAAACTATAAAATTATGTAAATGTGCGCGATCTAGTTGGGAAATGCACGAAAGACACATCGTGTATGATTCAAAAAATGCAGTTGGTGTTAAGAAAAACCAGAAATCGAGGGATTTTTCGTTTCGAGACGAACTGGAGAGACCAGAGTGCGAATAAGGTAAAATGCAGTTGGAGTTCGAGCCGACGGAAGGTCGCGGGAAACATAAAGTCGTACGTTATCGGTAACGCAATTTGTGGAACGCATAATGTTGCTTTTATGCGGTGGTACGCAACGTGGTAGCGTGCGTGAGTGCGTTATGCGACGGCAGCGTGATAAAGGCGTCTGTGCAGATAGATAAACGTTTGTTCCATCCTCCGTTAATTACCCGCTGTGTTATTTATCACACGCACCGTTGTACGTATGACGCAAGAGACGAAACGAATTTACGCGCTACTTTCGCCGCGTTTCTCATAATTGATACGGTCTATCGAGAACCGCTTGATTAATATTAACACCAACGCCACGCCTCGCATCTCTGCAATGTACACTACCGGGCATAAGAATTCGATACCTGACGTAACTCAATCAAAACCTTATGAAAAACGCGAGTCTTCACATATTCGTTATATTTTCAAAGTTATGATTGAAAAACGTTTTTATTAGATTTCATAAGGAAACAACGGGTGCACGACAATTTTTGTTTCATATTATTTTATCGAATTACGTATGATCGTAATAATAAAAACGAAACAAAATGGATCATACGTGATTCAGTAAAATAATCGAAAAGGAGAAATGTCGTGCGTCTATTGCTTCCTTATAACACGAAAGAAACTTCCTGGACAATCTAATATGTGCAAGGAAGTTGCTCAAAGCGCATATTTATTTCTGTTAGAGAGCCAACATCTCGCAAAAACTGTACAAACTTTTACCAAACTTCGACTGGATACGTATGTTCGAATCGCACTAACGTCCTAATCTTGATCGAGGAGATCCGTGTTACTTCGACAGAATGCGAAATTTTGTATAATGAAATGGACTTCCGCATAATGAAGCGACTCTTCTGAACTATCTACTTTATCGAATTGGATCTGGCGAATAAATTTTGAAACTAGAATCACGATTTGGTCGAACGGTAGACGTAATTAGGAGGCTTATTCCACCGATAATGTACACAAATTTCAGGTTTCCTGTCGCTGCCGTTGCTTATTAATATCCAATAATGAACTTCATTTTATTGATTACATAGTCTCCTAATTTTCGAAATATCTGTGTTAATCAAATAGTTGCTCCGTAGAACCTTTTATTAGTGACAATAGGGTGACATAGGGTTTTTAATAATAGCCATTATATCGAGAAGCGCACATTACCAAATTTACTACCGGTAATGATGTTGATAATATTGCTGATATTGATAATGGTTGTGTACATATAATGTACTAATAGTGTTTATCGTGTCAATCAAGCTAATGTTGATTAGCTTGGACTAAAACGTCCTAAAATTAGTATATTTTATATTTCGATAGAGGATAGCTCTTCAAAATATGATAAATGAAAAACAATAATATGCTACCTCTTTGAGAACTAGGAAATATTTTGTCAAGCTACGTGTACGCGTATTTAGAAAATAATAATTAACCTGTTTATGTACAAATTCTTCTTCAATTTGCTAGCGAGAATGGTATTTTATAAGCTTCCAAACAATTTCTCATTATTCCTGTAAAGCTTGTCTAAACTGCGTTACTTCTGAAATATGCAATATCTTTAGCCTGGAATCTATGAAGATGGATGAATAAATTAATCGACTAGAGTAATAATTATGTCTATGCTCGTCACAGGAATGTGAGCTTAAAATTCAGTTTGTTCAAGCAATCTGTCCATCGACTGTCGAAGTCATTCATGTAGTTATGAGCAATAGTAGTATGCGTAGCTAAGTATGTCGAGATTTATGTAAATTCCTACTTCAACGTCTCATTCGATAAATCAGAATAATCTTGGCGATAATTCACACGTGTCCGAATAGCGATACAGATAAGTCACGTAAATACATTTGAGGCTTCGACTAGGCCGGATGTCAAGGGTTCTCAGTAGCTCTCTGATCCTTCTTATCGATCACTCCACCGCTGTCTACACATAATTCTTTAACTGTTCTATACTTTCTAATTAGAATAGTGTGTACACGGAGCTAAATAATTGAAAATTCCGATTGTGCGTGATTTATGCGACTGTAGCAGACTCGGCTGATTTTATCGGACGTATTATTAAATCAAACGGTGGTTCAGATATTTTTATCTTGGCTTTTCATCAATTTCGAAACAGAGAGCTGATTTTCTGACCTATCCTCTATCGCTGCGTAATTGATCAAACAGCGGTGAGCGATAATTTGGCTGCATTATTAACCCAGTTTGAAATATGCACCCAGAAATTATATAGTATTGACGTATAAATTTACTAGCACCGCATCGGTGTGACTCGCTGCTGGTATGCGTAGAGCGCGTTTTATTAGGCTAGAAATTGTCGGTCGACGTTCTTGTTAATTTGATCTTAGGGGAAAATAGGTTTGAACGAAAGAGATTTTAATTGTGACAATTCGCAAGTCGCACTTGTTTCGTACCTGCGTTCGTGGAGTGTTAACCGCATTTTATTTGAAACCACCCAATAGGAGTGAAGTGCTGTGCAACGCAATAATCTTAGAAGCAATACAGATTCAAAATTCCGCCATCTCACTTCCAACGATCTATCAGAAATGAAGCAAGAAAGTACATACCTTAACTCTAGAAGTGAAGTGTATTAAAAATTCGATCATTTCATTTCCAACGATCTGATAGAAGTAGAGCACAAAGATGTACACGTATCGTTGAAAGAAACGTCGGATGGCGTTTGTTTTGTGGCTATGGGCGGTGCACGGACACCAAAAATGTGTTAAAAATGTGCGGTGAGTCAGAAGCAAAGTATGATTCGACTTGGTCCGCGTCTTGCATATTTTCCTGTTGTAAGGGTATTTATTAACATGCGTACGAAATGGAATTGAGACACGGCATGAATAATTCATTCGACCATTCCCACACACGCATACACATACACACACGTTTTCTGGTGGATTGATGGTGGCACCGAATGAGGCCCGAAAAATCCACCACTTATATGGAGACTTAAAACAAAATGATGCATATGTACACTCATCATGGTATGGTATCCATTTTGTAGGTACGTGTTACATAAAACATTTGGAAATTTCATTAGTACTGTAACGAGACTGTGTCACGATTATTTAATCATGATTATTATTCGTCAAATTTCAAAGCAATCAAAAAATGTGTATACTAATTGTAAAAAGAAAAATTAGTCTACAGGATGAATGATCACCTTAAGTGGTTAGCGTTAAACACGGTCACACTGAATGTCGAGGTTTATCAACACAATGGATAGTCAACTGTCTAAAAATTATCATAATATATCCGTGGAATATATACTTGTGCAAAATATCACGTAATTTCTATATAATATGTATACTTTTAGCTTTATTTCAAACTTTACCAATAGAATCATGATAGTCGAATCCCATAACAGTGGGAAATTATGGAACACACTAAAACGATAAGAAAGGAGAAGAAAGAAGAGAAATAGATAGAAGAATTTGACGTATTAGTATTCCCTGTTTCTCTCTGAGAATGTCACGATGCGTTTTACGGTAACCCTGACCATACGTGTTTAAACTTGATCCTTTGAACTGTTCGCCGCCCCTGCTGCCTGATACTTTTTATTTACCCCGGCAATATCACAATACTAAGTGCTTAGCCTGGCACATGAGTAAATAAGGGACGCCGCATGTCCGCTTTTCTATGTTCCTATACCCGCGTTCACTGCACCTGCTGGCAACGCTTGTTTGGACAGCGTTACACTGCGATCATAACAGTTTTTCCTCTTTGCCACGTACAAATGAAACGCAGCCGCAGTATCCATTTACTTTAGAAAAATAACCAGCCGTTACTGTGCGGGTTTCTTCTTGTGTTTTTGAATTTAAATTCAGTACAAAAAAGGAAGAAAGTTGCAACATTGCAACATTTTATTTTATTTTTGGCCTCAGAGGTTTTAATTTGGAGGTTTTAATACTTGAATCATCATTACTATTGAAACGTCGAAAAATTATTTTAACTATATTAATCGAAGCAAAATTTCCGACAACGATATTTTTCAAAGTCTATCGCGCGGCAATGGCGAGAGAAAAAACTACGTGTGACGGTATTAAATTGGAGACGAGAAAAATTTGCATCACGTGTTCGTTTTGGTTTGCCAATGATTGAAACGCGTGTGGAACAGATAGTTACGCTGGGTAGACGAATTTTTGTGACAAACTTGATATATCTTTCCTCCATGGACGCGGAATGAAATGGAATTCCAATAAATAATATTGTAGTAGCGATAAAGTGCGAATAATTAGAAGGACTTTTTGTTATTATCGTAAATTAAAGTAATTTTCATCTAGAAACTCTAGATGAAATATAATTTACTATAATTAAATTTCAATCTATTGTACCTTCTCTTTCAAGTACATTATAATTTGATATTACAAGGATGACACAGAGAACATGATAAGTGATAAAAAATCACTTCATTCCTATAAGAATACGTGTCGATATTTTTTGTAGTAAGCTTCCGTCAAAGGACCATTTTTCTTACTCGTCGATGCGTTTCTACGAATTACATCTTTACTATCATCCATTAGATTATCACCATGCCATTTTATTCACACCCTGAGAAGAACGCATTCAGGCGATTTTCGCGTTCAATGGAAAATTATGAAGCCAGAAATTCGCTAGGAAAAGCATCGAAGCGGTTAACGAGGCGGGAATAAAGGCGAGTGAATCGTCGAACGACGTTTTAGTGGTAGATACACAGGCTAATTCGTCGCTAAGTCTCCACTGCATTCGCGGGATAACGATCCCTTCCATGTTAAACCGGGACACGTAAAACCAGCTCTATCTCTTTCTCTCTCTCTATCTCTCTCTCTCTCCCCCTCTCTTTTTCTCTTTCTCTCTCTCCCCCTCTCTCTTTCTCTCTCTCTTGATGTATATCGAGTATGCGCGTACATAACGTGCAGGTGAACGCGAGCATGAAGTTTCCTCGACTTCAGAAATTTGACGATAGAAGCGCCGCAATTTCCACAGTGGTGCTGCTCAACGAGACCAGAAATTCCTTGATCGCATCGGGATGTGAAATTCATTACGATCGGTCTTCTCCTTAATTAAATGAGCGCCGTTCAACATCGGAATTACTTTTCCACGGATTCGAACAGAGAGTCTCGAATTTTGGATGGAATTACGTGCTGCGGAACATTCACAGATATTTTAATGCACATATGTTGTCAAGGGATAAAATATTTAACAAACAAATGTCAAAATTCGTTGAGTAAGTCTATACCGTTAGTGAAATTCTTACTCAAATATGTTATTAAAATAAAATAACTTTTCGAATGTTTCTCAAGCTTCATTCGCATCACTGCTGCACGAAGCAACCTTTTAGTTAGCACATTCACCGCTACCACAATGCAACGACTAGTCCTCTTTAGAAATTGTATGTTCTTTTCATTAAAAGCAAGTGGAAGAATTTGAGTAAACACTTTTTTTTTAATACGAAAACGCAGCTAACACGACCGGTAAACCGTAAAAAAGGAGAATAGAACACGCATCTTCAATACGATCTCGAAATTCGTGAAAGAGAAACGCTGGTCCATTGATTCCTTCGCTTTATTTACACGGTTACGACGCGGCTCCTTTGCTCTTCAACATACAAAACAAGTCAGACAGTGCAGAGGCTTCTGTCAAGTGTACGCATGGGCCAGCAAACCACTCTCTCCATGTCTGGCTGTTGCGGGTTCCGGATCACAAAGCACGTCGCTTCTATATCCTATCCGTCGCTTATCTACACGGTCTAAGGCGTATGCTGCTGCAAGCCTTTGGATTTAGAGGATCTCCGCCGGAGCTGACCATCCGTTAGTTACGTAGGCCCAGGCTATCCACACATAAATTTCTGTATCAGACAATGGGTAATTGTGCGCGATCCACCCTCGTCGCGCGTTCATGTGTGTATAGTGTGGTGGATGTGCGTGACCTACACTCTCGTTCAGAAATACTGGGACACCTGTTATGTGTATTAGATCGATGCACACCAAATATCATTTTATACAATAGCACTTAGTCTCTTGAAATCGAAATGATATATTTCATTCGATATGCGTACTTTTCCAACGACTATTTTGTTCCATTATCGCAGATTCTGGAAAGTTATGAACGTTAGAACTTGAAAAATCTTAGAATCGTAGTTGTTATCAATCTTTCTCCGTGCAAAGTAATGAAATAAATCGTTTGAAAATAATTTACGCGTTAAAAAATTACTTAGGCGTGATAGGAAATTTGTTTAGCTTTTCTCAAATCCTTTCCTTTTCCATAGCAGAAAATTCTTAATAATATCCTAACGTTAATTCAAGTTTCACAAGTGTCTAAATATTTCTGAAATAGGATGTACCTGTTCAATGTTCCCCCCAACAACGCACCACCGGCTTTTATGTGGATCCGTTCGAGAGGAGCCGCAACAGCTTCACCGCAGACACGGGCAGAAGTGTGAGTGGGCGTTGCCCTTAGCGTTAGATGCCAGACCTACCATGTAGATAGCCCGGGCACAGTCTGAGTTACGTCCTCCTCGTTCTACACTAATTCTCCAACCCTTCCTCATGGACTTGCACGTTTCATCGAATGGGCCAAGAGCTGCGTCGGTCTAAATTGCTTTGCTTGCTCAATAAGGTACTATGTATTTAGAATAGCTAGAGGATGAAAACAGATTTTATTTCTGTTCTATCGTTTTAATGAGTTACACAAAAATTTAAATTTGCATGAAAATCCGCGGCAGTCTATTGGTAACATACTGTAGTAAATAATTCGACGGTGAACACTGAATTAACACCAAATCTACCGACACTTTTCGTATACTTATTGATCGCTCGCGATGGACAGGACAGACTGGAAATTTTTCTTAGAAAAAAAAAGCAAACTAGAAATAGATACCGAAGAATATATTGTATGCATATTTTTATAAAAAGTCATAGATCAGCAAGCGATATGGTAACGTTTAAATATGGTAAAATTTGTATAGAAACTTGAAAGCGGTCAATCTGACCGTTGTAGTAGGTTCAGTGTTGAAGTAAATCGATATTCTAGGAGAGCGAATTGCTATGTACCGAAAATTTGCATGTACACTCCTATCGTCCTAAAATTGTTCGCTTCGCTTCGTACGAACTCCGGCTTGATTGAGTTCTAATTCTCCAACACGTCGTAAAGAAACGCGACAAAGAGGGAAATTGTTTCAGGGGAATCGATCTAACCGAATCATATTTCAAAAGAGGAGCAACGCTACTAATGTATCACAGGAATCGTAAGCCGGTTGCTCGATGATATTCCCAGAGAAAAAGGTATTGAAATCCGAGCGGCAAAGGATCACCCGTCGCGTACACGAAACGAATGAAATGATTCGCGGGTAGCTGGATTTTTCTCGATACGACCACCCGTTCAATCGGAAAGCGATGGAAACTGCGAATGCAAAAAGAGACAAAACTCGTTTGTAACGTGGTTGTATCTTTCACAGAGAATTTTAGGAATTCTCGAACGATGCGTAGCTCGATATTAACACGTTAACTATTGCGTTAGGTTTGGTATGTTGTAGCATGCCTGTTCAGAGCCGCAAGTATTTAATCGCCACGCTGTGCACCAAGAATTTAAATTTTATGTCCTTGACAATATCGTACAAAATTATTGGCAGACTTCAAACCAGCTTTTTTTTGTTGTTTCTGAGTTTTTTAGAGCTGTGAATGTTACGCAGAACGACACGAGAATCAGTATCGACACGGTATATTATATTCTATCAAACTGCTATATTTCACTTGTTCAAAGGACCGAAATAGGTTCTTTTAGGAATTTCATAATATTTGATAAATTCAGTAACATCTATATTTCGATATTAAATTTACTCAAGGTATTTAGCCTACAATATTCCAATTCATCTCGATAATTTATCTCGATATTATAACTATCGATCTTGTAAACGTATTTATGTAAGTACAATATTAAATTGGATTGTAATACACACGGAAACGTGAAATATTAATTCGAATGTTCGTTTTCCAGGTCCGTTATAGCGCTTTCAAAGAGGATGCGTACAACTGCGTACGAAGTTCTTTACAAAGATATTATTTGTAATTTTCTAAAAACTGTCTCCTAGCGATCCACTTTTCACAATGAAAACTTTTCTCTAAACCTCCCCAAACGATTCTTCTGGAGAAAATCATCACAGGTACCTGCGAGCGTGGCAATTTGATGCTTGGTGTGTCCGATTTGAATGTCAAAGGGGGCTTGCACGAGCCTCGAATTTTGTCGGTCCCCTGAAATCTCGCTTGATATCACGGGCTTTCAGCACACGGAGAAATTCGAAAACGCGGAGAATAGGAGGCGAAAGCGTTATTGTCGACGCGCGCGGATAACTTCCGGCCGGTGAAATTGAACGGAATAACGCTGGACGTTTCCTTTGTTCCGCTGAATTTTACCCCGTGTCCAGTCCTGTCGTAGTTTCGTTGCTCCCCTAACATTACCATATTCCTCACGTTCCCTTCGTCGCGTTTAATATCGCGTTACGTTTTGCGAGAACCCATAGCTCGCACCACCAATTGCCGTAACGCTGCAATATGGCGTAGGTTGTGACACACGACGTCGTAGTAGGAAATTAAGCGGCGAGAACTCGTAGAACCTTTTTACGAATTCGTTATATGCGTTCGTTATATAAAACATTCTAAAATTTCGTAAGTGCTGCAATGAAGCTCGACTAACAACGAGGCGCGTCGTTGTATCTATTGCGCAACGAATACTTCGAAAGAAATATTCTCTCTATGGAAGTTACCAATCAATTCTAGCAAATTCGTTGTTGCTGCTATAATGAGAACGCGGCTTATGGTACAAAATGACGGCATACGAGAAAGCTATTCCATGTTAAACTGGCGAATTAGATGGCAAAAGCCTAGAGGGCCGATCAAAATTACGATGTTGTTACACCGATGTAGATACGTACACAGGATACGCTGATAGTAATTGCATCGATGGATACCCATCCGTGTCAACTTATTGCGTTGGCAACGAGGACCGTTTCAAGAGTAGCTACTTTGATGATTGCCGATTGACATACGCGTACCGTCTCTGATTGATGTTGCCTGCCTCTGTTATTGAGCTTATTTTGCGCGAGGTTATTGTGCATGTGGCTTCAATTGGTTTGTTGGCTCGTTGCTTAATCAATGGGCTCACAGTATGTTGAGAGTGGCACTGGGATGTTCCAATGGTTTTCGGGCAAAATTGATTCTATTTGCAGTTTGGAATATTATCTCCCTATCTTTGGGATACATGTAATTGTTAGATAGAAATTTCTGTCATTAAATAATTACGTTAGTTTCGTATTGTTCTATCTGAAATATAAGTTAGCAAGAAATTATTTAATATTGCTGGAAAAATTCTTTGCTATTGAACGTTTGTTTCGAAGACTGTATGAAGAGGCGTTTCATACACGAGATTTGCAAACTTTTCCATTCCACCTGCCGGATCCTCCCCCATTACTTTACCTTTCATCCTTTCATTCCACGCTCCTCTTTCTTCGAGACCAGGAGTCTGCGAATTGACTCCGGTCCCGTTTTAAGGGTAGCCGTTTGAATCGATAAGCAACTTCTCTCTATTTTAGACCGCCTATCGAAAGATGAAAGCGAATTTGATTAAAGGATTCGATTAATGTTTACTGACTTCCTCCTTCTTTCCCTTTTCTTCAATCTCCATCCTTCTTTTTTTTATAAACTTCAAAGAATCCTCTCGTTTCTTCGCCGCGTCTGTCTGACGTTTATACTTAGCTTGCAGTCAACAAACCATTAGTTACGATTTTATAAATGAATTTCAATTTAATCTGTCTTGATAGTCCGGCATGTAATTACTACCCGAGTTTGTTCTCCTTGGATTTCATATCGTTGGACATGTTTGATATTCGTCTGTTAATATAGGTAATTTATTTAATATTAATATGTTCACTTGTGTTACTTATAATATAAATATCTTATATCTTAATACTTATAATATAAATATCAATGTTACTTATAATATAATTCAGTTCTAGCGTAAAGATGAGAATTAATAAATTCGTACTTTCAGTGTAATAAAGTACTGTAAACTAGTAATTTAAAAAAAAAAAAGAGATTTTATAACGCACAAAACTGTAGTTGAACATATCTGAGACTAACAAAAGATTCACTGAAGATCGTAGGCAATACACTTTTTATTTGAAAGAGAAGATCTTGACAGTCATTCGTTTGAACCTTTTAAGTGTCATCGTTCTCGATATTTACGTGTATTAACCGATGCTGCAGTTTTTCAGAAGACGTGTAACTTCATTTCGTTCTTGTATCCGGTTTCGTAATCAGACGCGTATATAGAGGAACCAGGACAAGAGAGAGAGAGAAGTTCGTTAACAAGTCGAGTCCACCCTTTACAACCTGAAGACCATTGTTTCGGAGTCGGAGGACAAGAAAGTCGTGTTCGTTATGCCGGATAAAGATGATACGCGACATTGACCACACGTAACACGACACTCGTACATCATACATATTAACCAACATTGTTCGCGATGTCGGACAAATTAGTATTGCGTTCTTGTTGCGTCCTGCCCTGTCCCGTATCATTTTGCTCCGACTTTTTGCCCCTCCAACGATGTTCTATCCGCTTATGTTACTCCCACAATGAAAAATTCAACGTGATACTCCACGTCCAGCTTTGATACACGAATATTTACGTTTTCTTAATCGTCGCGAGAAGAAAATCTCAGTCGAATATTTAAAATATAATTAAGATACAATTTTAACACAGAGGTTACGTTTTCCAAATTTTACTTTATTTCTCGCTGTTTCAGTGCATAATAGATACATGGTGAAATAAACGTTCGATTTTATAAGCAGGTTGAAAAAATGTCGTCTTCGAAATTTAGCACGCTTCTACAATGAACGTTACAAAATCATGGTAGTCTGGAACTAACCCCAAAGAGTCCACAAGCCAGTAAAACCGAAGTCTCACCTACCCACAAATCCCTCCCCAATTATTTCCAAATCTCCCCAAGATTGCTCATCAAACAAGCATCCTTCCTTACCAAACCAGGCCAGACTACAATTCCTATCCAAGATGAAAAACGTTCCAGGCAGTTCAGTCAATCTTACTTAACTGTCTGAAACGCGAAGGTAATCCAGTGCGATAAATCCTGATAAACGCGTGCAGTTGGTCGAATCCTGGCTCGGTAACGAGAAAGTGGAGGAAGACAAACATGTTCGACGAAAGGTGGGCTAAATGGTGCAAGGTGAGATGTTAAAGATCGGGAAGAAGGTCGACTAAGGTAACAAGGATGAAGGAAGCGGCCCAGATCGAGCGGAATAAGAGAGGGTATGCGGTCGTTACTTGCCAGGATGAGTCTGAGAGTTGCTATCCCCTGGGAGTCATACTGAGCTAACGGCTCCCCAGGAATAGATATATATTCGAGCTTCACCAGGGTTGCTGGTACTTCCGCCACTTTCTCCAGAAGCAGGAGGGCTTACGCGCTAGGTGAAAGTATTATCTCTAGGATGGCACACGTCCTGGGCCAATGGCGCTCTCGCTGCAACCTTTTAGCTCGTCGTCGCGACCCTTTCCAACAATAAGGATGAAGTAACAGCTCCAAGACCTAATCTGCCTGGAGAAATTGTCGATTTATTCGCGCGGACCCTCTTCAACGTTTTCAGGACACGAGTACGTGTTTACGACGTGGCCATAAATGATTATGATCGACCGTTCTCTGTCAAACCAACTCATTGATTTTGTTTTCTAGTACAGCAGCAAGTTTGAAAGTTTCCGTGGAGTAGATATATCTCATCATAACTTTGACAAATTGTCTGTCCCTCACGATCGAAGATTTTAGCTTGCTTATCCGCGGATTGGAATTTTTGGCTCCTTGAGAATCTATCTTGTAATCAAATTTAAGCGGAATTGCAAGCATTTTAGAACGTTTGCTTGCCTAATAAAAATCCACGTTAATTTCGCCAAAATCGCCCTACGTTTCTTTGATAATTGTAAAACAATTATACAATTTTTGCTACGATCTAACAATAATATTTTTAGTCCATGTAATTCCATTTTAATATATTTATATAATGAAATTCGCTAATTAATAAAATACTTCCAACAAGAAATAATTTTCCGAATTTTACTCAAAATTCCGCAACGAAACCCAGCTCCAGCAAGCCACACGCTTCATCTCAACAAATAATTACGCCTCATTCAAGCAACCATTAATTACAACTCGCGAGAGCCCATACCGATCCGAATGCAGTTGGAAAAATAAACGCGCGGAGAATTAGCGCGCAGTCCGGTGAATTTCATCGCGTAAGATTTTCCAATACCCTTATCGCGGGCTACTCGATTGGTGATTGAGTAAGCATATTAATCAACGGGAACGCGCGGCGCGTTTTCGCGAAATTATCCATCAACGATCGAAGCCCCGACGAGAGACAAGCAATCTATCATCAGTGGCCGGAGCCAAGAGTCGTCTCGTTCTCTCAAGCATGATAACGATCGTGCCACACCTCCTCGTTTTGTTTTCGGTCCCGTATAACGGATTATGAAAAGGAAATCCGATGCGCGCGGTCGTCCATCCAATCAGATCTACAAATAGGAATTAACGTTAAGCCTCGTGCAAACAATGCCTGACCCGATTGATTGACTTTTTGCTTTTCTCTCGCCCTCTTGATTGCCACGCCCGTGTACAACCTCATAATTATATACGCAGCCCCTGTCTTTGAAGTTCGGACACCCTTGTGGAATCACTGGGTCTAAAGTCAATAAGTTCGATGGGTTAAAGGAAGAGTAAAGGAAAGATACAAAAGATTCGCGAGACCAGGTCCCAGTGTTTTAGATTTTAAGCTTTTAGAACAGTCGGACGACGTGTTCGTGGCTCTCCGGGTTCCGATCGCGTTTTCATTAGTACGTTCCGCTCTGTGGCGACGTTTCGTAAAAATTTCTGATCACTTCTGCGAGAGAAGCAAACTGTCATGTTTGCGTAACGAGGAAACGAGGTACAGCTTACTAATGACAACACGGTTGAAAGCCGAAGTTTTAGTTAGTTACTTTATTGAAAGACAGAAAGTTGGAAGTTTGAAGTAGATTGCTTGCTTCGGTTCATTTTTAATATGCAACGATATGCTAATAACTAAACCAAATGAATCCTTGATGCCGATAAGTAAAGTTATCATACAGGTAAACTAAGGACTAAACGTGTATTTCAAATAGAACGAACAAAATAAAAATAGCATAAAGACACGGATGAAACTTCGAATTTCTTCAGTTTTAATATGGTAGATATGGAATATGAGGAATATGAAGATTAATCGGGACCAAGTTCGTTGTGAAATTATAATACACGCATACGTGTAACTCGTCTTATCTTAATTATCCGATAAATCAATTTTTATAACATAATGCTGTCGTTGCAAGATGCGAACATTAACCACATGACAGACTAATTAATCATTCGTTAAATGAAACTTCTACGATAACGAGCTGCAGAAATAATCGGAATAAGTGCGTTTTATCGACGACATCGTTATCCCTTTTTGCCGATTTTCCTGTGTGTTATTCGGGATTTTCGTGTCGACAACGAAATCTCCGGGTGGAATTACGCGAGCTACGCTGCATCGATAATTGAAGTTCTCATCGAGTAACCTATCGTTTAATTCGTTTATTATTGCGCGGTTACGGATTGTTACCATAGAAACCAGTTGTAGAATCTACGTCAGAGCGCTAAATAAATGACTGTGTTCGCGTGTAACTTTTGACTGTTGACATTCTAAACAACTGATCGATCAATTTCACGTAACCATTCAAATTCATGTAAATTATCGTACGTCAAACTAATATTCTATTTACGTTGGAATATAATTCTCTCCATATAATACTACTAAATAATCACACTACAATTTCGCTAGGAATTTCTGTACTTCTGTTACATACAAACAGTAAACAT
Source organism: Bombus confusus (assembly GCA_014737475.1). Taxonomy (NCBI): domain Eukaryota; kingdom Metazoa; phylum Arthropoda; class Insecta; order Hymenoptera; family Apidae; genus Bombus; species Bombus confusus. The sequence goes on along the minus strand of JACXIV010000053.1, from coordinate 878,252 downwards.
GCTTTCTATACTGACAGCTGAAAAATCCCAAAGTTACCTCATAGCTGCAGAAAACGAGCGTTATGAGAAAAGAATTGGCCAATTTTACTTATTTTTAAACCTTCCAGGATGACGGTATATACTTAACGGACGAGAATTCGGTTCTGTGTGTTCGGCTTTGGACATATAGGATGGCCGTCGGTCGGGTGGGAGAGCACCGACAGAACTCGTTCACGCACGTCGACGCAATCGAACAATAGAGCGATTAACTTGCGTCGGCGAGCCCGTTGTTTATCGTACAAGCATTATTTGCCCGCCAGCAATCGCACGCTTAAATTATTCGTCGCTGGACGAACCGGAGCAGACTTTACATTGCTTTAATCGTTCGCCAATAATTCGACAGCTATTGGAACTTCAACCCACCGTGCCGCTATCTCGACATGGAACAATCCGGCCTATAGGCACGCGCCTCGCGTGTATGAGCGCGTATAAAGCTGCTTTCCACCGTTGTACCCGGCTTTTCGTCGCGAATTATGCCTCCGCGTGTTGCCAGCCCCGAACGTTTCATTCGTATGATTGTCGTCGTTCGATAATTGCTCCTCACCAAAAGGAATATGCATTAGCTGCTCGATGAGTTAATGGTCCCACGATAGAATGCCAGTCCACGCTGCGGATATTGTAACGCGATTGCCAGAACACGCGGAATGCAGAGTTTTATCAACGAATGTTCCGCCAACTCTTTCCGAAATTACTCCACACGATATCGATCGCCTCGTTGCATTGATAGAGTGGAACAATTACCGAAACACGGCTGGAGAAGATTTTGCTGCAATTTTCATATAATTCGTTGATTAAGTGCTTTTAGCGATTGCCACGCGCGTATTTATAATAGAGAATTTTGGAGTTTTTATTTTATTAATGGTTGTGAGTGGTTTTGCTTTTATACTTTACACGATTATACCGCAGATATTCGTGTAAATTTACGTTTTTATAAATACTGTTAAAGGAACGATAGCTAACCAGAGATCTGTTCCATCCGTTAAGTATAGATTCTATCAAAATCCACGATATATGAACAATTCTATTTCAATGAAATTCACAATTTCGTCATTTTTAGTTCAAGTTTCATATTTAAATCAGCCCCATGCACATGATCTAAATAGCGAACGTGTTAAGCTTGCTATGTCCTTCGATCATTTCTTTCTAACGTTAAAAAGTAACTTCAGTTGGAATGAAATATATTTCCATCCGATTTTACATTAGACATCTTCCCGAAGTATCGAAATATACGTATAGAAATCGGTCAGTAACTGAATCGTTCAGAAGAAATAAAATAAATTGGAGAATAAAGATCATGCAAAAAACACTAGTTTTTAGATTTGCCTTAGAACTTATGGAAATAAGTCATTTGTTTTTTTGAAAAGCGAATATTAATCGTGCACTATGTGTGAACGTAGAGTTAAGACAGAAGTACACCACTGACTCAATCATTCACGACTATTACACTGATCTCGATCAAACCACACTCTCTCCATCAAAAATTGGCAGCAATCAGACACGTAGTGGAAGATTTCCCAATTTTTTCGCGTAATAGGCAGTGGAAAAAATGTGGTGCTGCACGCACTGTTCGTCATCGAGGGACCGAGAGATTTTTTGTTCCATATGTACGAGCAATTTATCCGACAGCGGACAAATTTGTCTCCGCGGGTCTCGCACAGGTGGTTGCCACCGTCAGACAAACCTCGTTGCCGCATTTTCTGGTAAAACAAGTTGATCCTTCCGTGACGTCGGCCAAGAGAGCACAGAGCTTTAATAATTCTTTTTACGGCGCCTGTCTAAGGATTATGGCAGTAGCCGCCTAATTATTCGTGGCCGAGACACAGGGGAACGCGACCGGTAGTTCCTCATTAGCCTCTGACAAGCTGCTCGCTAATGCTTTTTTACTTGTCAATTTTTTACGACTTGTTACACTGCAGCTTGGCCAGCAGGAAATTGACCGACGTTCGTCCGCCATTCGATCGCCTGCACTCGCCATTTCTACCTTTGGTTCTTCCTTCACGTCAGTTTCTATGCGTCGTGTCTATAAGGCGCGATATTTGCGTTCTGCGAAGTATTCAGTTTCCAATGAATTGAATCCGACGATTTCATTGAAATGAAGCCAGAGTCTACGTAGCAATAAAATATTTTGGGAAAAATAGTTCTTGGGATAGTATTTCATACACGTATTGAATTTCATTCGATGAATCTTTTTCTACGGAACAGAAGATGTAGAACATTTTTCTGGTTTCGACGGTAGCAATAATTCCTCCTTGTAACACTAAATCTGTAACATTTCTCTCAGATGTTACAGCAGTAACAGTCTCAAAATACGAGATCCGAAATTATCTTCTATTTAGAAGATCCAATCCATCGGATTAAAATATACTTCAGATTAATATGAACCACGAACCAAGCAACTCGTCTGAAAATAAGACACCAAACGGATCCTAGTCTGAAGAAAGCACGATGAAAAGAGGTTGATAACGAAAAGAAAGGATACGTACGTAAACGAAGGAAACGAAATCGGTAAGCAAGAGAGCAAGTTTGGCAATTCCTCGTAACGTAGTGCCAATAATAAATTTGTAAAATAAACAGCCGCGTCCGAGGGTGGCTGGTTGCAACGGTGGGCTGCATAATTGGAGTCGTTCGTTTAACTTTCGAACAGTTGGCGCGCAACTCGCGAAACTTTGCCGATGCTGTTTGTAAAAGAAAAGAGAGAAGCAGAAATGGAAAAGGGGAGGAACCCGCCGCGCTGCCTGCATCACGTAACCCGTGAAGTTCCCTGGGAAAATGCAAAAGCTTGCTTTTTCAGCGAGATTCGCGGACTTTGTGGTGCCACTGACGTAAATTCACAAATACAGAGACTCGCATTAAATCGTTCAAATATGTTAATAAAACGCTTGCAGATTGATAATGAGAAATTTAATATTTTTTTTTTTTTTTTTTGTACAGGTACGTCGTAACTTATTTTGTTTCCTTTGGGCTTAGTAAAAGGATGTAGGTACGTGGTACATGTTACAGCTAAATAGTATAATTATAAAGCAAGACTGAAACTACATTGCTCGAAACAATCGCGTAAAACGAAACGGTTTATCAAATCAGATATTTTCAGAGTTGGAACTAGAGAGTTATCTCAGGTATAAAAGGCACTCTGCTCCATCGATATTCAATGGAAGCAAGTTCCAAAGTTATAACATATTAGTTATAACTTTATAAAAGGTTATAGTTACAGAAGTTACAGTGAGTTGTAACTAATATAGAAGGGTATAGAATTATCAAACAGTACTTAAAAAATAATCAAAAGTCTAGAATATGATGGAGAAGTCTCGGGGGTAGTGAGTGCTATTCACGCAGAGAGGGTGAGTTTGTTAATGATAAGCGATACGAAGCCGTGTACATGAGTTTCAAGGGACAACTCGGGTTATATAGTATGTACATAAATCAGCATACGTACACGCATGTACGTATTTGCGCTTTTCCGCGTTAAAGTCTTTATTAATGCAATCGTTGCCAACATATCGCGTTTTATGTTCCTTTTATAAATCCGCTGATGGTTTACTGCTATTTGCGACTGTGCATTTTTAACGAAAAGATTTTTTTTTTTTTTTAGTAAAAATTATACCTGTTAATATAAGTATATAAAAAAGTTCAATTAAAATGTGTGGAAAATCCATTAGTACATGTTGACAAATTGTCAGGGTTTCAGAATAATAAAAACATGCATATAGAATGCTAAAAAGGCAAAGAATAAAGAAGTTTAATTAAAATGTGTTGGAAACTAATAACAGTACTAACCATTGAAAAATTATTGTATCATAACGATTCAAGGAACATGTATAATAATATTATTCTTACTATTCTATAGCTATTGCACCTATTTGGATCATAAAATGTATGTTGAAATTCATCAAGCTTCTTTTGGGGCAGAGTTATTCTATGTCGATTCATTTTTAAAAGAACTTTTGAAATACACAACAAGGTGAAAACGCTTTGCAACATGTTCCTTTAACCCGTAAAAGATTGAAAAGTCAAGGAAATAATTGATCCTGAATGCGGAACGATGATGACTTTGGACCAGGTTTCAAAGGATTTCGCTGCAATTCACGGAAGGAAAAGTTGGAAACCACGTTGAAGCGGGATTCAATGGAAGGAAAATAGTCGATTATGGACATAGAATGTTGATCCCCTTGAAACTCGCTTCGTTGGATTTTCTCCTGTTAAAGAAATATTTTTAAGTCTGAAACGTGTCGAGCACTGTTCATATAGAGCTAACGAATATGAAAACCCTGAGAGGATACAAACGTATGCGTCGGCAACGTGTATTTTTGCCGAGGACCTTTATTAAAAGGCATATAAGTTTCATGTTTTAATACGCTCAAAATTAGCAAATATTGCATATTAAGCATTTACTAGATGCATCTGTAAAGTTATGCAAACATCAAATCTATATTTAATGTACGTTTCCTGTAATATTGGAATATTAATATTTGCTAGAAATGAAGAAGATTTCGCAAAGTAATATTAAACGCGTAATTTTGTTTAATTTAATGACTATTTCAACCGTATTCTTCCTCATTATCTCTGTAGTCAAACATGAACTTCCTCAGCAATTTCTCCCTTTCGTCTCTCAAAAGAGTAAAAGAAGACGAAGAGAAGAGGCATTTGCTACTTCACTTCTCCGTCGAAAACAGTTGCACGAAACAGTCGCGAAACGAGAAGTCGCCAGGCGTTATCTGGCCGTTTAATCGCCTTCGGATAAGACGCACAGGAAATCCGGCGCGTGTCGCCTTGATATCAGTTGAAGCAGCACCCACACGGGTAGTTTTCCTGCAGCCAATTTGATACCGCTTCCTTCTTGCTCTATATCCTATATTTTATATAGTTCTCTCTCTGTCGGTACTTTACCCTATTCAACTTTCAGTGTTTCTCTTTCGAGCCATAACAAGTAGGTATTTCTATTAGAAGAAAATATACTGTCGTCCATAGATCACATTTGGTATATTTCGGATAAATGGATATTTTATAGATCCATGAATAGTGAATATGAATACGAATATTGTAATTATGGAACGAGAATGATTTCCATTTTGTAAAATTACATTCAAAGAAAAACGTTGGTTAGGGATTAAGAGTAACAAATTGATGCGATTAAAAATTCTAAATATACAAGTTAATAGATATTTAAAATCCTCAATTATATTGCGAACAGATTAAATAATGTTATCAGCGAACAGAGTATATTAACCTTTTCTTCGCGAAAGACGAGTACACGTGCCTTCAAAATTTGAGCAAACATTTGCTGAAAGTATATGCGTGTATACATTCTCTACGACATAGTGTACGACACGCGTTAATTAGTTACATAAGGGATCTAAACTTGTCCTCATACATCAAGAAAAACTGATTACCAAGGCTGCGAATAAAGCCATATAACTTGATAAACTCGGTGCATACAAAGAAACCAAAAAATATTCCAATCTACGCCTGGGAGAAAAAATGTTTTAGTAAATGAAAACAAATGGCATAGGAAGAAAATATTTGAAAATTCACGGGATTTAAAGACACAAAAGATACCTACCTCTATGAAAAAGCACGTGATGAAATTACGAAAAACAAGCCTTCGTTTGAATTTCCAAAATATATCATATTTTTAACAAAGGCTTTAACGAAATCCCTTGACAAAAAGTCACGAGGAATCCCGCACAATGGATAATTGTGAATCAATAAAATTCTTGTGCGTATAAAATCGCGAAAATTGCTTCCTTTACGGTTAATCCAACGCTTTAAATTAATTTAAATTAATTAATTTAATTCGAAAATTTAGTCAATGCACCAATTTCAATGTAAAATAATCAGTAATCGTCGAAATCACGCAATGTACGATGAAACGGAACGGGCACAAAAACACTGTATAGTAGCGAAGCGGAGCGTTAAGAGGACATGTGAAGTGGTATCGGTGAAACGGTCTGCAATGACGTGCTAGAAGAATCCTGCGAGAACTCCTATGAAACAGAAAGAGCAATGCGCCGAAAGGAATAGTTTCTAAGCTAAAAAACGGAACCGGAGAAAGAGAGGAGGAAACCGGGAGAGAGAAGACACTCGGATGGAATGTTGCCGACTGCATTGTGCACGAAGCTCGACTAATGAGAATGGAAACTAGCCATTGGGAGAGGGGAACGCAACGAAGTTGACGCGGGAACATGGCTGAAGGTGTAGAGTGTAGAGGAACGCGGCGGTAAGGCAAAGGGACCAAGGATTTTAGAGAATGAAAGAGGAAAAAAGGCGGCCGCGTGCTGCCGGAAGGGAAGCTAGACGGTTTTAAGCAGCCGTGGATAAAGATAAGCAGATAAAAGAAATGGCTTCGCTCGCTGGTTTCGATTCTCTCTCCTCCACGGTCGAGCGGAAACATGGGCAATCGCTGACGAGAAAAGAGAAAAGCGACCGCGTAAGTACCTATATATATTCGTCTTCCAGATGGATGAAAATGAGGATATATATAATAATATAGAATATAAAATTCTCTGATTTCATATTTTTATTCTTGCTTTCTGATATCAGACGCGAGCCACGCATGATTCTCTATCCTTCTGACTTTATCCCAACAAAACATCTTGTTTTCCGATTTAGTCACACTTGACGTTTGCATATGTGCCTTGTGGAATCTTGCGCGTAAATATCTACCTGCTTCGCGAAGATGTACACGCAGGACTTTTACGTTTTAACATACGCGATGACGGTTGCAGGTACTTTGAAGCTCTTCATTGATTTGCTTCTATTGATACAACAGACCTTTCTTTCTCTTCCACTTTTTTCAGCCCCATCTCTTCTCCCCCGATAGATTGAATATGAAAAATTGAGTTTGCTTTGTAATCGGAGCAAAAGGAATTGAAATTAAATCGAGATAGCAGCGGAAGATAATCGAAATATGAAAAAAAACAAATAGACTAGAAGAGAACGAAACGCGTAGAATCAAGCGGAGAGTTCGAATTCAAAAAAAAAAGAAGAAAAAATGGGAAGAGAGAGAGAGAGAGAGAGAGAGAGAGAGAGAGAGAATACCGATCGACCATCGGTTTTGTCTCGTATAGAGATTAATTACTATCAGGCAATTGCTGGTAGCAGCGAAAGAGATTCAACGAACATATTCGTAGCACATTCGATAACGACGATTCATGATGAAGTTCGCTACATTGCGGTGGAAAAGTTTTCCCATGAATGAAGCCAATTTATTGAATGGTTAGTTACCGTGTGCTCTTCTCGTCCATATTTTTAATTTTTCTTTGTTCGCTCTCTTCACGTATTTCCTCTCTATCCTCCCCATTCACATACTCGTGTTTGGTTTTAGTTTCTCCGTTTCTCTTCGATTTTTTATTTATTTTAATAATAATTCTATCCTAATATCGATGAGAATATCAGAAATATTGCGATATCATTGCAGTCACGAGGTGGAACGAGAACGTTCCTAATCTTGAATATAATAAATAGAAAATAGAAGATTGCAAAACAAGAGATGGGTAGAGAAATCAAACCGATTGAAAGAAAACTCTAAAAATCAGGAATAAAATTTGTACCGTAGAGAACACCTACGAATCTCCAAGCTCTTACATGTTAACGACGATATAATCGTCTTATCAACAGTATAATTAGTAAAGCGCTTGGTTCACAGTTCTTGCGTAATGCCCTCGCGTCATACGATGATCAGTTACTTATTTACCTCATAAATAAAATTTCGCCGTACATCAAGTTACAAATTCAATTTTAATCGCTATATCTTGTTAATATATAATAACGATTAAGCACTCCGAGAGGTTTTGCGATATTCATTGTATGTTAAATATTGCTTCAGACCGAGCCAAGTTCTTAAACGTCATAATTAATGTCTACCTATATATAATTAAAAACCCCGTATATCTTTCATCAATAGCAACGTTCGGTTAAATTAGTTTCATTTACGAAAATATTTATAACTCGACACAATTAACCCTATCGATTTAAAAATATGATGTATGAATAATTAGAATCATGATAATTGCATTGTGTTTCTCTGAAAAATATTCTGCACACCATTCAAGATACTTTCACGTATAAATGATCAGAATTCAAAAAAAAAAATCAGAGACCAGGAAGCACAAAATTTGAATGGACCAATCGCAAAAGGTGGTAGACTTAAGAAGTCTGGACGGTATAGATTAATAAATTCGCAGATGGGTACGCGAGGATGCCGTGGCCGCAATTGGTCGGGGACGATGAGCTTGGTGAGGATTCTAGAGGGCAAAAGGAACACCTCGTGGAGGCAGTCGCACGGAGATCTACGTCGGCCGCAGAATAATCCCCGAAACCCAATTATATTTTACTGCGACTCGACTCCGACTTCCATCCCAGCTATCTGAACCACAGAGGAACGAAGACGAACGAGCGCCGTTTAGGCGATGAAATACGGATTAGCCGTTATAACTGGAAATTGCCACCTCCAACCTCTCGCTCAGGCTCTCTTTTCTTCCCTATCTACTTCCTCTTCTTCTTCTTGCCTTTCCTTGTACTTTTGTTTTCCATCTTTCCTTTTTACTCCGAGAATCTTCGTTTTCTTGAATATTCTCTTATCGAGACAATTACATCACTGATCGACGAGAATAATGGAGAAGATGCGAGTGCTGTTGAGAGCTATCAAACCAGCGAAAATAGCTGCTATCAGATTTCGTTCTGCTTTCGTTAATAAGACACTTTAATTCAAATAACACATATCGAAAAGAAAGCTTATGAATTCCTAATTTCCTAATTCCAATGACGCTTTGTTATCTGATGTAAACTATGAATTTTAAAATGTGCAAATTTCTTAATACAATATTAATGTATTGCATGAGGATTACAGGGTAAGAATATGATAGGTTTGTTTCTCTTGATTTTCTGATTTTAACGTCTAAGTTAAACTTATGAATAATCAGAAGAATTTTAATGCTACACAATCGAATATGAACACAATCTGATAGTTGTTTCTTTCGGTACAATGTGTTTCCTAATTTAATTAATTTAAAGTAAAGCTAGGCAAAGGAAAAATTTGTAAGAAAAATTGCTAATTAGTTTTAAATATTGTAGGATTTGTAAAATATCAAAATGACGATAAACATTCGATCGCAAAGAGCTTCAGGCTACAAAAAGGTAAACGTGGGAAAGCGTCGTTCCAAAGGCTAAATATGCATACCTTGGTTCAAAAGATAATTGTAACCTACCAAAGTCTCGATATTAAAATATGATGTCGTTTTGGCTGCAATCTATGTAAAAAAGAAGTGTAATCGAAGTAAATGAATAAAACATGTCCGCCTTTGTCGCCAGGAATCGCGCGATAAAAGCCGCAAAAATTGTAACGAAACTTTTCGCGTTGAAAAATCTGTACAAGCTCGTGGCGATCTTCTAGCCAGCTATTCATGTATTCAGTAGGAAAGCTATTTATTTAAGGCTTAATGAAATCTATGCTGAATTTAATTGGCCGACGGCACAGGATGCCAAACTTCTTTGTCACGTTTCAATAAAGAAATCATGTCTTTGATATTGAGATTCGAAGCTTTGGATAGCAAGACAAGTAATTTCCATGATATTGAACTACAGAGGAAAGGAGGGAATTTTTTAATAATTGAGCCCGAGGATATATAAGACGATCGTGGAATAGAGCACGGTATGCCTTGAATACACTGCCTAAGGAATCCCCGACCCTATCGAGCCTCTAAGCTAATATTTTTCTATTCTTTCGAAGATCTTCTCCGAGCTTACAAGAGATTCCCACGGAAGCCATGAATATTCCCTCTGTAAACGATAAAAGTCCACGGAGTCAGTATTTAGAAATTTGTACGCTATTTGTTCTTTGCTTTGGAATTTATTACGTAATTAATAATATGTACGATATACTTTAAGAAAATCTTAAAGAAAATCAAAAAAATAGAATAAACAACTAATGGAGATTTAATTAAAGAATGCTTCACTACCAAAAATTATCCTAGAAAACACGTACGATTGTTAATTTATATTCGTCACACGTTCCTCTTTTGGCTCTTACAAATAGTTATTTCACAATTTTGCCTGATTATTCTGCACGAATACAAAATCACGATCCGCTAATCGTTCGTTTGGTGATTTAAACGAATCGTCGTGTCTTATAGGAAACGAAAAATTGCAAAAACGACCGCGAATTTCAATTTTAACTCAATTCGGTCGAGAAAAAAAAACGCGATTACGATCTTCTAACCCAGTGACACAAAAGGAGGAAAAAGTGGTGAAAAGGTCTGAGTATCGCGTGCTTTCATTGTTGCGGAGAGGAACTGAAGTTCGGTAGTCGGCTAAACTGATTCCGAGGCACGTCTGGCACGCTGTGAAATTCCGCGAGATATCCGCGGATCGGGGCTGGGATTCCTAACGAAAAATCCGTGAAAAAGAGGTAGCCAACGTTACACGAGCCGGGCCCGTGGTATTACAACAAGGGTTGTCCGTATTGATCGTAAAGGGGCGCCGCGCGCAACGTTCAGTTCTCGGCCAACTCCGACGATCTTCGTGGAATAACCTCACCCTAGCCCTTAATGTCTGTATCCTCTGCAACTTTTCCGCGAAGGGGCTCCAGCCTAACGCGTGCTTTCCGTCATTTCCGTCGTTATTGCGAGAAATGAACGAGACCAGACGAAAAACTTCATTTTCCAAAGGAAAAGTTTAGCGGTTGATGATGAGATGACTTGGGGCTGGCGGTCGATTAGAATGCAGACGTTGAATCTAGAATCCAGATATCTATTTGTACGTGTCGATATTGAGGGATGGAAGGTTTCAGGAGATAATGAGATTGGTTTGGTTGGATAAGGTTGAGAAATGTAATTATAGAATATTCCGAGAGATGATAAGAAATTTTTAGGAGAATTCTAACGCGACATTCGCTAATTAATAAAACGTTCTTATCTCTGTTAATACATTTTTTATAACTCGGAAACTGTATTACAACGTTCTTAAATATTTATGAACTCCCGCAACAAATTATTACACTGATAAAATATCTTCTCCCCTTCGTTTCCCAGCATAACCCCGAGAAAAATTCCCATCGATCACCAAAAATTGAGTACTACCCATTTACTTTTCCGTTTATAGTCGACCTTATTCATTATCCCCAGACAGCTGACAAAAGAGGAAACTTTTCTCCGCACTCGACAGAATCTCTACGCTTCTTCCTTCGCAACAAAACCGTATAAGCCTTGTTCGCGTGAAAAATTTTACGTCGAACAATCGTGGTCTTCGATTGAGAAAGTTTCGCTGAAGATATGTGTCTCGTGCAACGATTGATTTTATACTCTGATAGAATACCAATTGGTGGTAATGGTCGCACAAGCATGCAGAACCTTTGCGATAAGTGGACACGACTCTTCCCCTTTTTTTTTCAAATCTGAACAGCGAAGGGCGATGTCGAACATTAATTTCTGAAATTTCAGAAGCGGCAAAGGGGCGAGATAACGAAAAGAAAGAATGAGAAACAGAGGCTGGTTGGTTCTCGAGTTCGACGAGAACTTAACGAGCGTGGCTGCCTCCTGAAGCATAACGAGTGGCTCGTTGAGAAGGGCGGGGGCAGGAATAAGAGACACCGCTTAAATTGGATTTTAATTTGAATTAATCTTCCTTTATAGACGACGAAGCTTGAAAGGGGGAGGTTACGGTAGTTACAACGCGGATACATCGATTACCGTTTTTGTTTCCTCGCTTGGATTCTTCTTTGGTATCATGAAACATTTCACTGAACGTATCAAATTTATTTCGTTATGATACTTATCATGCGATCATTATTAATAATTGTTAGTACGAATGAATATTATTAACATAAAATTTCACATAGCAATAGCAAGTTTCATAAAGTTTAACAAAGAAAATGACATTTTAGAAGTCAGATAGCCAAAAGTAATGTAACACAGCATTACTATCAAAAATATTAAAGGATGAATTTAGGAAATTCGCTTTAAACGAATTATTTTTCTTGCTATTTTCCTTTGAAAATAATTTATTCGATCAAAATGGAAGGATCGATTAGAATGAGCAAATATGCTGAGATATTAGTGGACATGGACGGACAGATGCATGTACTCGCGGATAATCTGCGAAAATATTGCGCCCGACGGCGGACGTACCACAGTTCCGGCTGGGAAATGCGGAAAATTCGGGTCGAGAGGATCCTTCTCGGCGTCGTTCGTCTGCAATTTTTTCTCTTCATCTGTGGGAGGAAACGAATGGAAAAAAAAGTCCGCGTAAAAATAGGAAACGGCCCCAGTTTTCTACGCGAATGAGAGGAAGTTACTTATCTTCTATTCTCGCCGAGAACCTGTTTTCTATCCGGTCTCTGGCTCCTCTAATTTTCTAAAACGGCGCTCGCAAACAAGAACACAATTCCATCTATTGTCCCATCAAATTTAGGAAATTTTCCAGAAACTAAAAATTGTAAAATTGCATTCACCTGACAACTTTTCATGGCAACGATAAAGTTTCAACTTTTCGCAGTCACGATTACGAGTTTTCGCGACCTCTTTCCAGGCACAGAAATAATCGTGTTATATCGTAGTTTAAATTGTTTCGAGGAATTTTATATCAGGAAAGTTGAATAGTATTTGTTGCTGTAATATTGTTATTGATGTGCAATTTTTACATTTATTGCGCGCAGTCTTACATATCACACTATTAATATATTTGAATTAAAAATGTGAACGTGGCGCATATTTTATAATATGCATAAATAAAATCTATTTTTGTATCATGATGAGGTCTTGTCCATTTTTCAAGATTTTATGTGTAGAAAGAATTACAGAAGATAGGATTCTGAATCGAAACATTTATACTTGCTTCGAACTGCAATTTGTTTATAATGGAAGAATATTCTTAGTTATTAAAAATACCATAAAATGCAATATTCTTCCAGTTGATTATTTTATTCTTTTATATAGTACATTATTGTATGCGGAATAGAAAATAAACGATATTATTGTTGCACATGCAAAGTTTGTTCGTTAATAAGTTCATTATAAATGCCATAGAAGCTCTTAAATACCCATTTATAGTAAATGTGGGTTTTAGTGGGTTTCGGGAGACTGTACGATTTTAACAAAATTCTCTTACTGTTCACAATAATGCTTCAATGCTTCTGCAATTTCAATTATTAACGCGTTCTGCGAATCATCTCGACGCTAAACATCCATTAACTCGTTAATATACATGCGCAAAGTTATTGAAGTACGTAGATTACGCGTTGTTTTATCAAAATTTTAAATTATGTATTAGGTACTAAACATTATACGATGCAGATATTTTACAGGAACGAAAGAATAATTTGCTACATATACAGTTTTCTCAAATCGCAAGTTAGGAGGAAAAATAACAATTTCCTTCTATAATTAAAAAATTCAACAATACCATTCCCGATGAAAGACATTTTTTCCAGTAACATTTCATCTATTCTATATTTTCTATTGGATCGTGTAACAAGTGTAAGTTTGGACTCTTTCCTCTCTTTTAGTTTTTATTTCGAGAACTTAAATATTCTTACGCTATTTATCAAACTCTTACCTCACAATCGATCAAAATCTGCGAATCACGACGTGATATCGAAACTGCTTAGCAAATGTGCGTCTTGCCTGAAATAAATTTTAATCCTGGAACGAATTAGTGGTCGGATTCGGTTTTAATAATTTCTCGTTTTCTAAAATGATACGCGAGCGGCTCAATTTCACAGTTGCGTTGCCGGTTACGTATCGATCGCGGACCAAAATTTCTCTTTCTCCTTTCAACCGACTATGCACGAGAGCGCGAGAACACGCTGATTTATAGCTTTTAAGAGGATTACATAAATATAACAAAATCGTGGTGGAGTTTGGCGGCAACGTTTTATCAGCTTCGCATAATTGTCCGTAAATGATATCGTGAAACGCGGGCGCGTGGACAATCGGGCAACGCCTCTCGTATCGTTGTACGCGTTGCTAAATTTTAACGACTACTTCCGCCGATCCTCCGTTTATGCAATTATCGTACCGAGGTTTCACTCTATTCCAAAGTGGAGAATTATTTTCACGCGCACACGCATCCAACCGTTCTGTGTTTATGTGTTTTCGCTTCAGAAAAATAATTAAAATAGAAAATAACTAAATAGAAAATAATTAAATTTTCCATTATCATCAGATTGCATACTCTTGGAACTCACGCCAAACAGTTTACAGATTCAAGAAAAGCGATCTGCATTGGCGTATTCGTGGAATTCTTCGTGCACGCCCAGACACCACATGACCCTACAGTCCAGAGACCCTGATCGCCCTGTCTTCGAACTTATCTTGGATCACAAAGGGTGATAACCCTCTCTCACCTTTGACTTCTACGTCTCCAACCTACGCGATAATATCAGACAGGCTCCTACGTTCTATCAAAGTCTTTCAATCCTTCGTGATCTAATACAAGTACGTCCGAACAGTAGAGTTTTACCTAGTATTTTTAAATTAGTTTCTTGGCTATAAAACATTTTGTATATTTTTATTCGAGTAATTCGTAATTTTCTATTAATAAAGTTCAATATGAAATAATTCAAATTCTTACTGCTTTTAGTCGTTTCAAAGCTCCGTATGCTCTGTTAATTCTCATGAAATTTCCCAATAATACGAGAGCCACGTTACCATCAGTGACGTAGAATCGATACACAGTAGGAAAGCATTAATTACAGAAACGAGCAAAGGCAAATGACGCGAGCGGTGGTTATAAAGGAAGAAGAGCTTGAGTAGATTCACGTTACAGAACAGACCGAACGCGGAACTAATAACGCTCGGTATCCGGGCCTCTGAGTTTCCGTGCCTCACTGGATCCACACCATGAAAGACCAGCATTACGCTACCACAATCGAGGAAAAGCTAACTTGAAGGAAAACTAGAGACCAGGCTAGCCATGTCTCATCTAACAAACGCTATTACTTCCCTTTAACACTTTATCGCTTTGCTACTAAAATGCCACTGCTCGCCTGTTATGTAAAGATGAAAGTCAATTTATTAAATTAAAGATATGTAATTATTAATTGGATGCATTTAAAATGTCGTGTTACGCAATAGAACTTAAATTGCAGGTACGTAGTTTTTCTAGAATATCGCGTATTCAATCAAAGTAATTTTCGTATCGCTCAATATATTTTTTGAAGCATTATTTCATTTCGTTATTTCAGTTTTGTAAGATTTATTGCTAAAATTATTAATGTTAGAATTCTGGAAGCTTTAGAATGAAGGTATTATAATTTTTCTATTTCGTGAGGTTGTAGACTAATTAATAAAGTGTTATAGAATATAGAATAAATAAATAGTATCTATAAGCGTCATAAATATTTACCAAATTAATGTTTTATATCTTTGAAATTAAAACTTTCAGTTTGTCGACCATCATATTTTCCACGTTTCTGCAACAAAGGGCGAATTAAACATCGCAAACTTAAGAAAACAAACCAGTTTCTACCATTAAATTCAACTAATATTCCCATCTTTTATTTCTTCTGTAGAATTTCCTGTGCATATGTAATAAGAGTTCCAAGGAGATTGGCACACCATACGAATAATTCGCGGGTGGAACGTTCATATGTAATCAAAGGTAGAAATACGACGTGAAAGAAGGTGGAGGGAAAGGTAAAGATGGAGAAGGAACAGTGAAAACGGGGAAAAAGCAAACAATTTATGTTAATTAACAGTGGCCTTTGCTCGCTGAGCTTGTACTCGTCAGATGGAAACGATACGTTGCTTTGCTTTCGCTAAAAAGTCGCTCGACGTTTTTCGTTACGTATTTCAGAAACGTGGCGTGTCCTTTGATCACTTTTAAGGCGTGGTTCCCATTAAAGAGCACTTTGCAGCGGTAACGAGTTCGAAAAAGAAAAAGAGGCAAGAAGAGAAAGAAAAAATGAAACGAAGACAAGGAAAAAAGTAATAATGTATCGTATTGTGGAAACCTTTTATTGAAATTTCTACTACGTTTCCGTATATAAAGCCGAAAATTTTGACCAACCGTTTTCCCTCTTGATTCCAATGAAAAATGTTTTTAAAATATTCAATGTAGTATGACAAAGAGCGTAACATTAATATGCATATATCTTGAATAACTTTTAGATAGGGATTTCTCACATCTTTTCCTGTTTACTCTTCGTATCCATATGCAATAAATCACGCGAAGTGTCACGACAGGTTTCCTTTGAATCCATTCCTTGTTCCAAATTGAATGGGATAGGCAACTAATTATTTTCGTATTCCTTCTTACAAGAAAAATTTCCCTAATTTCGACCTTAATCTTTTATTATTTTAAGAATAGCTTTGCTTTTAGGGGACACGAAAAAATCATATCTTATCGATCTTTCGATTTCTGGTGACATTGAACGATCGTTAACAGGCTGGTCTCACACGCATCTTCCGCGAATCAATAAATTCTCTGGATTTCTATGTCGAGCGTGTTTGCTATGGCGAAGAAGGTCGCATTCGTCGCGAGCAACATCCATCAAGCAATACAGTGATCGTGGAAGCGAGATAGCTTCCATAGGTGGTCCCATCAATTTAAAATCCTCGCGCTGCGAGGGTGTCAGCCCTCGTTGCACGATTCCAGGGAAGATTTGCATCGCAGAAGGTGCAGGCGTGACGAGATAAGACAACAGAAGGGTCGAAAGACTCCCATCTTATGGATTATGCAGACAAAAGATACCAGTGATATAATTATATTATTAATTATACTAATTCATATACAAATGATATACAGGTTTTCCCACAGTTGAATTAGCCAAACTTTGTCAGAATATTCTATGGATATAATCGAGCAGGATAGTTATTAAGAAAGTTTTAATGTATGTGAATAGAGTGCTTCTCTTTTCAAGTATGTCGCATCAAAGTTTATTCTTTCGACCATGAACCATGGAATAAGATAGATGTAAATAGAAAAATCAATGAAATTGTACTTCTAACATAATACTAAATAATCTTCACCAAGTAATCTTCGTTTGAAATTGAAAAGAGTTAGTGATTTGGGCAAACCAATTCGTGAAATAAATAAAATAATGTAAAAGCGTACGCGTGCGTGTAGATTAACCGACGGCCGGAAGCGTGCGGCGCGTGATAATTAAGTAAAAGCGTACAATAGGAAATTTCATTGTGAAGTACGCTCGTCTTGAACCAAAATCGTTGTATCAGCATCGATTTTTGATTACTGGTTTATGAGGATGTTAGAGGGACGATGAAAAAGAGGGAAATGGAAAATTGTTTGTTAATCAGATCGGTGATCAGATCAGTTAAATAGAAGGTAGAAAATGAGGTTTGAGCCCCGATTTAATCTCAATCTCGTCACGTAGTTAATTATTTCAATTTCAGGTCATCAAATACTAGGAATTCCTTTATCTCTCGATACATTGTTCCTTATCTTCCTTCTAAGTGAAAAATCTGGAATAGGAAACTCGCTACGTAAGAATATATATATGCACTATGCATGCATATCTATATTTTTAGAATCAGAGCGTATCGCTGGAGTTTTTACGTTGGTCGATATCGCTCATTCCTGTTACGCTTTACCATTCTATTCTGGGCAATCTGGAGTCTGACTTCCGTCGTTCATCCCTATCGCCCCTAACAAACGAATGGGTACAAAACCTTATCTTATTACTGGCTCCTGATGACGGACCCACTTTTTGTCAGGATTCGTGGTACTGACCGTAATCTACGTTTCCACGAATTTCTCCTTTTCGCCGGAAACAAAGACACCGAGAAAAAGATTTCTACTGTCCACTTTCCTCAAGTCGAACATTGATCGATTGTATTTCAAGTACAAAAAAAAAAAAAAAAAAGTTATCTTGACCGTAGTAGAAGTAGGAATATTATCATATTCCAACGTTTGTCGAATTAAATTCTTCATATATGCTTTGTGCATTAAATGGAATAAAGTTGGTGCCTTTATGGTGCACTTTTCCGCTAAATTTTGTGCGCAGGTAATTTGAATAGTAATTTTACTTTGTAGAATGTGCAACGTAATGAATTAAAATTGATCAAACTTTAACATTCGTCTATTATGACACAACGTAAAACAATTTAATGTATTATTGTTACATTTTGTTATTAATACGGTTGATATTGTTAATATTTATGATATTAATACACATATAAATATATGTGATATAATAACGTAGCAATGTAAAATAAATACGTAATAATTAATAATTCTTAATACCATGCAAATAATAAAACATTGCTTATGATTAACCATATTAAACATTATTCAACAATATTAGTCATAAAACATATATTATGTTAATAAATACGTAAATACGTAATTTTTTAGTTCTTTAAGCACATCTTGGAAAGTCACTGATTACGAGATAATCTCAATCTTGTTGCACCAAAAATCGAGTGGATCATTTGATAAAAGATAAACGTTGTCGAAGTATCTTTGACATCTCCACCTATCAATCATCGCTAATGACACTTTAACATCCTTCCTCTACCCTTCTTCCACCCTTACGTACTTAAGAAGACAAGAATTCTATCCAATTCAACGAACTTCCGAAACTATATCTACATATTCAAGCAAGAAAGAAAATCGTGAAATATCGTGCTCATAAGCCGAGCAATGGTTCAACGCGATAAGGAAGATTCTTTGCCGATATTTTCAGACAAATTATTATAAATCTCTGTACAACCTTTCAAACTTTTCAACTCCAATTAAATTTCGACGTTAATTATGGCAAATATTCGGAATACACCAGCCAGATGCCACGAGACCGAACATTACAAATTTAAAACATTACAAATTCTTTTTAATTGACAGAATGAGAGCAAAATCTAAATAAAGAAGAAATGAAATTCGAGAAATTCCACCCAATTGTTTTCCACCCAAAATGTAGACACCAATATACAGTTTAACGAAATATATTATGATGTAACAACAATAATACGTTGATAATTGTATACATTTCGGGCAACGCAATTATATATTAATATCCGAGTTCGTAACGCCTTAGTCAGCAAATGTCAGCGGAAATCCGGGCACAGAAGGGAAGAACACGATGGTAGAAAGGGGCCAGAATAAAATGAAATCGTTTCTCAAAAGGTTTCTCCTCTCGCTCTCTCTCTCTCTCTCTCTGTCTCTCTCTCTCTCTCTCTCTCTTTTCTTTCTCTCTCTCTCTTTGCTATCGGTTTCGTCTCGTATCTTTGGAGCGTGGCTTGTCACGCCGCGGCGGACATCTCTATTCCTCTCCAACTTCCTGTTGAAGAAACGGACTCGGCGGCTGCGAAAATTCCGTCACGGATAAAGAACGAAAATGGATGCTGGAATATTGGAAACCGGCTTCAGGGTTTTGGCTCGCTGAAATATTCATTGAGCTAAAGTCCGCGTTAGCATTTCGTCGCGTTCCCGCCTCTTCTTTTCCTTTCATGATCATTCGAATCTAACCGCTCGTTGCGTACACTTTTCCCACCACCATTTCCTTTCTCGGTCTTCGAAATTCCTTCATAAGATGGAGTCGATATTGTAACTGCAGGTGTTCGAAGCTTGGAAACGATTTGGTCGAATTTAAATATTGCATGTTCAAGGATACCAATGTTATGAATGATTCTTTATGGAACTTGGAGAAAAATTTTTATCGAGCTCGAATCATCAGTTAGGTCATTCGTATCTTTCAGTTCTTTCGTAACGAGGAATATTTATATGCTTTGGTGACATTTTACCGTTTATTGTATAGTCTATAAACAGAAAAACGATAGAATATGTAAATTATTACATTTTAATATACGAAAGAAAATCGATAACGAATAGTTCGCTGTATTTTCACGTTTCGCCTACACTCTTCAAATTGAGCCTCATATCAAATGGAAAACGGTTCCGTTGTTTTAAGCAAATATTGTTCGATTTGCCAATAATAAAATAGAAGGCACCAGGATCAACTGGAAATTTCATACTCTGTACATTGCTATATTGTGCTATTCGATGTTTTGTTTGATATTTCGTTGCTTGGACTAACAGAAAAATGTTATACATTTATTTTTGTATTCTATAACTTTCTCAATAAACTTTAATTCAATATTTAACGAATACACATGAAAGTTCTATTATTTCAAAACAGAATTGTATTTTTGCCGACATTTCTCCAGCGCTGTAATACTAAAAAATTGCAAAATTCTAGTCCTGCACCACACATGATAGAAAAAACGCGAAACGCAAGCAACTTTTCTCCATGCCAAAGAAAGAAGAAACAAGAAAATCCCTCATAACACCATGCGGCAAGTCTTGTACACAAGTTTCCATGTTAATCCTTCAGTTTCCAAAAAAAAAAATAATCTCCTAACTCCAACCTTTGTGTACCCAAGCTACGGGTTTGCTAAGAAGCCGTGCTAAATTTTTTAATGAATCTACCAGCAAGTACTGGAGAAAACGCAACTTCGCTTGCTATCTCGCAAGTACACAGAGCTTTCTACAGCGTCGCAACTACGTATAAGGGATTTTCTAACGATCATCGAACGTTACCAAACCTACGTAATTCCTCCATAAGGTTACAGACTAACGACAAGAAAAATGGCATAATGCTGTATTTTGTAAAAATCAGGTAGCACGTTACTTCTAAAAAAAAAAAAAAAAATCCAGAGAATTGATTCTAAATTACAAGGTAACGACGAAATAGGTATTTAGTTCTATCCTGAGAGCTAAGATATATATATACTATACTGCAGAAAGATTGGTTACGTTTTATTGAATTTATTCTACCGTGTTATTACATCTTTTGAAATACGTTTTCACGTCGATTCCTTTTGATACGTTTCGTACAATGAAACCACTTAGCTGAACACAGACGTCTATTATAAGAACGAAAAATAATAACTGTAATTGAGGAAAATCAAAGAACTGTTATTACACGAACTGTTTCGCTTGTAGCAGGTAAAGGCAAATATAATTCTACTTGTACGCTTTCATCTATTCCATCTCTGGCAATAACTCAGAGGAAGGAGCCTTTTTATAAATCGCCAACGAACGTAATTACGAACGTCGACACGTACCACGACGAATACATGTGTAAGCTCAAAACTAGACATATAGGTGCGTTGGTTCCGCGCACATTTGCCTCATCGTCCGATATGGGTAACGCCTGGTGAATTCACTTTTGGTGGGAATTTATGTTTTCGCCAACGGCGCAAAACGGCTCGTATCGGACAGCTATCCGTAGGGGAATTCCACACGCGGCTGGTGCGAAACGCAGGGGAGAATTCGCCAACCGTGAGAGAAGTACAGAAGGTGTACAGAGCTTTGTTGAACACTGTGTCCTGTTCCATCGCCATCTGATAAAATAGTATTAAATATGTTAAATTGTATCGCATGAAACGTCCGTTTGAGCACTAGATTGTTTAATCAGATCGTATAATTTTAAAAGTTGCATATCGTTTGTTCGCATTAAGTAAGGTACATGCTGAACGTCGATTTTTTCAAGTTCCACTTTGCCGCTAATATCTGAATTATTATTGGCAGATTGTTCAAACCAGCAGGAATTATTTTATAACACTAGAAAGAATATACACGTATTCGATATTGCAATCCATAAGATATATTTATTCTTTAGTAGGCATTTATTTAAATTTCGTTAAATTATATATCCGATGGACATCCTATAAACACAGACAAAAGCGAATAAACTGTGAACGAATTTATCTAAGGAAAACATTTAAGTAACATTCATTAGGTTGCATGCTCATCCACGAAATATAATGACAAGAAATTATTGGACGAAGGGGTTTGGTTAGATGAAGGGAGAAAAAGTTGAAAATGCCAGGAGAGGAGCGAAAGACTGAAAGTTCATACCTTTCCAAGCTAATTAACTGCACATTCTACCCATTACATAATCCACAATGATTAAACGACCATGATAACAAGTCTTCCTAACTTCCTTCTCGTTTAAACTTTCAAACACGTGGTGCATTCGAATAGATTCAGCGTAAAATACTGCAGGGAACATGGCTGACGCGCTCCATGCGACGTTCATGTTTTTGTACATCTATACGTTAAGCTATTATGATACTTCCGTACATTCGTCATTGAGGATTTGTTCGTCGATTAAAGGATACGCTATGGCTGATATTAAATGTCACCGCTTCTGAATACCATCCGCTATAACGCAGACGATGTAGTATGATTCTTTTTAATACTTTAAAGGAAAATGAGTGAATATCGAACGCTTAAGGGAAGTATTTGGAGAGTAAATCAGTGTATTGTTTGTGTCGTGGTAAAATATGAGATACATAAAGTTAGTCATTCGATAGAAATATTTGAAAAGAACGAAAAGTGAGCTTTGGTTGGAGTGGCCTCGCCTATGGAGTAATACCGACTAGTTTCCCTTCCATATCACGTAAATCGAAGAAACAAAATAACATACAACGTAATATATTCATTGTACGTAGATAAACAGACGAATGAGCCCTTTATACGTGTAATATTAAAGACAAAAATTCAAATCGTCCCAATTTTCTCCATTTGATTTTCTAATCCACTTTCTCGGCATCTAAAAACGGAAAGAAACTGTCAGATAATCTGAAAAATCTTCCCTGGTCGGCTGTGCTGATCGAGAAGCCTCATTTCTTCAAGCCTACACGTAAAACTTTAAATACAATAAAACTATTTCATTAAAATGACAAAACTTTTTCTGAGCTAAGCTATCTTTTAGATATGGTGTAGAAATTGGAAGGAAAATAATAAGGTAAAGTAATATTTACGGCTTCTTGCTCACTTCAAAAGGTTATAAGGGAAACATGAAAAATTTTCACTCGCGTACCTCTGCTTCAGCAAAGAATTGCGAATCGGTTGCAGATAACTTAATTGGATTGAAACCAGAGAGCAGCATAAAAAAATTGGTATAAGACAGAGTCATATATCAAATACTCGACTGACTGCTGTGTGTATGACTAGCTTAACAGTATTCCCCGTTCTATCTTGTTTCATAAAAAAAAGAATAACGCGTTTACGAATAATACATTTTTATACTTGTGTTAAGTACAGCGAAAATAAAAACTGATAAAAATTGCTACATTTTTATCCAAAAATGTTCCTTTCTATTTGAGATCAATTATTATAAAGTTCAAAATAAATAATCTTCTTTGATAGAAATTTTTTTTGGTACTAAAGCAAAATTACTCGACTGTTCGAACACCGTGTATCATGGTTTATTCGCAAAATCAAGGTTTCACTGTTATTAGAAATCGAGTTACTTCTCAAGCTATATCGGCATAAAACATCGACATTTCAAAGAAAGAAACCTGCAATATAAATCGAGGTAAGAAATGACACGTGAGATAAGAAGACGACGAATAACGAGTGATCGTGACGGTTTAAAAAGGAAAAGACAAAATTACGAGATAAATCAGAGGGAGAAATAATATAATAAATAACAAGAAAACAAATATAGAAATATCGGTGGTGCACAGGCGAATGGTTAAATTTTAGCGGACTGAAATGCACGATTATACGGAAGAAAGGGTGGAAATCGAGGGAGGTAGCGAAATCGAAGATAAAAAAACAAAACTATAAAATAAATTGAGCTGGAAGAAGGACAGTTTCGGGATTACCGAACCGATGCATTTGTTTTACCGTAAAATCCGATAGCCATCGGCTCTTGGTCTATAAAAAAAGAGGCAAGCTGAACTCGCAGTTGGGTGCGATTTCGAGATCTAAAGAAGAACGGCTCGTTCCAAGCCGCGTTCAATTAGACTTTATGTTTATTGTTTGGTTCGCAATGAACGGAGGGGTTGGAGAGTGCAGCCGTAGGTCGTTTTGTTAATCGAAAGGCTCAACGATAAAAAAAAAAAAAAATGGTAAAAAAGAGGCCCCGCATTAACCACGCCGCGATAAAATTACCAACTCAATCGTTCACTTTATCTCTCACGGCCCGCAAATCCGTTTTTATTGTGGAAAAAATACGCCAAAAATGATTCTCTACTACTATGTCTAATTTTATAGTAGATCATTTTTTTTATATTCTACAGTTTTCAGTTTGGAACTTTTCATATATGTATGTATAATTGAAATTTGAAGCTTTGATCATTCAAGGGTTTCATAACGCTATCATAAAAGAGTAGTTTTTTTATAATTAAAAAATCAGTAAAATCAAAGGAAAATAAAATTCCTATATTAGATAAAGAACAGAAAATAATTACCATATAACGTTCGTATATTAATGTTTCGTGTTTAATTAAAAGAAAATTTATTCCTCTCGGCATTCGTTCCGTATAAAATCGAGAGATATTTGTCGGCATGTCATGGAGCCCGGGCAATTCGTTGAAATCAGTTCGGGTCGTGTGCGGGAGACAAACGCGGATCGATGTAACGAGATTCCCCGGGCTCGCTTTCTGCAGCGAGTAATAACGTTAAATGGACTGGCTTATGTAATACGCCATAATAAATCCCTTCGAGACTTCACCTCGTGATTCGATGTGCTCGCGAAGAGAGATAGCTTACCAGCACTCGAGTAACCGATCGAAAATTCACGATCACCGATGTTACGACAGTCGGATGAAAGATTCATCGAATGACCAAGAAAGTGCTTCTCGTTTCGAGAGGGGTTCAATCTTGCAACCTGCCAACTCTTCAGACGTCAGAAGTACACAGAATTCAATATACACGTATATTTGAGAGGTTTTAAGATTAACAAAAAAATCGCCTGACAAAGGATTCAAAAATCTATGAGAACGATGGAAGATCATGCGATTCCATTATCGAGTCGTTTGACTTTTATGGTATTTTATGGGCATCAGTGAGAAATTGAAAAGGAAACAATCGTCCCTTATTATAGTTCCTATATTTTCAGATACGAATCACTCGGAGAACCGCTGAATAATTTCCAAAATGGAAGAGTAGCGAAATTTTACGTACACTACATTCTCGACACTTAGACTTACTATTAGAAATGTATGAATACTTACGAACGTATGGTAAGTGACGCAATGGCGCCAGACCGCGTCGCTTAAGCACAGCGGATCGGTGTGAATTTTTAAATTCTTTGAAAACCGACATGAAAGAACGACGAGCGTGCGTACACGCTCGTGTGCATCGGTCGCGTCTAGTTGGGAGTTATCCATTCTCCGGATGGTTAGCGTGATTACACGCACAATACTGCTCTTCATCCTCTTTCGTCGCCCACCTACCGACCAATTCGAGCCATTTCCCCCGTGCTACCGTCGAGCAATCGCATCGGTCAACCTTTTAGCATAGACATCGTACAGCGAGCTGTCCCGAGGGACAGATGGACAAACCGTATACCGTGCAGACGGGCCGTCGGACAGTCAGCGTTTCCGAGCAGCGCGCTCCATTTTCCACTTGGATATCGCCTAATAATTTCGGGGATTTTCACCCTAATCCTTTAATGTCCTTACTCACGGGCAACGGGCAAATCGAATATCCCTGCCCGTCGGACGTAAACGGTTCGACTGTGTCACGCATCGGTGGCGCGATCGCGATACCGATTATATTACTCGTTACGAATCTGGATATAGAACAGGGCAGCTCCCTAAAAACGACACGCCTCGGATACCAGGAAATTCAAACGCCAGGAGATCTTTTTATTCGCTGGCCTGGAGATTTTCGCCGGAAGAACACGGCGGTTCGAAGCATCGTCTCGACTGAAACTAATCCTGAAGGAACTAACGCTCGTTGCTACCGATATTCCAATCTTCTGTCGAGACATAGTTTTCCTTAGCCAGAAGCTTTGCAAACGGAAACCCGTTCTTTTATATGATGGAGCGTAACACGTAAAATCTACTTCGAGAGCTGATCGAACACTTAACAACAATGAAAAAGGTTCGTTTAAACGTGTGCTCTGTCCGTCTTCGCTTATGAGATATAACGAATTTTGTAAAGAGAGCAACACCATTGAAGATAGTTGAAATGCTAAGGTTCATTCGGTCAACACCAGGAACAATCCATGAAAAAGACCTACGGGTCGACTTGAGATGCAAGGTGGTCATTTTCAGCGTCTTCTGTAAAGATAATCAGATAACACAAAGTGAAAATACAACATCCGTTAGACTTCACGAACGAAAACAGACGAAACATACGATTTTAAGAACGCTTTTCATTATTTTGCCGTGTAGAATCAGCTCCCGAAGTGAGTGCTACGTGTTCTGATAGAGTGTGTATTTCGAAACAGACCAAAGACTATTTATTATTTCACAGTTTCATTCCGACCTTCGTGCCATAGCACGGAAAAACGAAGCGTCTAACCTAGGACAAATATAACCCAGAGGTGAAAAGAGGGTGGAAAAAAGGAAGATTCGACGTATTAAACGCGATGCAGCAATGGCGCGAGCAAATTTCAGCGGTAGAGCCATTCGTCTCTCGATTTACCAGGCCAGAAGGTGTGAAACGAATTAAACACAGGCGGTGGCAGCCCCTTCTTCATGCCTCTCCAACGGAGAACCCTTTTCACCCTGTGGTGGTCTCGCTTCATCTTTCTACCGTGTTTCGTCGCTTGGTCCCCGTTGCTCGTGCTACAGGTCCGCAACGAACAATGAACATTGGATACTCCAGATAGAAAATATGGGTGGTCGGAGGTGGACGCTGGGATGAGGCCAGCTCGTGGATCAGCAGATGATTACGAGGTCATAAATCTTACAGGTTCCAGTCGGCGGTCCTCTCTCCGACACTGCATCACCAGTTCATGGTATACAAGTGTAAAAATTGCTCCGCCTCGCATGCTACCATCATACGGATTGTGTTCTATGTTTAATAATTAAAAAATCCTTACTAGACGGCGGATTTTTGTGGAAATTCGTGTATTTTTACGAATGCGATTAAAGAAGTAGCATCTAAGCAAAGGTTTGTTTCATCTGAAAGCTACAACGAGCGTACCGTACTTGATGTATTTTCGTATATTACTTTACGTATATTTCAAATTGTTCGTAAATGCAGAAAAATGGACATTGTGTAATATAGTCGTGTACTGATAGTAGATTCTGAAATGATAAGATACGAATGCTCGTTGAATGTTTCAATTCTTCATCATCGTCTTTTTGCCTGTGATTTATGTACTTAACATTCACTAACTCTTCGGCCTTCGCTGATTAATATATGCTGTGGTTAAATAACGCCAACAAAATACTCAGTCTTCGAGCTCGTGTCAAACTTGAAGAATAATTAAAAATAGATAGGTACGTATCTTCCTTTTCAACGACGAGTTACAGAAAATTTATGGATGTTTGTACCTGATATGAAAATTTGGAGGGATTATTATCATGCATAGTATAGATAAATTTTGGAAAATGATTTTCGACACTCTACCTATCAGAAATTTGTTAATAGGCTTTTCGACGTCAATGATTATCGGTCGGAAGTGTATTAATAATTCGTTTTTTTATCAGTACCAGCGGTGTATCAGCGACCGAACGAGACGCGGCGTCGGTCGATAGTACGTAGGAAGTTTAGCGATAGGTAAAGAGTTAATCAGGCTTAATGCTTGCAATACCGGCGTAGGTCATTACAAATCGATTATAATGCTCTTTTAATTTAGCGAATGTTCAGCCCGGATAGGTATATTTATTTGAATTTAATCTTGATTATCGAAACTGGAAATTTAATTAATTTGTCGCTGCGATAGTAATAGATTTCGTGTAATCGACTTACGCGAGTTCAAGAGTGCAGCGAATTTCGCATTAACGATGCGCGTGATAGCGATATAATATGCTTTACAAATTTTACATATGACGATCTCCAAATCCCATTTACCATGTTTCATGGTTCTCCTTTGATATTCTGTATTGTGAAATCTCCTATAATCGATCTAATCTAATTACGCTATTGGGCTGTATATAAATTTCATTTATATGAATGATATAAACAAATTGCTTACTGCCTTATATTTGGCAGATATATACATATTGTATAATCAAATGAAATTCTAAGTTCCGCGTCCAGTTGGATACTAGTTGAAGCGAAAGAGAAACCTTCGGAATTGTCTAATTATAAAAATTTCACTTTTCAACAAAAACAACCAAAAAATGTTGATTTTTAATAGAACCGTATTTGAATAACAACAAACTTTCGAACGAACCTCCGAATCCATAAACCTTCTGCTTCTTATAATCCCTAAATCTCCCAATTTTTTTTCAGAACGTTCTCAAAAACTGCCAAAACGTTCTAAGCAGCGATCTACTTCTAAAACTCTCTTCAATCTCTTGCAAACTTCCGATTGCTTGCAAATTTCACCAACGTTCCACAACTTCTATTTCATATTTCCCAAGCTGTCGTCCTAGAACGTTAGCATCGGCTAATCCAACTCTAAAAAAACCTTGATCTTCCAATTTTCTAAGCGTCTCAAAACCATTCCAAACGTTACGCGTCGTGCATTATTCGATACAACTTCGTGCGCAAGCTTCGGTCTCTTTGTCGGCAGCCGAAAGAAAACAGAAGAATAAAGAATCGAAGCGGTCGACGATGCAGATATTCTCGTACTGGTATCATGAGGCTTTGGAGCTCGCTGTAGGGAGAGAACCATGTAGGAAGAGAGAAAGAACGTCGGTTTGAAAAGGGATGAGAATAGAAGGGGAGAAGGACGCATTTACATAGCGAGTCGCAGGGCTGACTGTGGTGCAATGGCCACCAGTGCGGTGGGCCAAACGTTTTGTTCATTCGTTTCTCGAGCAGTCGGCATTGGGATTCAGGACGAAAAGTGAAAACGGATTTCTCCCGCGGCGACTGAGGAAGACGTCGCAACGAATCTCTCTCGTTTATTTTTCTCTGTTGCTCGACGCGCGATTTCCAGCTTATCCCTTGACACTACACTTTCAAACTTTCGAATTCTCAAATATTTGAATTTTTCAAGTTTAGAATTTTCTTACGTAAGGATCGCTATTAATACGCTCAAGTATCTCGTCTCAATCTTATGCTGAACACGTTACCAGAGCTTCGAAAGTATTTTTACTTGGGAATAAAAATTCGAGCGCCATAAGACTTCGAAAGGCTTCATCAAAACTTAATCACATCTGAATTCAGAATTACAAAACTTATATAATAACATAAAGAAAGTATAAAATTCGTATTTAGAAAGTGATATAAAAATTGATATAACAGAATATAATAAAATACACGAAATCTCTTAAACATAAACTTCAATAACGAACTCTGGTGACAGGTGTATCATTACGTTAGAGGAAAGGATACGGTATCAAGCGAGTCATCTGAAAATGATCCTCGATACCTGTCACGTGCGCGAATAGGGTAAAAGCGGTACAACCTGGTAGAATGTATTATTGAGTAAATCTTTGCTTAATGCACAAAATAGAGGGGTAGATAAAAGCGACTACATGGCACGGGAGGAAAAAGTCAGAGGGAGAGAAGGGAATTCGACTCGAGTGGTTAGTACATTCAGCGAGTTGCAGAGTGCTCGGTTATGCCACTTATACCTTGATCTGTGTGCCCATACGAGTACTTCACCCGTGTAAACGGTGAATGGTTGTTTGACAATGATCGTTTGCATGTTCCAAGTAAGCCAGCTCAAACATTCGCGACTTCTAACAGCGAACAAAAGTTGCCTTCTACGGTGGTATTTACGCAGTTAAGAACCGAATTTGATCAATTTTGTCGAGGTGCCGCGAGCCACTGACAAACTATTTTTTCGCTTCCAAAGAAACCATTGCGACACCTGGAAAATTCGTTTGACAAAATTCAACGTTCTCAACTGATGCGTCTAAAATCCAACCCATGCTTAACACTAAACCTACCACAGCGGTCAAATTGACCGCTTTCAAATTTCTACGCAAATTTTACCATATTTAAACGTTATTTTCATAAAACATGCATAGAATATATTTTTCCGTATCTATTTCTAGTTTGCTTTTTTTTTCTAAGAAAAATTTCTAGTCTGTCCCGCCTATCGCGAGCGATCAATAAGTATACAAAATGTGTCGGTAGGTTTAGTGTTAATCTGGCAGAGTAGAAGCAAGTTTCTTTCGCTATTGGAAGATAATCACGTAATTTTTATCGTTTCGTCCCATCCCATTAGACAAAATTCCTATTTGACAAAAATTACAATTAATAGAGACAAGATAGCGATCAAACACGATCAGTATTTGTTGCACGCACAAAGGGAGCCTGATGATATCTGATAAAGATTTGTTTTAAACGAGCTGCCGCCAGTTAAGATTTGTTTCAAATTAGTTTCTGTCCACTTGAACAGAAATCTACGTTGCCTCGTCTGCTGCCTTTTTGGTGGTTCTATGTAACTTTCCGCAATTTCCTGCACAATAGACAGTACAATGCGTCGTAGAGTAAAAGTAGGTCAGGCAAAACCTATTACGTATGTAATTAGCAGCTACCGTGGTGGATACATGAAAATTTCCCTGCTTTAATAGCAACAATTGTTCATTAGCATGACATATTAAAGTGTATTTTACGCTTTGTTTCAGCTGATGCGAGTTGTTTCGGTTAATATTTGTGAATGAGAAATACTCAATGCTGCACAGCAATTCATTACGGAAGACGAGTGGCCATTCGTCCAATAGCGTTATTACTCCTCTGATGTAACATGAGAACGTTAATTAAGTTTATTAAGAATTGAAGAGTTCCTTTATTAAACGTTTATTTTTGACCGACAGTAATATATTGTAGGCTTTTCGTTTGCTCATTATTGTGAGGACTTTTGGAAAAAATGCACAGAAGGTAAAATGGCGAATCAAATAAATTACGAAGAACGTTTTGATTATAGTTTCCTAATATTAGTTACGTTTGTGTATTGATAATTCTAATTCCTAAAGACGTTCACATTTCTTACATTTATACTTGTAAAACGGAGATTTCTCGATATAAATTCTATAAATCCGTCTACCGCGAGATATTTATCGTAAATGAATACAATTTCCTTTTCCAAACAGTTTTTCAACTTTCACATTACTTAAGCAAACGTTTGTAATGATAAAACAAGATACCGAGCATTAAAAATTGTTCTTTGGGAAATATCGGCGCCTTTATTGCGGCCAACAATCACCGCAGCACGTAAAACAAACACAATCCATGATTTTACATTTTTAACTAGAACCACGCCGAATCGATAACGCCAGAATTTATAATTGCAATAACTCGCAACTGGCAACAATTTTCTCTCTTTTCTGTATGTATGCTTTTCAACCGTCTCCTTGATCGCCAACAACCATAACGAAATTGCTTTGTATTATTAATCCTAACTTGCTTCTAATTACCGATAATTAATTCAAATTTCAACCGTAGCAGATTACTGAAAAATATCTGATAATATTATCAGTTTTTATATAGTTTGATTTGCAAAATTCTTAATCCCGCGAATAAAAGCCACGCCCTTTATAAAGGCTGCAAATCCGATTGAAGTACGCCCAACTTCGATACATCGTTCGAAGCTAACATCGTTAGTCTACGATACAAATTCCGTCGATAATGAACAACGTAATTAACTATACATCTGCAACAAGTTCACACAGAGCCCGGCGAACAGAATGTAATGGAAATTTTTGTTGAAGGCGAAAAAAAGTTCTCTTCACAAGGCAAAGTTAATTTCAATATAAAATTCCTTCGACCTTGCGAAAAGATAGTCGAATAAGATATACTATGTTGCGATTTACGATTTCTCTTGCAATACTACTAGTGGGGTTAAGCGCCATTTAATTATCGATTCGGACGTAGTTAAAAAGGAAAAAGGATATTTTATCTGTACACGTACAATTCCGTCTTATGGCCATTTTTCCAGAAAATTCTCGATAGTATCTCGCTTATGGAAAACTAGTGTATGGATCCCAGAATTCGAAGAGATGAGTCACGCGACGTGAATTAAGAAACAAATGGTCCTTTATTCTATGAAACTATCTGCCTCGCGAACTATCTTAATTCCTCGTCTTCCAATTAAGGTTTCTTCGTAGACGACCCACTGCTCGAACGAACCTCGCCGAATTATATGGGCCATTGCTAATCTTTATGGTGGGGAAGAAAGTTTCTGTATCTAAGGGACCGTGGTCCGTGGTATGTGTCTTTATTAGTCGTCTCGGCAATTCATTTGATCCCGGAGACGCCAATGTCCGGTCGGCTAAATAATCGTTCCGACTGATCATTTAACGCCAGTTTACTATCTTTGAAATTCCCTATCTACACGTACAACGTTTTATTGTACAATAGATACTTAATATTTTGCAGCTCTATGCGAAATATTTTATTATACGAAATGTTGCTTTGAAGTTTCATTGTTACATTTTTTCTTACCATTAATTATCAAGCGTACGGTAAAGATAATTAATTATTGATAAAATTCATTGAAATGAATCAAGTAGAAATCAACAACTAGCGATATCAGGCAAGCCGTGACACGGATTTGCTGGTTCACGACGAGAATAAACGAGGCCAGTTCTATAGAGGAAAGAATGTAGACTAGTACAAGTAAGCTTGGTGCAGAGCTCGAGGCAATAATTAGCTTCTTCATGCACGTTAAGTATAAATCAAGACAATCAACTGAGCATCGATTTGAAGCCCGTCGGTTGCTCGCGTGCCTCCGGAATTAGCTTCGGCAACCACCTTTCCGTGCAGCGAAATCACCGCGTCGCACCGTGCCGCCAAGCATTCTCCTACATAAAACCCAAGTGCGTGCACGCGCGTACCAAGATCGACGCGTATAATTGTACTCATAAATATGGGCAGCGGTATGCTACGAGCACACTTAGGTATCGAGAGCTTTTAAGTATTCTGCACACCATCGCACTTGCCGTGTGTCTGGTGGTTTGGTCTCGTATGAGGCGATTTCGGTTTACTTTCACTTGATAGGTCCGATCTTTCAATACATTTCAATGCAATGGAGAAGAATAGCTCTTATATTGTATCTTTATATCCGCGAGCAATTTCAAGCAATAAATTCTTCCCAAAATTTATAATTTCTCTTCGCACGTATATTTTTACATTACGGAAATTCCTATACCAATATACGATACCAATTGATCCAACTGCGCGATATATTCTTTCTCGTTTACGCTCATATTCTATTTATTAGTTATCATGGATGGTAATGATATTTGTATCAGAGATTCGTGTCTAGCGGCGAAGCAAGTTTGAATACTTCAGTGCGGTTTCGCGTGGTCTGGAAACAGGAATACGTACACACGCATCTATCGTACATACACCGCATATTTATACCGGTTCGTGCCTGCTTCACGACAACAAAGTGTATTCGCCTGACCATGTAGCGTACATAGCGAGGGGAGGATGCCGGTCTTTGATAATTTAAATATACGCCGTACCAGAGCTGTCGCGAACAGCGACGTGCCTGGCTAATTGTATAAATTATTGCCGTCACTCCTTCGTTCGATAAGTAGTAAGAATAGCTGAAGAATGTCGTAAGATCGGCCCCTTTCTTGTCTTTTGTACCAACTACTCCCTAGAACCAAATTCTCTTTCGTCTGTAAGTTTCGTACATTGAATGACATAGAAATTACTTTCACTAAATGTAGGATATTTTGCACAAGCTGAGTGCAATTAAAGTTCTATTGTACAAAGCGACACTTGATATACACCGGTCTAATAGTAAAAGGAAGACTAAGTAATTGTCCTTAAACGCGCCTTTCTGTTTCACGATCTTTAGCGGTTTTTGCGTGACACGCTCGATACGCGAGCTTCGATGAAATTTCAGAATTCGGCTCTCCGCTTCGAACAAACCGACGATCCTATCTACGAAATTTACGAGGCGTGCTGTCGATCTCGCCAAACTGTATCTTTCTCCCGACGGAACAAAAGGCTCGTCCGTATTCTACGGACAGTAAATTAGGTAACGGGGAAAGAGTTTCTGGGATGACTGATGTATTAATGGGCGATGGTATTGTTCGATTCTTGGGAAGCTTTCAGCAACATCGGGAGTTCTGATTAATTAACGATGATTTATTGACGAAATCCAGCGAGATAAAGAAGGTTATGAATATACCGGTATTGAAATAGAGCGAGCCGTTCTTGAGAGACTGGATAATTAGAATCACATAGAAAAATTAATGGAATTATTGATTCTTGATAGATTCGTTGATTATGGCGTATACGTTGTGCCGTTTCAATTATTCGTGTTATAAAGGAAAACGCGAGGAAAAAGAGAATGTGAGGAACAGATCCTTCGAATCTATTTAATATGTCAAGCATCGCGTTAGTTCATTTCCGCAATACGCAGGGAAACGAGCTTCAATCTAGCCTGTAAAGTGCGTCATGAAGCGAGACTGATCGAACGAAGCAGCAATGTATCGCGCCCGAGCAATTAATTTCCTCCATTTATTATCTCTACCCTTGTCCCCTCGTCCTCGCCATTCCATGAAAAAGGACAGAACAAATTCAAACGACTACTACCTTGGCATCGATTGTAGAAAATAGCAGAAGGAAAATCAGTCGCTGGTTTGATCGTGGAACAATGTTCATGCAGAGATGGGAAACGTGCGAGCGAAACTTCGACCGTAAAGGGTGGCTCGCGCGTTTCACGGGGTTGCTCGTGTCGACTAACCTGTGCAGGGTGGTGCGTGGCGTCTCTGATGACTTATGGCGGTCATAAATCAGCCCATTGAATTTCACAGTGTCGATATTTCGTTGCCACTGCCTCTACTCGATTCTCTCTATGC
Source organism: Bombus confusus (assembly GCA_014737475.1). Classification (NCBI taxonomy): domain Eukaryota; kingdom Metazoa; phylum Arthropoda; class Insecta; order Hymenoptera; family Apidae; genus Bombus; species Bombus confusus. The sequence continues at coordinate 843,630 of JACXIV010000053.1, read as the reverse complement.
CGATCGGCTCCAAGGAGCAAGCTTCAACAGGATAGGCGAAAAACCTGCTCGATTTACGTAAAACTTCCGTAGTATAGGCTTGCTAGTCGCGTTTACTGGCATCGAGCAAGGTTACGGATAACTGCTCGGATAAAACACCAAAGAGATTCGTAACTCAGGCGGCTTTACGACGCATGCGTGTTGATTAAAATCCTGAAGTACTAGGCCCTTTGACAAACATCGTGGTGCTTTATAGAAGTACAATTGCGAGAAAATAACTTCCATATTTTTGAATTCCTCGCTTCGTAACATTTTTACTTGACTAAGTCCTTGACTAAGTAGATTAATTAACGAATTTGACACGTATCAAACGTCGTTTTACACAGTAAATCACTAATTGCATATAGTTTATTTGAAATGTCGTACATTTAATGAAACTAATCAAAGTACAGTTAGCAACACTCAGTCCTGGAAATGCACAGTACAAATAGAATTCCAACTAAACTTCGTTAACGCTAAACCTATCACAGCGGTTGATTGAAAATGACCGCTTTCAAATTTCTACACAAATTTTACCATATTTAAACGTTGTCATATCGCTTCCTAATATAATACCTTTCGTAAATTATGCATACAATATATTCTTCGATATCTATTTCTAGTTTGCTTTTCTTTCGAGGAAAAATTTGTAGTCTGCCCCGTCTATCGCGAGCGATCAATAAGCACACAGAAATTGTCGGTAGGTTTGGTGTTAAAAACGCGACCTGCTCTTGCCCTTTTAGACAATGAATGATTCGCGTAACGACGTTTCATCGAGACGGTGTAATTTTTCTCGTCTGGGAAGGCGTTCGAAGGAAACCGAGACGAAGATGGAAATTTTACACGAGTTGCTGGATTGAAGAGTGTAGTGAAAAGTTTTGGGACATTCTAGGATATCTTTAGACATGGCGGGAAGCAAGCTACTCAACAGGAGCAGTGGGCTATCGGGTTTGCGGTGTAACCGGACCTGCAAGCTACACGAGCCAGACTCTTAGCTTCTCTCTTTCTATCCAGCTCCTGTTTTCTCTCTGACCCTGCCTCCTCTTATTTCGCAAGATTTCCCCAGATGCTCATTGCCCTCTTCCCTAACGCCAACTCGTTCCTAACTTCCGAGAGGCGAGTTTATCCTGCTTTTTTCATCCGACTCCTTCTTTTTTTCCCTTCTCCTACCCTTCGTTTTCTCACTTGCAATACTTCCGGCCACGGAAGTATCTATTCTCCATCTCCTTGGAGAAGGCGATTGCTAGGAAATCTGGCTTTGTGAATCGTAACTGAAACGGTGAAACGCCGATACGTTTCAGCGTTGGATGTCCTTTGTTTCATGCGCAGCAGTCAGATTTGGGGAAATTTTGCGTATCGATCGCTCGTTGAAACGGGCGAGCCAACTTTGTATTAAGCGATAACTTTAGCAGGCACCTAAAGGTAGGAGCCGTGTCTGTTAATAACGATTTTCTACGTTGCACAAACTTAAAAGGTTTGATTCGTATTTTACGATACCTAAACAACGATATAAATAAATATGAATTAATCGTGTTCGAGGATTTCTACTGATTAAAAGAATTTGATAACAGAAACCGCATAGTTGTAAAATACGACAGTACGTCACCTCGACGTTCTCGAAATTCACGATGCTATTGAAATTTAAATTGCACGGATTTCGTAGGACACAGGAATTCCGTCAGTTTCGAAGTAAGAGAAGTTCTAAGACTTAATAGACCAAAAGACATTGGTATGCGGGGATTAGAAATTTTAAAATTCCACCAATCTGAGAATGATAGTTGGAATTTCGAGAATGTTAGATATCGAGTAGACGAAAATCTATGGAGATCCCGACGGATGTCGAAGGTTTCGGTGATTTGCCAAGTTATTGGAGTCTTGTTGGTTTCAAGAGATTCTAGCGGTCGACAGAGAGGGTTATAACCCTCTAACCCTGTCAGGGTTTAGTAGCTCCAGGGGTTCTACGAATCTTGTTGGTTCTCCTGCTCGGAAGAGTGATGGAGTTTTAAAATTATGTCGGTTACAATCCTCTAATTGTAAGTTCGAAAATAAGCACCACGGCTTCGTTTTCATGTTTTTAAAGATTCTATCCATCGAATTAATTCGGGACGTTCGATGCAGCATCTTCCGAGTCTTTACCTAAACCCGAATCTAAAATGTCTTTGTATTCTCTAAATATAAAAGATAATGTTTGCGATAAATTTTCCAAACTTTTATATAATTTATAAGAAATATTGAAATTGTCGTTCCGAATAAATTTGCGTATTTTTATCAGCAATAAATTCGACCAATTAGAAGTGCGTATATAAAATTTTAATCGGTGGTGTCCAAATAAGTATCAAACATATAAAATTTCACATTGCCGGCAATTACAACGGAATGAAAGTTTCTCTGATTACAGCAGGAACAATGACTCGGCACACGTGCCGATTACCCGTGTTTAAAGCATTATTTACGCGTGGCCATTGCGCCTCATTATCTCGCCGTTGAAATTAGTACCCGTCACGGGGACCAATGCGCCATAAGTAATTTTATAGTGTCATTAGTGAGATTTCCTATGGCCCCGATTACAACCAATTTTCTGTCATTTGTAATTCCAAGTATTACATTAACGAACTCGAACGGTTGGTTGTATCAAGCGAATCGTTCTCCATCGATAAAATATCTTTTCATAGTCACCTATCTTCCCTCCTCGCTATCGTTCGTAAGAATTCGAACGCTTTAGCTACAGCGACTACATGTAGTAACTCGGCAGCCGTCGGCAGGCGAGCGTCGCTGTGGACGAAGGGCGTTGTCGCGCGCAGTTGAGGAAATATACGCGTTGAACTTTTGCCTTATAAAAGCTAAAACTTTACTAAATTAAATTAAATTGAAATTTATAAATTTACAAATAATTAAATTAAATACAACAAAATTTTCGGTCAATATCCAAGAAAACGTATTTAGTTTCGCTATATTTACGTATCATTTGATTTATGTTCTTGCATGGTGTGAACTGATTCGGGCAGATATATCTGCCTCTCGTCGGCAAAGGGATAAAATCATTGTAGCTGTTGGGCATTAGTGTATCTACGTGTCTGTAAATGGATGTCGGATTTGTATCGTCGAATTGATTCATCGGTACGATTATGTAGGAAAATTGGAAGACGTTAGCGTCGGCAAGCAGAGCAAATGGCCGACGAATCCCTGTTTCTGTAGAATTTGCGTCAGCTCTCTCTTTCATATTAAGCGACTAATTAGGATGCACAGTCGAACGACTTATCGAGGGATTAGCCCTGCACGTGTGTATCCTCGTCATGTATCCTCCTTGATGCATTCTCGATGTACCCTAGCTCGACACTCCTAGAAACTTTACTAATTCTATCACCATGTTACCTCCGCGTTAGTGGATGAATGCGAGCTGCAAATTGGTCGGCCGTTAATCTGTTACACTGATGCATTTCCACCTCCGGGTTCGTGTCCTTTACATATATATCGTTTGTTAATTGCTTTCGGCAAGTGAAGAAGAAGCGAAATTCATTATTCCATATAAAAAGACCAAATTGCAATTTTGATGAATTAGATTTGCATGGAAACGTTCTAGTTTCGATCGTAGTACCTCCACAATTTCCATTACAATTAATTGTCAAATAAATGATTTTTTACAAGTGCACTTACATTTCAATAAAAAGAATAGTCTTATTTACGAAGGAAATATAATATTATTCGCAATGGAAAATCGCTTTGTCGTTTGCGATAGGATAAAAGCGAGAAAATGACGCGTATACCGACAAAATACAAGAGGATCTAAGCTTTTCAGTCGCCAACCAATTTTCCAACGGTTCTTAATAGAACCGACGGATCTTGCCAAATTGACGGCGGATCTGGTAGCCAGTGCAATTAACACCATCGGAAGTGTCATTAGTCTAGGATAATTCGCGCAGTATACGACGTTTCCTGAGCATCCTCTCCGATCCGACGGGTGGCCTAAATGCAGCTTGCGTGCTGGAATTTTCACACGCTCGAGAAGCCAGAAACAAAGAGGGAGAGAGAGGAGTCTCCAGGATTTCGGTGGCTTTGAACAAAGAGGTGGGGGTACAAAAGGGAAGCAAGAAGGGGCTGACAATGTCTCGCGAGCCTCGTGCGCATTGTGCCGTCTCCTCTGCCCCTTCCTCATTCTCTTTCCCACCCGACACACTTCTGCAGACAGTGCTGAGAAGAGATCTTGGAGAGATCCTGAAGGGATTCCGGTAGTAGAGAGTATGGATGCCAAGGACTCTCTACCAGAACATACTCTCTCTTTCTCTCTCTTTCTCTCTCTCTCTCTCTCTCTCTGTGTGCTGTCTCTTTCTTTGTCGTAATCGCGCGGTCTTCGCCTTTATCTTTGACTATCTCGCGCGTTCCCCACTCTTCTTCGTCTCTCGGCTGCTGTTCCCTCTTTTTCTCTCATTTAACTTAAGATTGGATTGCAGATTACACATCGTACCGTCTCTCCCTTTTACCGGTCTCTTCTTAGCTTCGGTTCACTGCTTCGGCCACCCCTATTCTTTCTCCCTCTCTCTAAGGTTTTAGACATCCTTTCCACGGTCAGAGGACTTCATAGGCGTTGCCCTTTATTTTTTTAAATCTCGTTTTATATTGCTGTACAAGGAGCTACGGAGGAGCGAAGTAGCAGCGGAAATGAGAATATACCGGACGCGGAAGAATTGGTTGGAGAATCTTCGGTTACTCGGAGTTTCGTTTGTTGCGTCAAAAAATGTTTCCGTAGTTACGTGTTTGCTATATGTAGTCGCTTGAAGCATTATTTTGGAGTCAGATGAGCTGAGATTCGGTCAACTTCAATGACAGTGAGTGAAATCAGTGTCAAACTGTTTGAACACGTCGACGTACGAATGTATCACATTCCTGTCTCCAATTGCACACATTATACTCGTATACCAAGAAATGTTTAAGTCATTTAACTTGTAAACATCATAAAGAGTAAATATTAATCTAAAATTCTGTTTCTTTCATAATATTTCACGTTCGAATGCTCACGATTAATTAAATCAAAAAATCTTTTTTCCATCAGTGAAAACTGATGCGAATTTCGCTTCATTTTCGACGTCAAACTTGTCGCGAACTAAGTTGACGGTTTTTAGTAAATATTTTACAGCCGAGGCCAGTGATTTTGACGAATGACTTTAATTCCGATTCGATGTTGCCGGTTTTCCAACGAAATGCGAAATTTTCGTTCCATTTCGCGCGAAACGTAACCTGGCCACTTTGTTCTGTTCGTTGTGCCTGTTCCACGGCGAACCGCCATTTTTCTCCGTTCTACACGGTTATTCTTCCGACGGTAGGGTTTGCTGTTTTCTGAAGCTCTTTCAGAAACGGTTGTGGTTACGATAATGATCCTAGTTGGGCGTTGCTTGCTTTTCCTATTAAAGCGTTTCTCTCGTTCGCAGTAACTATAATTTTACTCAAATTACAATCCATCCGTGACATGTTACCGCGACGTTTCCTTGTTTGAAAAATACAAATATTACTTCGTACCTCGCCGGCAAATTAATCACCTTAGAACCAATTAGTACGAGACAACATTACGAAACTATGCATCCGTATCTTCTATACGGAGTTCAATTAATACATAATGCTTCGCAAACAAGACACAGTATAATTACAAACATACTTCCTTGAACAAATGGGATTGTTAGATAAAGTTCACGTCAATTATTTTCTACGTCAATTATAAATATCTACCGGTTGTTTTAATAACGTAAATAATTGTTCATTTTCACTTCTCATCATACAGTGATACCCTATAAATACTTCTGACGCTTTAGCTATCTAAAATTTCAACATTTTCCACCTTCCATCCCAAGAGAAATGCGTCGCTCAACAGACAGCCGACAAATACGCGCGTCTTAATTTACACCATCACTTTATTCTCCACGTAATTCCTCAAAATTACAATGCGCCTGTATCCCTTTAATCGTGCGGTGTCTCGACGTGGGTGGTAATCACGTTCCCCTTTGGCGTAAAATTTAATAAAAGCCCGAACTTTCGAGCTGACTGTTACCGTCGCATCACCGACGAGAGCTCATCTCGCGGCCGCGCGTTAATACGCCTTGTCCCCGAAAATTACAATTCAATTAATACGAGGCAACGCGTGTGTCTGTGTCGGGAACAATATCGTCTCTCCCCCAGTCGCTGTATTTTTCGTGCCGATGCACATGTCAAGAGCGGTCGCGTTATATTGCCTTTAATTGTGCGCCGTATTTGCCGATATGATTGCGGGGGTAAACAGGGTGAAATCGGGACGTCGAAAGGAAGAGGAGCCTTTTCGCAGCTGGCATGGACCACGCGAGGTCCTGGTCACGTGCCTTACTCAAACACAGTCATCCCCCAAATACAGTTGTGCTCAGTTTACTGCTTTTCATTTACCCAGCCTTTCTCACCCCTTACTCCTCCTGTTCACCTTCCTTGCTTCCACCCTTCTTTCTTCTCGTGTCGCGTGCACCCCAAATCGACAGATGTCACGGAAGGGCATGCACGCCTGGACGAACCTGTCAACGCGTCCTGATGTCCATGTTAATCGTAATTAGAATCCTAATCTCGGCACACGACGTTGGTGGCCTCTACGCAGAAGCTTAAGATTATTTATCGAGCCGAATAGATAGATAACGGACATGTAAGAACGTCTTGTTAGACGTGGTGACTGATGAGCACGGCGCTGAAAGCTACTAGCGCGTTTGAAGCATGCTAATGTTCCGAGAGAAATAATTTTATTCATGAATGTAAATTGGAAATGAAGATTTAAATAATTCAAAGTCTGCCCTGTTATTTTTGCAGTGGTGCTAATCCCTGATTTTAATTTTAAAATAATCGAAATTATAAAAGTTACCATTCAGAAAATATCGGTAGCTAGCGAAATTCTATCTTCGAGCGTATTGATTTCTGAGCAAACTTGAAAATTTCGACGCTGAGCGAAACGAAAAAAAAGATTGTTTGTAGAATAACCAATATTTGTATATCTTTGCTTTCGTTATAACTGAATTCTTGTTTATTCAGTGCCATACAGTTTCATCCACGAGGAGACCGAAATTATAATTTCACCAAATTCGCCGGATAGTTTTTTGGAAATATGTACTTGTTAATATATTTCGGTGAAATAGGTATAGGCCACTAGAAAACGCATTATACGAATTAATGATTCGTTTGATGTGTGCACGTGATAACGACAATAATTACACAAACATCGTATCAAGATAATATAGAATGATACCGATGAGATATTTAATTATTGTATGTATCGTTTAAATGAAAGAGGATAATATCCATAAATTGCTCATCCACAAACATCAGGTAGAGGCCATAAAGGTGAGTGGATCATTATACAATCATTGATTCGCACGCATGTATATACTCAGTAATTATTTCACGTGACTTTTGTTAGTGGAAATATTTGCGTGAAACATTTCGGTGAGCAGGATATTAATACAAGATAAACAACGGGGAAAATAGGGCCCGTAAAGTCAAAACTGATTGGCTAATCATAGTCACGTGCAAAATTTGTCGATTCCATTCAACTTCAGTTGTATACGAATAACAACAGCAACATGTATAAGAAGCTATTCATTGTTTCAGGAATTGTTATTCCACGGTAATAAGGAAATACGAAAATAGATTTGTAATAGTATTATTTTATCTTTTAGACATTTCCACCGTTTCCACGAAAAATTATGATAATTCAGAATCCTCTATAAATAGCATCTCGTGGCTCGGTCTTCCACGAATCTGACAAGAATTAAACAGTACATAAAAGTTTACGTAAGCATGGCGCAGGAATGAATTCCTTCCAACGCTAGTAATAACAATGTTATGATATAAAACGTACCTACACTTCTAAACTACAGTCTCTTCCTAGATTATCAAAGAGAAATTTAATTTGATATCACAACCGTACAAGTACGAAGATACGACTGGTAGTAAACTAATGCAAATAAAATTGAATCACCGCAGAATTAATCCATGTCCCATGGTATAAAAGCCAGCACTTGAAGTGATCCCGCACTTTCTGTCGGTAGCGGATGAATTAAGGTAGGACAGGAGCCGGAAATTTCCTCTGACGAACCGAACTGACGAGGGGTAGTACTGCGAAGCAAAGTAAAAATTTGCATATGTAGCCGCGTTTGAAACGCGAGCCAGATCTAATTCGCCATTCAGCCTACGACGGAGGTTCGCATGTCAATGACGCAACATGCTGCGAACGAGAATGCAGAAAAGGGCGAAAGCAAGATGGGAGAAGGGTAAGGAAAAGGATTCTCTCTTTCTTCTGTTAGTCTTTCATTCAATCGTAATCCAACCACTACAAATATACTACATGCATATCGTTCACAAATATCGACACACCGTTTTGATTGAAGAATTACGAATAAATCGATGAACTGTGATGATTTTGAGAGAATTATTACGATCGGATTAAAGTGATTCCTAACAGATAATATACGGTAATAAACAATCGTTCATAGTCGACAAACCTTGTACAATTATATTTTTACTTGACTGTCTCTTTGTCTTCAGGATGAAATTGTCCGAACACTTATAAATAATACTATATAACTCGTCACCATCTGCAAACTACATCTCTTTGTGCTGCTGCCAAGATTTTACATGGTATAATCGTAAAACAAATTCTTCTTTTTTTTTCCAGACCGTCCCGACGAAATATATAATTACAAAGAGGAAAATAAAGAATGGTAAACTGTGACCTAGTAAATTCTGGCACGGGGCGACGTGGAGTCTCAAAACGTATATTCTCGTCTCAACAAGCGACGCGGGAATGTATCACGAGTTGTTGATAAGCGAATGACTGCCGGAAAGAAGAGGAAGACGACCATGTTTGCCGAGACACGACCATAATTGTTTTAATGCAGTCTCAAGTTATGATCAGAGATTCTCCTTTGTACCTTCAGCAATAAAAATGATTTTTGGAAAGTGATTTGCTTGGAAGTTTGTAATTAATTCTAACATACGAAACAATTCATATTTTCGATGTTTCCAGCTAGTTTAAACTATGTATTATATTTCAGAATTAATTGTGAAAATATATCACTTTGAAGTTCGAATCACGGCTTAATTGATTGGCGATATTCAATCAGTAAATTTTCTTACAGAGGTTTGAGACGTTTATATCGTCATTCTCTAAATTACATAAATTGCTCGGGCTCGGATAAATAGAATTCTAAATTTTATATTCATTTCATGGTTTTGCATGTATTACACATTGTATATTATGTACATTGTTGTTCAGATAAATGGAATTCTACTCTAAACAGGACCAACGAACACAGTAGTTGAAACAGCGAAGAGTCTTTAGAGAGATTCGCCATAACAAACACTACCGCGCACTGCGCTCAAGTTCGGCATTCGGTACGAATCCTTATACCCAGCAAGATGGCCGCAATTAAGAGAAATCAAATAAAACAAAATGCACGCGCACGCGCATACACGCGACCGCGTATAGATTGTTTTATGTAAATAAATATGAATATAAATTCAACGCATCGTGTAACCGCTTTACACCCGGCTTAACAGTCGATGGTTATAAGTCGGGGGTAAATATTGAGCCGGTAAACAGCACCGGATCCGAAAAGCCTCAGGGTTCGGTAGCAAAGAGCCAAAAGGGGTTGCACGGTGGTTTGCACGTGCCAGTATTTACGTAGCGAAATACGAAAAGTGAAGAGAAATCCAGATTATGTATATTTCCAAAAGCTTCTCGAGCGCCTTATTTTTTCCTCCTCGACTCCATTTACAACCATCCTTCATAAGTATAAGGACTCTTATGTAAAAATAAAATGAAACCTTAGTATTTTAATTATGAATCACGTTAAGAACGCTTTTCTAGACTGTATAGTTCCAGTTTTAATAAAAGTAGCGATTCCTTAAAATTACATGTAAAATCCACAGGAGGAAAAATAATTTAAAACCATTCAAAATTTAATTTTATAAAAAATATGAGGGGGGAATAGTATCTTTAGCCCCTCGGTAATTTCTTGCTCGTGTGGAACAAATAAACTGGGCAAATTTCGAAGGAAATCTTGCAAGACATAAGAACTGTCCTGTGAGATAATAAACGTTCATTTTGTAGCAGGTAGTGGAGTATTCCGATACACAGAAATTCATAGGCTAACGATTCAAATCACGCGTTTAGCAACGGTGTCGGAAGTTACCTTACGTTCACCACCTTCGTCTCTACACGCAACTGTTAATGGAGGGTAAGGGAACGCAAACTCGATTTTATATGATTACTGTCTGGAGAGATACGTTGAGCTTGCTCTAGATGGTGTTAAATTTTGCTAATTTACTTTAAAGAAATTAAAAATAGAATTTCTATGAAGCAGTCAGAATATTCTCATAAACAAATTTCGGCATAAAGAATTATGCAGGATGAATCAATATGGATTCATCATGGAATCAGGATGATTCAATCTATTTGTTCCGTCATACGTATTGTTAAATTTTGGTAATTTACGGAAAACTAAGAATTTTAAATAATATCTTAAGATCTCTAGAACAGATGTCAGATCAGTGAAAGGAAACTAGTGATTCACAGGGATTTTTTCAAAGATATTACAGCTCTTTAATTAAACTGCGGATCGAGGCTTAAGGTTACAAGCAAATTCTGCTGCTATAAGTAGTTATAACAAGGATTGGGATTCCTTCGATATACTCTCAACGACTACTCAAACAGTTTGGCAAGCATGACATAGTTCCGTTGAAGCAGAGATGGAGTGGCAGCCGCAGCAAGTGCCTCTCCGTCTAGCCAACTTGGACTGCATATAACCAGGATCTGCACGGCAAATATGCTCTTCTAGTTAGTGTCGCCACAAACATTGATACGTGGACCTAGCGGGGGAAGCATCGGGGATAAGGAGTTTGGTTGCCAAGAGGAGAATTCATCGAGGCCGCCTAGTGGCTGTTGAGAATACCGTCGCTGGTGCGACCGTCGCTAGTGCTACCGTCGCTACCGCTACCGTCGCTACCGCCTCGTCTGATTTGACGAACGACTGTGTATTCTGCATGAAATACAAAAATTACACCATCCATATCAATAGCAAAACGATGAAGTATTTTCAAGTATAACTGAATTCTAACTACTATAATATATATAATATATATCTTCTAACTACTAAATGCGTTTTACTAGAACACGTTATCGTAACACCAACTGCAGTTATTTAATTCTTCACATCTTTCATTTTAATTACTTTTAAATGTGTTTATTTTCATTTTCAAGAATTGTACGAGACTTGAAAGATAGCTATATAAGAAGACCTATTTTGCATCATTTGAGAGAGACAATTTAGATGGAGAAGGATCAAATCCCATAAAGATGAATGAAAAATTATTATTTCGGGTATATGAAGAAACTAATAAATCTAATCTACTCGAACGCTTTCATAGCAAGAGAAGAATTTCTACGTGCAGCAATATCCAATAATATATGAGAAAGTGTGGATTGTCTTTCACAGCCACGAGTGATTTCACGCAGAAATTGTTAAATTATAAGATGTGCATATAAAATAGCAACTTAATTGTAATATACTGGCTATAAAATTAGAAAATTCTAGTAACGTAATTGGAAGACACTCGAATATCGAAATTATTTCGTACATCTAATATCCTTAGGCGTTTCTCCTCGTTACGTGGAACAAAGGATATCAAATTTTCGCCAGTACATTACGTTTCGAGTGCAGCAGGAACTATTTAATCAGAGATTTCTGTTTATTCTAAACTTGACGTAACGGTAATAATAATTACTGAGCTAATGTTGCTCAGTATTTATGTTTCATACGCGTGCAGCTATAATGATCTCGAGCTACGATAATTAAACGTTTATTGAAGATACACCAATAGACGAGAATCACGTTTGCTTAGATAATTACGATGCTAAGCTAATTGCTTCATCGAATCGTTAACAATTATAGTTAAAAAAATAAAATTATTAGATCACATTATTTATCAGACATACGTCAATCTTCAATAATTCTGGTATTTAGTTTGGAATTGAATTACTAAATAATATGACTGTATATTTGGTAGAGATGAGAGAAATTACCGACGGATGCGGTTTGCTCCGTTTACCTTTACAATTCTCGAGAGGATATACCTCAGGAGCATACCTCCGGAAGAGTTTCTTATATTTCGAATCAAAGATCACACACATTCTGTCGCATGCTAAAGGAAAGAACCGTAAAATCAGGAATGTCGCATCAAACGCGCATTCCAAGCAGTGGTATGCAAAATACTTTATCCGCGACTGTGAATTTCCTTTGGGCGAACGAGTGAAAACATCAAGCATAGAATTCTGACTTCAACCGCTATTACAACTTATTTGATAACATCTGAAAATTCCAATTATATTAAAAGTGCCGATGAAAATGAAGCTCGATGATTAAAATTCCAACTGGAGAATTGAAATTCTTAATATTCATTAATAAATCGTATATTGTAATGATGAGAACAAGATTGCAATTTATTGCACACAATTCACATAGAATCTCGGTATCTCGATAGATTCGAAATTGGAGAGTTAGGAACTACAAATTAGGAATCGTTAATAAATCACACTGCAGCACCAGCAACTAGAAGCCTGATGCATAATCACGCACTGCTCTGTCAACGTGAATCATCATCATGGGACAAATTGGATTCACATCGAGAATCAGGCGATAAATTACAGTACATCTAGAGACATTCAAATTAAGATGGAAAATCTTCCAGGTAGGAAAGCGATTTAAATACTTCAAAGGGGTAGATCCATCATAGGACGAGAAAAAGAGCAAAAATGAGGAAAGCTAGCAAAATATATTTCAAGATACTAAAAAATATATAATCTTTGTCACGTTATTCTAATCTATTAAGAAACTTTAATTCTGGGAATTACGTACGTTTTATAAAACTTACGCCCGACATATACTCTTGTCACGTGCAGTAAAGTTTCATAATTGTGAAAATGACGTTCGAAAAGTCACGTCAATATTAACGAATCTGACGATTACCCGATAGCGTAGAAATCCTGTCGATAATCGTGGTATCAGGTGAAAAGCGGGCAGACGTCCCAGGAAAAGAGGAGGAACCTTGTCGCTCTATAAATCTACTCACGCTCACGCTTCCAGCATAGCAGCGTACATATTCGCGGAGATAGGTACGATAAGATCGTAGCAGCTTCGCGAGACGTTTCGAAAAATAAATGACGGGGAAAAATATTCCCGACGATATAGGAACCGATCAAATTCCTTCAGGAAATTGCCTGTGATATTACGAAGGTCTCGCCACCACTCGTCTCATCCCCTCTGCCCTGTCTACGTTCTATCAATTCTCTCTCTCTCTATTCCGACGTTCCCAGCAAGTTTCTTCGTTCTTTGGAGACGATCTTACCGTTCCCAGGAGAGTCCATGGCAACCTTAAGCTGGAGTTAGCTCCTCAGCTTCCGGCCAATCCGCGAACTGCGTTATTGTCGACGTCCTGTTACCTCTTGTCCCTGTCGTCATCATCGTCCTAGTAGACGTAATCGTCGTCTTTCAACACTCTTCTTTCCTGTTATCTTACTGTCAAGCCTAGTCATTCACGAGAATACTGTAGTCTAATAGCTATATCTCGGTTTTTTAATAGTCGAACACTTTTGGGTTTATATGAGATTGACGGTTGATTTAAATTATCCTGGAAATGATTAATTGTCTAGGACTTTGTACTTATGCAAGATAAGGAAACTGATGTGGAAAAGAATAATTATTGTATTAAATTATCGTGAAAGTCATTTCGAGGAGTTAGAAGGAGAACGACATATTTCTAAGCGAAGCTTTATCGAGAATATTTTAGCCGAGTTTGAAATTTTCATTATTCTCAGTTTCCGTCTGACTTTGAGCCATAAAATCTCCCAAATTTCATTTTGTACTATAAATTTAAGCTTACGATGTATGCTTATATCCCATAACAATTTGATATTGCACAAAAGCGTTTACGATTGTCATTTTGACATTTTCTCGTAATGCAATTTTCCTTTAATACATGTAATTGCAACATATCTGACTATTTCAGGATAAAAAGCATGAATATATGTGACAAAATTTGGTCTCGAGGGTCGAATAATATAGTGGCCTCCGCGAGATGATATTTTGGAGAGAGAACAATGTAATGCAGTTAAATGTCGACGTATTTTTGTCCGCTTCGTTGCATGTTACCGTAGAAACTCGTATATCGACGAGAAATATCTTTCGGCAATTATAGAAGATTATGAAGATATACGACTTACTGAAATCGTGCTTCCTTCCTGGCTATTATTACCGTGTATACTCATTGCGTACGTATTTTTGTCACGTGAATACAAAAATTAGTTTCTGTCAAATGAATTTTTGAGATGCCGTAAACAATTCTTGTGAAATAAGAGTTTTCATTAATATTGTTGAAATGGTTATCACTTCTAAGAAAACTCTACGTCTGATCTGTTTAGTTTCCTCAATCACTGAAGCCATCGAGCGTGTATAAACGATAGACAAACGACGATGATAGACCATCGAAGACAAACAGGCGACGATGTCAGACCACAGACAATAGACAGGCGACGATAGCTTCAGGGTTTCAGTTACTATGTAACACTGCCAGCGTGCAGATCTGAATCAACAACTCAAATTTGTACATATTATGTACAAATATTATGTAAATAACAATAATAAAAAACAAATATTATGTAAATTGTAAGATAGCAACGCGAAGTGAATAAAGTAGTAAAGTGTTCTGCTTAGTAAAGTGAGTGATAGTACGAAAAAAATGCAATCAGCAAATGCGAAGATCGAGACGTTAAGTGGCGAAGAAAACTGGCTCCAGTGGCGTTTTGTTATGCGTACACTTTTGGAGGAAGATTGCGACCTGATCAACGTGTGTGAAGGGAATCTGTGTCATCCAGGTAACAGCGCAGAGAAAGAAATTGCCCGTGAAAGATTTTCGAAGGCAGATCGGTTAGCAAGAAAATTAATTGTGACCTCAGTAGGAAGAAAACCGTTGGATCTTCTTTTATGTTGTACAACAGCCACTGAAATGTGGAAGTCGGATGAGAATCTAAATATGGTCCAGAAGCAGTTATTCGATTTTAAGTGGGAAGAATCTGAAAATGTCTCTTACAACTTATCAGAGTTGAAACTGATAGCGGCAAAGATGAAAGCCTTCGGGAGTGAAATTGGCGAGAAAATGCTGATAACACGCATTTCATCGGTGTTACCAAACAAATTTGACCATTTTCACAGTGCGTGAGATTCGGTGGAAGAAGGAAAAAAGACCTTAAACGGGCTTAGTACCATGCTGATGACAGAAGAAGTCACACGACCAGGAAACATCGGTGGTGATGGTAACAAACTGTAACGATTTTAAAAGGGAACAGCGGAGGCAGTCAAGCAAACGTGGATACGAGAAACAACGACCAAGCTGCTTCAATTGTAGAAAATTTGGCCATCTAAAGGACCTCTTTATCCTCATGATATTGTAACACGCCAGAAAAACTTACTAAAAATTATTCTGTAGAATTGATTGTAATTTTCTCAAAATAAAGTAAAAAATAAAAAAATAAAAAAAAATCTAAAGAAGGATTGCTTTAGATGTTTTATATACAAAAGGAAAGGCCAACAGTAAAGGGACAACAGTAAACATTGCTTTAAAAATAATAAAAGAAACAACAGTAGAGACAATTAGGAATCCAGAAATCAAAATCGAAATCACAGCGAAATTGGTCTATTAGGAAGCACATGAACGATACAGGCGGAAAACTATAATGTTTGGATAATCGATTGAGGAGCTACGAATCACATGACAGCACGACAAATGGGTAGCATGTACAATGAACGATGTCTTGTATGTACCAGGTATGAAAAGAAATCTATTTTCCATTAGATCTGTCGCAAGGAGGGGCATAGATTTCTGTATTTTAAAAGAAGGGAAAAATTCTATGTTTTTTGAAAACTAGAAAGTAATAGCAAGAGAGTCTGTTATCGGAAACTTATATAAGGTCGATACGCGAGTTATCATACCGTCAGTTTGCAACCCTGGGAAAAGGGCGGGGTCAAACGCGGATGCGCTGCAGTTATGGCACGAACGGCTATGTCATCAAAATGTCAGACACGTTAAGGAATTTTTAAAGAATTCGAATATAAAAGTTGTAGAGGATAGTAACTTTTTCTGTGAAGGTAGCGCGTACGGGAAATATAAATCGAGTTTTCACGAGAAAATCAAGCGCGCGATTAAATCTCGCGAAATTATATATACGGATGTATGTGGACCTATGGAAATCGAGTCATTAGGCAAGAAACTTTATTTCCTTATGTTTAAAGATGATTTCTCAAAATTCACGAAGATTTACTTCTTACGACATAAATCAGAAGTAATGGAAAAGCTAAAAAATTTTTGTCTAGTAGTCGAAAATAGATTCAACAGTAAGATTAAATAAATTTTTAGGGTAAACAATTAGGTTAAACAATTTTTAAGAAGTCAGAGAATTAGGCAAACGACTAACGCCCCATACACTCCTGAGCAGAATGGCGTCGCAAGAGAAGGTAGAATAGAAAGAGAAGGTAGAATAGTAGAGGCAGACCGATCGATACTTGAAACCAAATCTACCGTTGCCTTATGGGCCCAAGCTATGAACACTGCAATGCATGTTATTAACAAAACCGGACCGACAAGATAGGACAATAAAACGCCGTATGAACTGTGGTACGGGAAACCGCCAGATTTAGAAAAATTTAGGATTTTCGGTACTGAGTGCTTTGCACACATACCTGCGGAAAAGAGAAGAAAACTTGATAAAAAGACTAAAAAGGATATTTGGTAGGCTATCTAGATGACCGATGAGGGTATTGAATGTGCCAACCGTAAGAAATGTAATATTGAGCCGCGACGTAATATTTAGGCCCAAATTAAAAATTACGAAATTTGTTAATTTAAATTTACCGAAAATTGTCAAGCTCGAAGATGTATGTGCGCAGAGCGATAAAGCATGTACGTATGAAAGTACACAGAATGAACGTGAAAAACAATATCGTGTAGCTAGCGAAAATATAAAACAATTGAGAGGTAGAGGTAAGATCAAACGAATCGATTTTATGGTAGCCCAGAAACGTACCTAGCGGAAAAATTACCATGCATATTAACGAAGCGATGAAATCCGAAAAGAAATTTATGAGAAACGGTTAGGCATAATGAAATGAATTCGCACCATGAAAATAAGACGTGGATTCTCGTGGAAAAACCAAAAAATTCGAAAATACTTAGAAATGGGCGTGGTTGATAAAATGATAAAGCCAAATCCACAGAATTCGGAACGATACAAGGCGCGACTTCTGATAAAAGGAAGTTCGCAGAAAGAAGGCAGAAATTATAAGGAAACCTATAGTCCCATTGCTCGGTTCGAGAAAATTAGATTAATGCCCATTATTGCTGCCAAATAATAATTTAAATCTTGGACAATTTGAGGTTAAAGCCGCATTTTCATGTAGAAGTAGAGACATCTATATGAAACAGCCTTAATGTTACGATGCTACAAATCGCGTCTGTAAATTGCTAAAAAGCCTAAATTATAGAACATTTCACAAAATTTATTTCAAATTTAAAATTTTATCACAGAAACGCAGGTCCTTTTTTTTAAATTTCTACAGAAAATGACAAATCAATACTGATGACCATAGACGTAGTAGATGATAGATGGGCAGCAACTTCAGACGAATGTCTAATCGATAAATTTGAAAATAATTTAAGTAACGAATTCAAAATTACGAGTTCGAAGGAAGTAAAGAGTTTTCCTGGACTTGAAATTAATAGATTAAAAAAATGGTTCAATACTCATTCATCGGAGCAGGTATATTGAAAACATATTAGAAAAATTCAATATGAATGGGGTAAACAGTATTTTTATTTGTAATTGGAGCGAAAGTAACATAGTCAATCATGATTGTAATGTATCATACAGAGAAACCGTAGGAAACTTAATGTTTTTACAAACCATAAGTAGGCCAGACATTAGTTTTACAATAAATATAGCGTCGAGACGTTTGGAGAATCCAAACAAGTATCAATGGAAATTAGTCAAACGAATTTTGCGCTACATAAAAGGGACCGCAGACATGGGACTCTTATATTCGAAAGCAGGCAGTCTCGAAACCTTTAGCGATGCCGACTATGCAGGCGACAAAGAAACAAGAAAGTCTACATCAGGCTATCTACATCATTGTATGTAGGTATGCGAATGCGGTCATTACATGACAATGTAACCGACAACAATGTATAGCACTATCTATAACAGAAGCTGAGTATGTCAGCGCAGTCTCAGGAGCGAAAGAAACTATGTGGCTAAAGACAATATTTCTTTGATGTAAAATAGAATCCAGTATTCCATCAAAGTAGTAAGCATATCGACGTAAGATATCGTTTCTTGCGAGATTTATACAATAGAGGCGAAACTGACGTAACGTACGCAACAAGCGAAGAGCAACTGGCAGATATATGTACAAAGGTGTTGCCAAAACCAAGATTTGAATATTTAACACTAAACCTACCACGGCGGTCATTTTGACCGCTTTCAAATTTCTACTCAAATTTAACCATATTTAAACGTTATCATATCGCTTCACATTTTGTGACTTTACATAAAACGCGCATACAATATATTTTTCGGTATTTATTTCTAGTTTGCCTATTTCTTTTCCAAGAAATGTTTGAAAAATACTTTGCCATTCCTACCGTGAGCGGTCAATTTGACCGCTCGATAAATATACTATCTACTCTTAAAATAAATACAATCGGTACAAAGAAAAGGCTATGTCACGGTCAGACGAGACTCAAGATCACTAATCGCAAATAATAACAATCATTACACAAGTGATCTTGTCATAAACCATAATGAAACCGTCGATCAAGATGGCCACTGAGGCCCATATAACGATCCTAAGGAACTGCCAGAAAATTTAGCATTTCTCAATTGTTACAAACATTTAAAAAGTCGAGAAGTTTCTTATGGTTATTGCTCGTTCCGATAAAACACGGGAAAAGAGGGTTTTTCCCATGTTCAACGGTCAATTCTACCCTCGGACAACCGTTGGTGGAGAACGGCCAGAACATATCAATATTTTCGTATAAATATCGTCGTCAGAGACTATATTCTTACTTCTAATTTTCCTTTCGACCAGAATACATCTTAGTTTGTTAATGAAACATTCGAAATCTAAGCTTGTTATCTCTAAAACTCAGACAAAAAGTATCTCAGTATGTTTTGTGTAATGTGGTTATAAAAGAAAGAATAAAGCATATAAAATTTGACAATAATTTTGCAATTCCGTACATAGTGTTATTCTGTGATAAATATATACTCTAAACATGTGAAGACTTCGCAAAAAAGCATTATTAAAAAAAATAACGGACATAGTAGAAGACTGTTCAGTATGCGATGAACAAGAAACTTCAGCAACTTAAAACAGCATCGAAACACATGAAAAGCCATTTACAATCGAATCAGAGTTATACAGCAATAATGAAGAGCACAATATTATAAATNGAGCGTCAATAGCAGGTATACAATAAATGGATTTCCCTATGTGGGAAAGGATGCGAGAAAAGAATTCTACTTGGAGAATTCGTTGTTCTCAAGCTGATGGAACCATTCACAGAATATGGAAAGAACCTAACAACAGATTATTTTTTTACCAGTGTATCACTGACCACAAAGCTACTCGCAAAAAAAAAAAAAAAATAAAGAAAATACAATTGTTGGAACAATCCGTGAAAACAAACGGGAATTGCAAGGTTGCAAAACTACGAAAATGTGTTTAACATGCGGGAAATATGTATGCGGCAAATGTACATTTGATAAAAAGATAATTTGTAAAGAATGCAGCGAAGTTGAATAAGATATCTCTATATAAATAAAAGTGTAATTTTATCTAAGTCTATAACTGAAATTAAATAAAAGTAAATTTGGTCGAAATTTCCTGGCAGGTCATGATTTTATACGCATTTAGTTATAAATTAACCATTATCAAGTTAAATTATAAAATCTACTACTTTTTAAATCAGCCGCCATTTTGACCGCGCCCGGTTGCTAAGTGTCGGTAGGTTTCGTGTTAAGACAAAAGTTAAGTTTGAAAAGTAAAAAAGATATTAAGAGATAACTGTTTGTAGATATGTAAAATTCGAAGTGTCGAAGTGGTTATCACTTCTAAGAAAATTCTACATCTGATCTTTTTAGCCTTCTCGTAGATTTTTTTAATAATAAATTAATTTGATTGGAAAAGAGAAAGGCGGCTGGCAAATGTATTTGTGAAGGCATTGACGAAATCAAGGTTCAGATATTTACGCCAAGAATTAGAAAAATATTAACACTAAACCTACCACAGCGGTCATTTTCACCGCTTTCAAATTTCTACTCAAATTTAATCATATTTAAACGTTATCATATCGCTTCATATTTTGTAACTTGTCATAAAACATGCATACAATATATTTTGCGATATCTATTTCTAGTTTGCCTATTTCTATTGCAAGAAATGTTTGAAAAATACTTTGCCATGCCTACCGTGAGCGGTCAATTTGACCGCTCGATAAATATACTATCTACTCTTAAAATAAATACAATCGGTACAAAGAAAAGGCTATGTCAAGGTCAGACGAGACTCAAGATCACTAATAGCAAATAATAACGATCATTACACAAGTGATCTTGTCATAAACCATAATGCAACCGTCGATCAAGATGGCCACTGAGGCCCATATAATGATCCTAAGGAACTGCCAGAAAATTTAGCATTTCTCAATTGTTACAAACATTTAAAAAGTCGAAAAGTTTCGTATGGTTATTGCTCGTTCCGATAAAACACGGGAAAAGAGGGTTTTTCCCATGTTCAACGGTCAATTCTACCCTCGGACAACCGTTGGTGGAGAACGGCCAGAACATATCAATATTTTCGTATAAACATCGTCGTCAGAGACTATATTCTTATTTGTAATTTTCCTTTCGACCAGAATACATCTTAGTTTGTTAATGAAACATTCGAAATCTAAGCTTGTTATCTCTAAAACTCAGACAAAAAGTATCTCAGTATGTTTTGTGTAGTGTGGTTATAAAAGAAAGAATAAAGCATATAAAATTTGACAATAATTTTGCATTCCGTACATAGTGTTATTCTGTGATAAATATTTACTCTAAACATGTGAAGACTTCGCAAAAAAGCATTATTAAAAAAAATAACGGACATAGTAGAAGACTTCGATGAACAAGAAACAATAGCAACTGAAAACAGCATAGAAACACATGAAAAGCTATTTACAACCGAAACAGAGTTATACAGCAATAATGAAGAGCACAATATTATAAATNGAGCGTCAATAGCAGGTATACAATAAATGGATTTCCCTATGTGGGAAAGGATGCGAGAAAAGAATTCTACTTGGAGAATTCGTTGTTCTCAAGCTGATGGAACCATTCACAGAATATGGAAAGAACCTAACAACAGATTATTTTTTTACCAGTGTATCACTGACCACAAAGCTACTCGCAAAAAAAAAAAAAAAATAAAAAAAATACAATTGCTGGAACAATCCGGAAAAGATCGAAAGGAAACAATGACTCTGTTTTCAAGCCAATTTCATATTTCAAATCAAATTTCTTTTACAGTGTATAAATGCAAACCAACAAAAAGTGTTTGTGCTAAGTTCCATGCATTAAGCGATATAAATTAAAGAAAATAATAAACGTATACCGGAAACTATTAAATTTTATAATGATACAAAATTTGGAGTAAATATAGTGGACTAGATGTCAAGGAAATATAGTGTAAAATCTTGTAGGTGTGCCCTCAAGGTAATTTGCAACATGTTGGACCTAACTGGAATAAATGCCTGGATTTTGCATTTCAAGACAGGAATTTTTATTCCAATTAGCTACAGAGCTCGCCGTTGAGTGTAAAGAATGGATGGAAGAAAGCCATGCTATAAAACTATCAACAAGTTCACACTCATTATCGCGAAAAAATTGTCAAATAAGAAATTGTAAAGGTTGCAAAACTACGAAACTCTGTTTAACATGCGGGAAATATGTATGCGGCAAATGTACATTTGATAAAAAATAGTTTGTAAAAAATGCAGCGAAGTTGAATAAGATATCTCTACATAAATAAAAGTGTAATTTTATCTAAGTCTATAACTGAAATTAAATAAAAGTAAATTTGGTCGAAATTTCCTGGCAGGTCATCATTTTATACGCATTTAGTTATAAATTAACCATTATCAAGTTAAATTATAAAATCTACTACTTTTTAAATCAGCCGCCATTTTGACCACGCCCGGTTGCTATAACAGTGCACGAAGTGTCGGTACGTTTCGTGTTAAGACAAAAGTTAAGTTTGAAAAGTAAAAAAGATATTAAGAGATAACTGTTTGTAGATATGTAAAATTTGAAGTATCGAAGTGGTTATTACTTCTAAGAAAACTCTACATCTGGTCTTTTTAGCCTTCTCGTATTTTTTTTTTAATAATAAATTAATTTGAATGGAAAAGAGAAAGGCGGCTGGCAAATGTGTTTTTGAAGGCATTGACGAAATCAAGGTTCAGATATTTACGCCAAGAATTAGAAAAATATTAACACTAAACCTACCACGGCGGTCATTTTGACCGCTTTCGAATTTCTACTCAAATTTAATCATATTTAAACGTTATCATATCGCTTCATATTTTGTAACTTGTCATAAAACATGCATACAATATATTTTGCGATATCTATTTCTAGTTTGCCTATTTCTTTTGCAAGAAATATTTGAAAAATACTTTGCCATGCCTACCGTGAGCGGTCAATTTGACCGCTCGATAAATATACTATTTACTCTTAAAATAAATACAATCGGTACAAAGAAAAGGCTATGTCAAGGCCAGACGAGACTCAAGATCACTAATAGCAAATAATAACTATCATTACACAAGTAATCTTGTCATAAACATAATGCAACCGTCGACCAAGATGGCCACTGAGGCCCATATAATGATCCTAAGGAACCACCAGAAAATTTAGCATTTTTTTTATGGTTACTGCTCGTTCCGATAAAACACGGGAAAAGAGGGTTATTCCCGTGTTCAATGGTGAAATGAAACATTCGAAATCTAAACTTGCTATCTCTAAAACTCATACAGAAAGTATCTCAGAGCGTTTTGTGTAATGTGGTTATAAAAGAAAGAATAAAGCATGTAATATTTGACAATAATTTTGCATTCCGTACGTAGTGTTGTTCTGTGATAAATATTTACTCTAAAAATGTCAAGACTCCGCAAAAAAGAATTATTAAAAAAAATAACGACATAGTAGAAGACTGCGATGAACAAGAAACAATAGCAACTGAAAACAACATAGAAACACATAAAAAGCTATTTACAATCGAATCAGAGTTATACAGCAATAATGAAGAGCACAATATTATAAATGAGCGTCAATAGGAAGTATACAATAAATGGATTTCCCTATTTGGGATAGAATGCGAGAAAAAAATTCCACTTGTAGAATTCGTTGTTTTGAAGCTGATGGAACCATTCACAGGATATGGAAGGGACGTAACAGATTATTTTTTTACCAGGGTATCACTGACCACAAAGCTACTCGCAAAAAAAAAGAAAATACAATTGTTGGAACAATCCGTGAAAATAAACGGGAATTGCCAAAGATAGCCAAAGATCAAAAGAAAAAAATGACTCTGTTTTCAAACAAATTTTATATTTCAAATCAAATTTCTTTTACAGTGTATACATGCAAACCAACAAAAAAAGTGTTTGTGCTAAGTTCCATGCATAAAGCGATATAAATTGAAGAAAACAATAAACGTATACCGGAAACGATTAAATTTTATAATGATGCAAAATTTGGAATAGATGTAGTAGACCAGATGTCAATGAAATACAGCATGAAGTCAAAATCTTATAGGTGCCCCCCCCCCCCCACGGTATTTTTCAACATTTTAGACGTAGCTGGAATATATGCCTGAATTTTGTATAAAGAAACAACAGATGAAAATATTTCAAGACAGGAATTTTTATTCCAATTAGCTACGGAGCTCGCCGTTGAGTATAGAGTATCGCGGGAAGAAAACCACGCTATAAAACTATCGACAAGTTCAGATTCATTACCACGAAAAAATTGTCAAATAAGAAATTGTAATGGTTGCAAAAACTACGAAAATCTGTTTAACATGCGGGAAATATGTATGCGGCAAATGTACATTTGATAAAAAGATAATTTGTAAAAAATGCAGCGAAGTTGAATAAGATATCTCTATATAAATAAAAGTGTAATTTTATTTAAGTCTATAACTGAAATTAAATAAAAGCAAATTTGGACGAAATTTCCTGGCAGGTCATGATTTTATGTGCATTCAGTTATAAATTAAGCATGATCTAAGTTAAATTATAAAATCTATTACTTTTTAAATCAGCGGTCATTTTGACCGCGCCCCGTAGATCTAGAAGTAGGCGAAGTGTCCGTAGGTTTAGTGTTCAGAGATAATTGTTTATAGAGATGTAGAGTTTTAAAGAGGGCGTTGAAGTGGTTATCACTTCTATGAAAACTACTTCCGATCTGTTTAGTTTTCTCAATCACTGAATCCATCGATAGCGGGGCGACGATGGCAGACCATAGATGATAGACAGGCGACGATGGCGGACCACAGACGATAGACGGGCGACGAGGGCGGACCATAGACGATAGACGGGCGACGAGGGCGGACCATAGACGATAGACAGGCGACCATGGCTTCGGGGTTTCAGTTACTACGTAACACTGGCAGCGTGGGTATCCGGATCAGCTCAAAAAGTATTCATACTTGTACATACACTTCTTTGTTAAATATATTTTCTATTTTACAGTTTATAATACACGCGATCCTCTATTCATATAACTAATAACCTCAACAAATATATCTCCAATTTCTTATTCACAAATGTTATTGTATTGTAAGAAAAACATAATTTGCTGACAACGAAAAGTAAATTGAAACTACGAAAAATTTATGAAAACGGTAAAAATAATTTTTAGTGGCTTGTAGCCTCTCGAAAAATTTGTTAGTCGCATTTAGATTTTAATAACTTGAATACCATTGTAGATAGCAACTTTTGTTCATTATTAGAAGTCAAGGATAGTACACGAAAATTTCACTCCTGTATTTCATACCGCTCTAAGATCCTGTAAGGAAGGATATCTCTGTGCCTCTATAAGCGAAAAAAATTTCATACTTTCTGTGAAAAGTTAAAAACTGTATTTGAATAATTCAGAATTATAGAACGAGTATCCGTGCAAGATATTACATGAATTTATTATGTATTTTTAGTTACGAGGTTTACAAACTCGCAAACTGGCTGCAAAGTTTACTACAAGTCCATGAAGCGGTAAATTGACGTTATACCGTCTCAAAAGTACCATAGTCTCTAAGTTACTCGAAAGTTACAAGCCCCAGACTAACTCCAAGTAACTCTAATTGATTCCGTACCTTCGAATAACTGTTGAATGCATGAGTAACGGTGATTATAAGTAGCTAACACGTCTTTGGCTACTGGGGTGGACCCTCTAGAGAACGTCTGGCGCAATTTACTAGCTTCGAGATACCTAAGATACACAAAACTTTGTGTAATGATACAATTATTACGGGCAATTTATCTTTCAATTATTTAAGAGTATTTATAATTAATAAATATAGTAGAAATTTCAATAAATGTATCATAATATCGATATTTAAAACTACCAAAGGGTAATATTTAATACATGTATATATAAAAGCCAAACTTACCGAAACGTAACTAAAGATTTATGAGATGATAGTAAATTCTCTGATAAATAATACCTATAATAGAGACTTCAGTATTTAGAATCACCAAAATAAAACTGTACCCTGTAACTTTATAAAAAACTCACTAAAATTTGTAATATAATGTTTTATCACATTTATCCATTACCATGAATTATTTTAAAATGCGTTCATATTCACAAAATGCTGTTAGATAGAATCTACAAGTAGAAACACATATGGAGGAAATCTAGAACGTCATTCGTGTTTCATAAATCATATTTAACAGAAGTTCAACGCTTCTTAACCATTTCGTTGTGAAATCAAACTAGCACGGGTGCAATATCCACAGCAAACTTCAGGCTTGCATTTTCAATAAAACAACAGTAACTAGTTCTATTCAGACCCAAACGTGTTAAGAATGCACCTCTATTATTAATATCCATACCACTAATGTAGTAGGAATGTCTTATTACTATTTTTCCTAACCTCAATTACAAACACTCATGTGTGCGCCAAAAAAACTCGATCGAATCTATTGCATTTTGCCATATTCGCTTTATTTAATTAATTTTTTTCTATTTTTTGTAAATATGTATTCCGGAATTAGTTGTTTAATCTTCTTATAAACAGATTGACGTATAAACAGACGAGCATAGTGTGAATATGTATAATGTACCTCGAATAATTTGCAGGAATTTGATTCAAATCCATTCTCTCGTATTTCAATCGTGCTTCTCAAGATTTCAATCACAGCTGTCAACTACAGCTGTTAAAAATCTCACAGACAAAACAAACCATTTCTACCCATAACAAAAACAAGCGACATCAGGCATTCCAATCTGCACTCGCATTATTCGATATAATCGATATACACTCACTATCAATACCGTAACCTAACATTCACTCACTTCACTATCCTTCCATACGAATCATTCACGCAAATTTTCCCATCTCCATTCATTCCGATTAACGATATTAAATTCACAGTAGCAGCCATTTTCAACTTGACACTTCTTCCCGAATTCAAACCGCGCAATTCAACCTACTTCACGATCATCGACGATGATCGTCGAAGTGTGCCGAATCGGGCGCTAGTCGCGCGCTATATAAAAAGAAAATAGAAAGTAGTAAAGCATTCATTATAATACATAATGAAACAAATCTCTACTCCACGAAGATATGAATTTACATAAACATCCGCGGCTTAAATATAACTTTAAAAGTACAAGAACATGTAAAGCTTTAAATATTTCAATCTATTTAAAAGAACGAGTAGATACAAGACGGCAGATACTAACTAAGAAAGGCAGGATACTATTCTGTCTCGAAAATTAAGAAAACAAAGCGTTACTAGCAGAGCAGTTATGCGCAAGGCGCAGTTCGAAAGCCATAAAGTACGGGAGCCGAGTCACATCCGGTGCATAAATCTTGCGGGGGTTAGTAGTGGTTGTTTCTGTATGTGGGACGAAGGGAAAGGCGAGCGTGACAGCGCGGCACGCACCGAGAACGACACGACAAACGTGTGCCAGCCGGTAGGTGGAGCGGAGGACAAGCAGTTAATGGTCATTAGCGAGTCGCGCTAGTTTTAAATCTTCTGCCGGCTGGCAGAAGGGGCGTGTACGACCCCTATCAACTCCCGAAAAGGTTTCTACCTAGTTGCACGTAGGTTGCCTCTCTGCAAATTACCCTGCTCCTCCCCTCTTTAACCGGGTTGGTTATTACGTAATGCGATGTTGAATGTAAGGGAGCACCCTCACGAGCCCGCCAATTATTTGCGTACCCCACCGCGTACCCCACCGCGTACCCCACCGCGTACCAAACAAATCGTCCACGGCTCTCAATGTGTTCCCTCGCGCACAATACCGGGTAACGCGATAAATTATACCCTCTCCGACCACCGACTATGGAAATGGGTCGTCCACCTTTTGTATCCTTTCGATTTTACGCGAACGCCGTTATTATCATTCTGATTAATTTTTTCAAACTTTCTGCGTACTTGTGTTAACTCTGCGTTTATGGACGTATGGTGGATTTAGTAAAGCGTAGTGAAGCGTGCTGGATGCGAAATTTGTAATATTGAATGTTTAGATCGTCTGTCGAATACGAGGAAGCAACAGATATTTGATCAAAGGGACACGTGTAAAATTTATTTTCAATGAAACTTCGTAGGTATGTGATAAAGTAAAATAAATTTTCAAAATTTCTAAAGTCACCTGTACATTCTAACCAGATATTTCAATATAACTTAAGAAAATTTATAACTTTCAATAATATAATATTAAACTAAAGAATCTATTAAAAACTCTTCCGACAAAATATGTATCAAAAACACAAGATAGACCGCAGAAGTGACATTGTGTGAGACGAATTGCTTTTGAGCCAAAAATTTTTCTTCGCTGACTATAGCTGGCCGACGTAATAACGTGTGAAATCGACGAGTGGCTAATAACTATCGGGCCGCGAGCAACGATACGCGGTGTTGTGTAATGTATCAACCGGTAGTAATTAAAAGCTGTTTCGTAGTGTCGTAATGGCCGGGTTTGTTACGATCATCGCTGTGCCGGCTATAAATTCTGCCGTAGCTGGATAGGATGCAGCATCGTCGATGCCCTTTTTTTTTACGCTTGTTGTTCCTGGATATGCGGCTGGGAACGAGCCATATCCCTTCGTGGTCTACACGCATCTCATAAATAAAAATGAAACATGTGGCCGATCGCTTGGTTAATGATGGTTACCACTGCCAGCCAGTCTGATCTTAAAGCGGAAGTTGCCAGAAACGTAAAATCATACAAAATATCAAAAGTAAAGTACAATATATACTATTACATTCAGAAAATGAAACATTTTTTCCAGTTCAAATTGAAATTCTTTATGTGTATCTGTACGAATGCGAATTTATCTGAAGATCCATTAATCATCAGTTGCTCTACTTCAATATCTTTAACTCTGCCTATTCGTTCCTTTAATATCGAAGATTACTGGTCCACGGACTACACAGCGGAAACTTCGACATTGACTGGCGATTTTCCAAGTCGAGGACGCCTGTTAAACGCTACAACGGTTACGCAGAGTGTCTCGAGGAATGCATTCAATGGCTAACACGTCTCCCGTTCCAACGATTAATCCTTTCTTCGTGCAATGGCGAAGCAAGCCTGTGCTGCGAACAGCCGGCTGCGCTTAATCCGACAGACTTTCGAGATCCTGGATTTCATGGGTCCTATGGGCTTCACTCGTCTCCTGTGTCACTTCAACGATACGGATTTCTGCCGAATTATCGAGACCCTGTGTCACGGTATTATGAAGGAAACAAACTGGCGAACTGGAAGCTAACGAAGCGAATGCGAAGAAGCGAGTCTTGTTTATCTTCAGACATGGCTGATGAAAATGTTCTGTCAGCTGTGAAGTTGTCTGTACACTGTGCAAAGTGTCTTAACGACAACTGATCACATTTTTGGCAAATGTTTCCACGTTATACGGTATTACATAGAAACGAGTCTCTAGATATTGTCGTCACGATGGTGGTCGTTTGTAATGTTTCCCCGTTCAGGAATTTCTTAGAAATACATTCTTTGAAGATTTTATTACGGATAAATAATATATTTAAAATTAGCAAATGTTCCGTGATGTTTGAACGAAAGTATATATATATACATATATACATATATATATTATATATATACATTATATATATACATATATACATATATATATACTATATATATATACATTATATATACATATATACATATATATATATTATATATATATTATATATATACATATATACACGCGCGCGCGCGCGTGTGTGTGTGTGTGTACAACCTCCCACATTGCAAAGTCACAAACCTAACCGAGAGGACTTATGGCACGACCCTCTAAAAACCCTAAAATTGTCCATAAAATTGTCAACTCTCCAGGAAACGTTTCTTAACAATTAAGGCGTGGGAGCTCATCAACTGGAGCGTCTTCCATTGACCCGAAAGTTGGGTGCCAAGGCAATTATGTAGTCGAAGCGACGTTGCGGTTACCGAATTAACCCTGGCTACATCCGAAACCGTGATCCTGCTTCCCGCGCGTGGTCGTATTTATTTTGGGTTGGTAGCAATTAGTTCGTTTCAGCAGGACAGCGAAGGGTTGTGCCATTCCTAAAGGTCGGTGTAATGCGTACATGTACATCGCCGCGTGTATTGCGGATGCGTTCATGCGCCAGAATGTTCCTTGGTGCCTTGGTGGAAGTACCGGTTTTACGAAGTCAACGTTTATTGCCTCCGGACGTACCCTCCTAGATGTAGCTACAGTAATTCATACGGTAAATACATGAAATTACTTTCCCTTATTTAGGAGCTCATTAAGTAGATATATTGTTATTGCCGGCAAACCGAAACTTTTCTGCGTGGACGCGTTCGAAGACGTTAATCGGCCGAACTGACGACAACCATATTGGCTTGACAATTGTCTTTTGGTGTAATGAGGTATTTACACTTTGGAAGAATCGTAAGAACAGCCAGAAGAAGTTTCTAAAAAGATTTTTATGATGTTCTTCAAATTAATGTAATTTTCCCTTTAATTAGGGTGTAATTAAATTGTTGTACTTCTTTCAACTGGCACGAATGACGCAAGACACAAGTACCAATTTTTTCAGTTCATTTCCTAATCTTTTCGTAATACAATTGGACGATTTTATTTTTATTTAATTAAATTTACGTGTAAGGATTAAACACTATTTGATGTCCATTATGTCTGGAATATTTCCATAGCAATAATGCATAAGTTTTCTACTTTTTAGGCGTATTTTATAATTAATAACAACAAATGCTGTAAAGCTAGGAGTCTAAGAATTTTCCCTTATATAAGTTTCTTTGCTAGAAAATACAAGAAAATTAAGAAATTTATATTGCGGTCATAAAGGAAACACACGTGTTATTATTATTTTTCCAGGTAGAGAACTGTATATCTTTTCAGGCGACTGCAGGAGCTTCGCGTGCTCTTCTACAGAATGAGATTAAACACTTGAACATACAACGCGAAGATCAGACAAGGGTGACTCTAGAAACACCGCGTTGTCAAGAAGCCAGATGTTTCGTTTCCCTATTCTTAAATCGATCGTTTTTCTAGTAAAACGTATTCCTTCCGGAAGCACTGTATTTTTCTCTTTAATTATGTTGGCAGCTGACCCGATCGAAACCCATAAGTATTTTACACGTTACGTATAACGACCTCTCTTATCTAAAATTTATTTTATTTCATATTTTATTACTATATTAAAAGATATTAAGACATAAATATTGTAGCCTAATAGATTATTTTTAAAACGAATGTTTCTATAATAACGTTCCAAAATATTATCCGAAGTATTTTTAATTAATTGAAAATAAATTTATTTAAATATTACGTACTATGCATGTACATTTATAAATGTGTATACATAAAGTTTGATTGGAGGACAATTCGATTATTAGGAATTACGCTTGCACAGGAAAACCACGATATTGTGGCAACATTCGTAACTTACGGTGAAAATAGCAACGACAATTTTACCATCCCCCAATTGTGTATATGCATCTACTACAGGGTTATTATCGACGATATAGAAACTGTATAAACAGTCGCGGCTGTTCATACTCAGAACTGAACTGGTAAATCGGATTTGTTGAGACAGAAATACGACCCTTGTCCCGACTTACAGGACACGTTCAACTAATTAATAACGAAAAGTACGAATGCGTCTACACCGCAGAGGATAAACTGGTGGACCAGCAGATTACTAAAGGGTAAGTACGTGGGTCGGATTTAGTTTGTTATGCGGAAATATGTGTTACACATTCATAAAATCCATTTCGCGAAACTTTAATTTTCATCCAGATTTCCATTTTTTGGAGTATTCTATAAACTAGACTGGATACTATATTACTAGAATTAATTATAAATTTCTATAATTGCAGAATTGAAAGTTAGGTTGCCTTTCGAGTCAATAAAAGAAATAATATATGTAATTACCTCAGACATAAATTAATTATTACCATAAAGTTCTCGACAAATAATTTGTTTCAATGATAATGCTGTATGAAGTGTGGTTGCACCTTTTACTATATTAAATGTACAATATTTATCTCAATTTAAAGTTAAAATTTAATGTTAACAAGCGTATTGCCTTCAGGTTGATATTCTAATTACTCCGGGCAACATAGAATTCTCTTCATTTCCGCAGCACTCATCTCCTAGCGTTACATACATATTTACATTTCGAAATGCTTTCTGCAAATAACAATTATATCACGTTGATCCAGATATTTATTTACACAAACATTACATTACACTTTCTACGTTTAAGCCACAAATACAGTATTCAATTAAGCTTTATCCCGTAAAATCCAGAAGAGCAAAAGTTAACATACGATCATCTTCCCAAGCGCGCTCAATGCAACGTAGTGCGTCCAAAATTCTTCGAAAATTACCCAGAACAAGATAAGGAGACTCGCATCGGCTCGAACCACGAAACTCAGACGCTGTGGTTTTTCAATCTCGTTCGCTTTTTCCATCCACTCGGTTGTTCTACATGCGCATTCGAAGGCAAGAGGTAGAAATTCAATGGCGCATTTAATGGCTACTCAGTCAGTGCTTGACTTTGGCAGTCGCTTGGCACAAACAGGGAGGCTTCTCGCGAGTTTGGTTGATTGCGTCCCCGGTTGAATGTCGATGGCAGTGGCGGGCGTGCTCGGAGCCCGCAAAGGATTTTATCGTTATGAATTTAATTTTCGTACAAACAGCCCCTTTCCACCGAGTCCACAGCAACCACCCATACCAGCGGCAGCCGGCACTCGAGCGTTACGTGCCGATGCAGACGTGCTGCCTGCACAGGGTACTTAGAGGGGGTAGCGCACGCTCGAGTGCCGTACTGTGTCCCGGCTGGTTACCCGTAATCCAATAAAACTGGGAGACGCAAACGAAATTTAATATCCAACACCATCAAAAGTCGTTGGAATTGTTTCGAGCTAGTTGTAACTCTTGTCGGTGTACTCGGCGCGTTGTGTCGAGGCTCGGCGTTTACCATTCATTCGAACACAGCGAAACGAGCGGAGACGCCACCGCAGCTGCCCGTATACAGTGATATCAGGGAGCGGGAGAATGAAGGGTGCAAAAAGTTGCGATATTCGGCGAGCTGTGCGAGGCTATTGCGATTTTATTTACGAGCACGCACCGTGAATTCCGTGTACGTTCGAACGACAGGTTGTCATGGTAGATGTTGTCCGACAAATTGCGACAATATTGTGAAAGATTATTATTCGCCACGCACTCGCCCGATTGTTATAAACGTTATTCATTGGAGTAATGAGATGTGGTAAAAGTATCGTTTAGCGGGCTTTGTTTTCACGAGTGGATGGCTTTGGAGAGGAAAAGCGTGGCTTCGTAGTCGAAAGGAAAATTCCACCAGTTACTGGGCCGGGTTTACGGTACGTGCTTTGGGATATTTTGTACAGATTAATGTATGAAAGTTAAACGTGTATTCCTCTCGCAGAGAAATTTAGAATATCAAGGTTTTTAATAAATGCGTTTACATTCCTCTGAGAAGTGAATGTATAATTATATTTTATACAACTGACGTTTATATGAAAACAACCAGTACTTACATGCTTGCAACGAAATCGAATTTACAAAAAAAGACACGCGTCAGCCGTAGGTACGTTACATCGTAGAATCGCATAGCCGTCGGCGTCATCGCGCTCATCACGTTATCGATCACGGTAGGCAGCGTTAATGTCATAAAAGGACGTCATTGAGAATCTGCCGACTACCGAACGAGATTTATTTCCCTGCTGGATTTCGCGCAGCCGTGTAAATCAGTGGCTCGGTAGATTGCGAACACGGGGAGAGAAGTACGGGTTCCAATGATGAAGTAACAAGTAAATAGAGGCGAGTTCGTTTATTGACGAGGGAGTCGATTGCGCAGCTATTACACACACATTCGTACCTCTCTCACGCACATCTACATACAATCATATGTACACATGCATAAATGTGAGTTTCCAATGCGCGTTTTCAAAGGGCAAGCGGAAGAAAGATAGGTTCGTCCTACGCATCGACCTCGACGATCGAATGATTAAACGACAACCATCCACGGGTCAAGTAGAATCGAATGAAAAAGAAAAAATGAATATGTACTGCTTATTCAAACGGCCTTCTATAGAAAACTCGTCACTCAGGATATCGATCTATCAGAATATATAAACGTTAGATCGTTAGCTGCGTTACATTTCGCGAATTCATGTCCATATCAATGCACCGTGTGCTGGTGAAAAAGCTCGACGCCAGAAGTTCGCCGAAGTCATATCACAGATGAGTTGCTGATCAATTCATGGACCGAATAGACTGCTGTTCAACTCGAAGCAAGCTTTCCTTATTCAAAGTGTCTCGGTCAGGAAGCGTGGTTTATCAAATTGAATCAGGCGTTGACGAATTGCCGCTGTGAATGTGTATTGATGTACAGAGGCAGGTTTGCTCATATTGAATACTATTATTAAATCAATGAAAATTGCAATATAATGTATAAGCAATAAGGTACTTGCAGAAATTGAGGTTAATCTGGCAGATAATTAAGAACTTATTAATGTTTTTAACAAGTTACTCTCTGCTTCTAAACTTCGAAACTTATGTAAAGATAGGCGAGAGACCACAGAATTTTAAGATGAATAAAGAATTCATATATTCAACGTTGTAATTAAAATCTTATCTGTGCGTATAATAAAGTTAAATTTCTTCTCATTTGTATTCACTACGTCTCACGACCAGTTAACCGCTCGTTTGATGCTCGTTTATTGAAACCAAGAAGCGTCCCAGCATTTATAATCGGCGGTGTCGCGCACTTTCAAATTTATTTCAGATTTTGCCAATACAATCGCGATAATCGAATTACAATATCCTTTTAACGTAATAAAATCTAATTAAAGAATCTGCAGTTTCAGATGGACATTTCATATGTTACAATTTAAAACACGGGGTAACGTTTTGTTAGAACGCGCATCGGCGAGCCAAATTCAAACCTCAAAGAAACATTTTTAGATTTGTTTCAAACTCTATCAATAGTCATTACGGTACTAGTGAAATTTCAAAATGTTCCGTACAACGTGCATAGTACAGTAGAATCTCGATTATCCGAGGCGATGTGGACCGAACATAACTCGGATAACCGAAAACTCGGAAAATGCGGAACAGACCAGCAGTGTTGATAAATCGTGTAATTAAATCGTAGAAACATTTTGATAATGTGATAGTGTACATATGTAGGTTTAATTAATTATTGAATCAGTTGAAAGTTTCGTGAACTACTTTCACAGTAGCCGGCTATTTACACTTTCGTATTCTTCGTGTTAAAATTTCAAGGAAAATGAAGTTATAGCGAAGTTCAAAGTACCTAGGATAATACGGAACTTCGAACAACCGACACTCCACTGTATATTCATGGAAGGTTTCTATCAGTGTTGGAACACTTTCGTGAACCAATGTACACATCGAAAATGCACGTATAATAAATCAAACATCAGCAAAACGACGAACGATACGTACAGCAACAATTTTCTGACAAAGTCTTACAAATAAATCGTCACGGGGGTGTTTAAAAAAAACGAACCAAAAAAAAAAGATGTTCATAAATAACAACGAAACGCGTCTGACTTTTGGGACCGCAGGAGTTGGTGGGATATCGTATCGCAGTTGCTATTCGTATCGATGAAAAACGATAGCCCGCCGATTGAAATGGCAAATATTTTTATTGCTCCTGTTTCCGGGTCTCGTTCGCGCTGAAAATCCTATTTCATCGACTAACCGGGGCGCAGGGACCGAAACGTAAATCGCGAATTCGGATTGATTCGCGTCATTCTATTACAATATCATTGTCACTCCACTTTCAGAGGTATCGAATGATCTTCTATTGTTACCGTAAGAGGATACGGGCTTTGCAGAGGGTGCTTTGCGAAAATCGAATGCTTCCGTTTTGTCCGTTTTCGCTTTGAACTGATTGCATCGTGTTTACGGTTACGAATACCGAGACGAATCCCCATTGTCATAATAAAATGTTTCTGCTATTTCGTCGCCGTTCTTTGTTCCTTGTATTACATTGTCAGCTGATACAAATGTTATAGTAATATTATTTTTCCATATTGCAAAAATTTAAATTTAAAAAACTACGTCCGATTAATTTTTGCTTAATCCCTTGCTGTCTCGATTGGCAATTTCGCAAATCGGACGCTGGTTCGGTTGTTTCGTTTAATCGAATCTGTATCTCTTTGTTTGCCTGGTTGGGCCACGGCGTCATAATTGCGGGTAGGTCATTTTTCACCAGCAGCAGTGGTGAAAAGAAGAAAGGTGATTGATGATGTTGTTTTTTCATTGTTTCATAAATCCGGATCCTCTTTTATCGATTGATCGGTAACGACGTACCGTTTTATACACGGTGCGATTGCCAAACGCGAATCTCTAATCCCCGTTGGATACGACCGTAACGATGGTTCGATTAAAAAGAATCCAACATCTGCTAATTACCTGATACGATCTCGTAGCACGATGTTTTTCAGTGACCAAGGGAAACGAGAATCTTCTGACACGCGAGGAAACGGTTGAAGCAGCGGCTTTTCTTTTGTAAGAAGAAAATTTCAGAATCTAATAATGGTAGATAGGTAACAACCTTTAAGACGATTTTTACCACATAGAAAATAGATTTAACCTTTTAAAAACCTTTAGAAATCCTTATACTACACGACAAATATCTATAATGTTAAATACATATATTTTTTCTGTGATATGCATTGAAATACTTTATGAATATTATTCTCCGCGTCATCATCTCTGAAATTGGCGCTCAATTTCCGAGTCGATTTGTTTCCATATACAACCCTTCCGCCTTGTTTCAGCCAGTGTTCAAGTGCATCGAGCACGGTGGAATGTCATATTAATCAATTAGTGGAACGATGGGAGTACAAAGGATACCAAATGGTTCAGTTCATTATGCATGTGGAACTCTGGAAACCCTGCGCACAGGATCCCGCATAGGAGTTGTTCAGAGAAAGGGACAGAGACTGAGTAAGAGAGAAAGCCTAGGATGTAATAGACGGTGTGTATGCAAATTAGTCGACCAGGTTAACGTACAGGGGTTAATACTTGACACGGCGAAACTAGAACAACGGCTAATATAAAATGACTGCGTTTAACTCGATGCCGGGATAAACCTTACACACTATTGGTTCGCATTAAACTTCACACCTCCTCTTTATAAGTATTAAGATAGAAGAAAACAAACTATTAGTTTCTTACTAACTTAACTAATTAGTTATTTCTTAGAAGTTTCGATTGCAAGCAATTCGTGCATTCCACTAAGAATACCGTGCGAATATATTTTCTAGCCATTGTATACATAAAAGCTGGAATTATTCAAATCCTTTCGCGAGTTTCATGTAATTTTAAGCAAGCGCAGATTTTAGGGTAAGTGGCTGTTTATCCGCAAGAATCGACGTCACGTAACTTTAGGGCTACGACGTGGACTGTTTTGGGGCAAAATGAAGATAGTAAATAGTTGTTTTAATAACGCGCAGCGTGGATTATCTAACAAGAACATTGAAGAGAGCTGTTTGATTAAAACGTTAACCCTTGCGTTTCTTTCGTGTACAGTCGTGTTCCGAGAATTCGAGGAAATTGTTTAACGAATACAAATTCACCGGCTGTCATTTGAATACGTTACAGCGTTGAACAAATTACAGGCGTCCCATTGAACGGCCGCTGTTACCATTTAATTTAATACCATTGTATTCCGCCACTAATTACTTCCATTGCGCAGCCAGATAAATTGACAGGCAATTTTTCATCCGTTTTATTACACAGCTGACAATATTTTCATTTACTCTTTTTTCTATCTATATATTTTATTTCCCTTTTTCTTTCTTTTATGCACGCAAACGACTGTCGTTATTGGCCTTCCATAAATTCGAGCAAAAACGATGAGTACCGCAAAAAATATAAATTACTGTTCATTGATCGATTTAAAAGGGTGTTCCAAATTAGAAAATTAAAAAAAAGTTGAACCTTTTAATCTTCGCAACAATCCAATATCTATCTAGTAAGAAATAATGTAATTATAATAAAAGTTTGGATACAAAGAGCTATTTCTGAACCCAATGCTTCGCCAACTAACAACATATAAATAAAGAAACATTATATTACGAGGTAGATAAGATATATTAATTCTCAGAAGTCGGCATTTATTTATACGAAACATCGTAGTTATAGCTTAATATATTGGGAATTTAAAACGAATGTCAAATTTTACCAGCGCTCATCGTTCGTTCTCAGATTTATTCTCATTTTCAGTTTTATTCGAGTCGCGTTATCTCGATATTTTAGATTGTGCCGAGGCAAATAAAGCAAACGCTTTTCTATTAAATATTTCAGAATCGCGGAAAGTCGTGGAAATCGTTCGTATCTGCTCCCTGATCGATGTTACAAGAGTAATTGAATTGTAAATGACTGAAGAAACTCGTCGATTTGTTTCATTCTCAGTGGAGCTTCCCTCGTCGTTTAAAACGTTCACGCTTTATGGATATACACGTATTTCCCTGTAAAACCGATCGCCACTTTGCTGTTTCCCTCTGTTTGTTCCTCTTTTCAATTCCTTTTACGCCTTTCACGATGCGAGCTTCGAATT
Source organism: Bombus confusus (assembly GCA_014737475.1). Taxonomy (NCBI): domain Eukaryota; kingdom Metazoa; phylum Arthropoda; class Insecta; order Hymenoptera; family Apidae; genus Bombus; species Bombus confusus. The sequence goes on along the minus strand of JACXIV010000053.1, from coordinate 805,110 downwards.
CATCACGCAGACGTTATTGAGTATAAAAACATTTACGCGGCACGCCTCTTTGTGTCCGTACAAATTTACTCAAGCCGTGATATTAAACTACAAACTAAATAACATTCTTTTGCTTTTTTGAAGAAACAATATTTTAGTAGCGATGTCTTTTTTTCTCGAAACTTCGTTTTCGCAGAGGTCGGCGTTGAAAGCAAACGCGTGAACGTGTATGATAAAAAAGTTATATAAACGAGTTATGTAAAAAAGATTTTATTTTTTATCTAATAGTATACCTTACACTTTCATCATTTTTGTAAACATCGTTGCATAGGTGCTTTCAAGCGAATAACGATCGATTACGCAACTTGCTTTTTTGTTTCAAAATAAATCGTTTACGAAGCGACAAGCAAAACGAAACTCGCGTTTCATCGATTTTAAAAAATATCGTGTGTCTGAACAGTTAGCCATGTGTTTTGGGACATCCTGTACAGGACTGGCAGTTCCGAGCGGAGCAGCAGTAGTTTCCGCTCTTTATACAAATTGCGTAATTTATATTCTGCTGCTGGGGTGCTACATCGTCCACTATCCCCGCAAAATTTTTTTCATCACACCAGAGCGTACGTATCCGTGGGGAGAGAAAAAGTGAAAAATCGAGCTAAAAGAGCTCCTAACCGTCGCGACAGCTCGCATCTTAATAACCCGCAACCCAGTTTCCGCGTGCCTAAGCGAAAACAGTGTCAAGGAGAAATCAGAATTCACTACTTACATAAAAGAATGTTCGCACGTTAATTTTTCGAATTATTTACACCCGTGCAAATAGTAAGAATTTCTCAAAGGCATCCTAGTTTCGACTTTGCGTGTATTATCATTTTCTAAAGTCTAGCGGAGTTGCTGGAATTCTGAAAAAAAAATGTTTAAGCTGTTGCGATTAAATAAGAATTCAGTCGCATCAATTTCAACTTAGGTCTGTCCAAAAGGAGATATCAAAAAACGATTTAGTGCGAATTATTCATATCTGGAACATTCTTCTCTCGACTCGGAACCCGGACCAACAGCAGAAAAACGAATCTTCCTCGCGAATGCTTATTTATTTCAACGCGCACCTCGTAAACCGCAACACCAGCGGGGATCAAAGACAAGCAGCGGAGCAAACGATGAACGAAACAAAGACGGTAAAACAACAAGATAGGAAGATAGGAAGATAGAAGGTAGAGGAGGAACCTTGTACCTTGAGCATTGGCGCGAATAAAAATTCGCCGGGAACGCGTAATGGCATCCGTTATGGGGGCTAAAAGTTACGGTGAATCATCGAGGCCGTGGCGTTCTCGCGCTCGTAAAATAGATCTGATATTACTGTGCCCCGACGCGCATATATTTCCCGTTTCACCTCGTGAACCTGTGCATCGATGCGCCGCTACCAAATTCAGAGGAAAAGCAGGGTTGCAGGCGATTCGATGCAGTCGCACATTTTCAGTATCGCGTCTCGAGGCGCGAATCAAGACGCGCGGCCTCGTAAAGCGGAAACTTTTTGCGGATCGAGCCTCAGGCTTCACGCGTCCCCGATCTTTTTCCGGGGTCAAAATGTTCTTCGCGTATGCCGTGTAACCACCATCCCTGAACTCGAGCTTTCGAGCTCGTTCTTATTCTACGCTCGACTTATTCGTACCGGCGCGATTTTTATTTTCGTAGGTGAATGCGAAAACGTGCATGTGTCGATATATCGAAAATGATGGTGTTTGCAGATTTTGAGGAAGAGAGGGCGTGCGCCGGTAGAATAACGAGAAAAATGTACTTTTAGGCATTTTGTTATCCGTGTTAACCAATTTCGTGGGTGTGTTTTATGCAGTATAATTGTGATTTATAATGTTGAACTTGTAGAATAAATCGATGATGTATGATAGATTGAATAAGATGTAGAAGATATCTGTATTAAATGTATATTGTAACAGATGATTTGTGTCGTTGTTATATCAATTCCATTTTGAACTAGCAGTGATGCATATTATAATAATACATACTTGCCTTACTGTTTAGTGTATTCATCGGGGACGATAGCTATTAATGATTATTTTGCTCTTACCTGAAACAGAAAGAAAGTAACAGGATAAGCATCAAGCAAGATTTTTTCTGTTACAAATTATTTACATTAGATCCGCGTGATCCATTTTATCTCCTCATTTTTTTGATCCACGGAATAATCGTAATATTTTTAATGAAAAATTATTCACAGTGAAAATTAAATGATCCATTAAAGAAAGAAATATACAATCTGATCTTATTGGATTTAACAACTAAAAATTCCTATTCATATCAATGTAAAAGTTCTATACCAGAAATTTCCGAGCTACGAAAGAACGACAAACTGTCACACTGGCTGACTACCTTGTTTCAGGAACATGCAATAAAATTTCTGCTTATCTTTCTTTTATAAAATAGAAATGGTAAAATGAAAATTACAGGAACGTAGTCGCAAGAACTATCTGGTAGTGACGATGCCGCTTCTATTTCATTATACGCGCTTTATTTCTCCGGCTTACGGATTCCATTTCTCTCTTTCCCTTTCTCCGTCGTTTGTTGTCTCAAATTATTAATGAAAGCATTATTCGAGCGCCAGGCCGTCTGAAAACTAGACCCGTCCTTCTTACCGTGGCCGTAATAATGCAATTTACGTCACCAGAAAGCAAATCGAGTGTAAGATAAGCAATTTATAGAGAGGGGAAATTTTTTAATTAGCGCTGTTGCTTTATCACGCCATAAAATTTCATCCGCTGCGGTGCGAGACAGCGCGCGGAAGAGTGGCTGGAAAACAAGCAATGTTAGACAGAGAATTTCGATTCGGAAAAACACAATGAATAGGAGATAGGCACGTGTGAGGGCAAGCTCCAATTTTGACCTAGCTTTCTGCGAGCAGCCTATTTAAAGCAATCGCCTAACTTGGAATCAAGTAATCGCTATTTGCATATTAATTGTTAATTATGACTCCATAGCCTCTGGTATAGAAACGTAGGCAAGGGACTCTTGACTACCAAGATGAAACTTCGTTCACTGCCTTTAACGCTTCTCTCTGACATCGAAGTGAGCCCTCGTCCCCCAAACGTTAAATCCAACGATCATTTTCTAGCAGACGAGCGAGTGTTAGCGCAGGAGGGTGGAAGAGAAAAACTGTACGAGCGTCCTGGGAGCGATGTATGCAGATTTTTTCGTTCGCGTTCCCCTCGATGTGACCGAAACAAACACGCGAAGAAACGGTAGGCTCGATTATCCATTGTCATCCCTCGTCCCATTTTTCCTCTCGTCGAAGGAACGCTATGCGACGAATGATCCTCGAGAAATGGAAAGACGGCAGGAGAATTCATACCTCATATAACATTCATTCACGACCCGCTGGGAACGATTCTCAGCCACGTTGGCTTTTTCGCTAGCATTCGCGAAAAAATAGATATGGTAGACTTTTATGCTCCATAGGCTCCATAATACAGCGTGTACGAATAATATATAACATATTTATCAATTAACTGTATTTCTTAATTGAATGGACCAAGTACGAATTTAGTGCAATATTCTTCAAATATCTCCACCCGTTTTATTTTCCACTAATTTTGCAAATTTCACGCGATTCTTCTCTTCTCTCGATCAAATCGTTTTAACAAAAGTTGAGAGTCGACGTTGTTTTAAACTTAATATAGCATTCCCCCAAAAGCGTCCATTTTCTTTTATGTGTTTTATTTTACCTCAATCTAAAAAATTCGTACAATTCTTGCTATTTTTCATTTTTCATTTAATATAATTTCTTCTTGTTAATAAAACGGCACTGGTGGGATCAATAAATCGATGATGAAACGTTCCATCGAAACGGCTAGCTCGCTTTCTATTACCTCGAGAAATTAATAAAGAAGCACGGGGAATACAGATTCTTGGTAAACGTAGTCTACATTGACAATATCCTCATTAAAAGCCACGACGTCGGGGTTCGTTGCTCGAAGGGCTATTATTGTATTCATGAGGAGCCTCCATCTTATCATGCTGCCTCTCTCATCCGATGTCCAACATCAAGATACCGTAGACTCTATTCTTTCCGTCTCGTATCCTCCGGGCCTATACAAAAACGCAATTAGATGTTCCAAGAAGATGGCTATCGATTAACTATGCAAGGGTCACCGAAGAAATCGACCGTGAAATTGGCCCGATTGTTTTGAATTACTGAAGGGAACGTCCACGAGATCGCAACTAACCTAGAAGATTCAGATATTCAGGTCTTCGTAATTACAGATCGGAGTAAATATTTTCAATATTCAATTCTATTCGATACTTGCTTTTTACTAGGATTGTTTCTAATTTTGTTGGAACATTTTCTTAATGCCAATGTTGGAGATAAGATATTTTTCAAGCGGCAGTTACTTTTCGTCTTGAATTTAACAAAAAGTTTCTTAAGAGAAAGAAGAAAATTGTGAAGGTATTGTGATTCTGTCTTGAAAGAATTGAAAAATTTATTAAAGTAAATTGATCAATAATAATTCTTTACTTCAGGCAATGGCAGAAATTTTAAAGCTACTTTTACCCTTTCAACGCGAAGGCCAACTGGTTTCGGTAAATTTAAGGTACGCTTCAAAATAATTCATAACCTCGGCACGATGATTTTAACGAAGAAAGTGATAGCCGATCATTATTTCACCTCCATTTCTACATTCTTCCGCGGAATAATAGATAAGAATCACGATGCAAACGGAAACGACAGACAATATATTGCCATTATTCACGCAACGATATCTCGCGAGGTCAGTTGCTAGCTGCACGTTATCTATCCTGCCTTCGAATGGCTTTTTTAAAAATTAATGTTACGAAAGCGTGTAGTAAATGTAAATCATTTTCCATCTACCTAACTGACTTCATTTCATTTTTGAATAAAGCGATTAAATTCGTTACTTTGACCCTACTACAGCTCTCGAATTTTTCTATCCTAATTTCAACATTGGTACATCATATTTCACTCAAACTTAAAAAACTCGCCGCGAACGAATAAACTCGATTACTCCAGCGAAACCGATTTAAAGAACTCGATTGCACGCATTAAACACAGATGAATTTCACACGCGAAGCAACGTATTTCGTATCGAAATTTTAGCGGAGAACTTTCCAAGCATAAACGATGCCATTTAATGCGCGCGAGAGAGTAACAACGATATTAAGCCATCCATTCGAGCACGGAGAGGGATTGAAAACGAATTTTATCAACTATACGCATCGTGGTGGCGGGCGTAATTCAGGAAAATTGGAAACAACCCTTCTCGTCGGCAGTGAAGTTAGGGGATTTCGTAGGAGTGAACGCGCGCTCTTGAGGCACTTCGTATGGAAGGTTTTAATAGCCAATCTGCGGGACGCTGAAACGATCTTTTATAGCTCAACACATCGTCGTGGCTTGGCTCGTATCTGTATTAGGTTCCCTGTGTAGTTTAATTCAAGGGTACTCGGCAGTTCGAACGTCTCTGGGCTGCTTCATACACACTCGAATTACCTTGGCACACACGCCATGGCCAAACATGGTATTTTGTCGAGATTAACTTCCGCGATCCTATGGCTGGGTTATTTTAGACTGAAGATATTTTTAGAACAACTGACAGAAAAATTAAATACTGATGATATACGTAAGGAAAATCTGTACAGAACCGTATATCGTTCGTATCTTCGTAAATAGTTCCCATTCAATTGTTGCCGATCATTTACATTTTCGTGTTATAAGCGGAAAATTATGGTTCGTACGTTATAGGACGTTGAAAACCGAAGTACGCGGTAGCGAGGCGTTTTAAATAATTTCCGTGATTACGTGCACGGCGATACAGGGTTCAGCGCTGTGCAAACGGTTGTCGGCCGTGATGAATTTTTCAATCTGTAAACAACTTGATAAGCATTACAGCTACGCGGCTGGAAAGTATGTTATGTAAATTTGCGCAACATTTGATACGTGCACGCGATTTTTCGAGGCTCCGAGCGTCGACGATAGGGAACTCGCCTGCAAAATTCCTCGATATTCTCGATTAAATGTGCTTTGCAAAGAAAAATGGCGAATTATACGCTACCTTTTTGGCACGGAAGTCCTGCGGATATTGTGCGATATTGGTACTCCTGAATCATTTTCAGAGAATCGATCGAACGTCAGAATTGGAGAACGTCCGGGATTGGATCACATTGTCGAGATATAACTTTTCAAATCGATGTCATATTTTACGCTCGGCATGAAACGTAAAAATTCGTAGTTTAATCGTCATCCTCGTAATGTAACGTTACGACACTGTTAAGATAATATAACATAACGATAATATAATATAACACGATGACATTTATCGAGAAAGTTCCAAAAATGTGTCGTCTAAGAGAAAAAGGCACGCGATTACCGGTTGTATTTTCCACTTAATTTTCCCGAATAATATCGCCGCCGATCGAGCGTGTATCCATCGAGGAATGGATGACGGGAAAAATGTAACGACTGAGCGACGCGAAAGCTGATTTCATCCCCTCAATTTCACTGAATTGCAGTCGCCCCCTGCAAGATCTTAGCCCCGAAGGCAAGATATCTGAACGGGCGCGACTGAAGGCACTCAACCGAGCCTGGTACACTGGCCCACCTTCGAGATCGTCGCGTCAATTTAGCGATGCGTGAAATGGCGCGAAGGGTGCCACCCGAGCAACAGAATTTTCGAGGGTGGTAATTATTAGCCATGCCGATTTCGATAGGGCAGGGGGCCCGTTACGCGGATATTGCGTGCGTTGCCTGAAGCTATCTTGGAAGGGCACCACGTGGAAAAGCAAGAACATTCGACGGAAACGTGGCGCCAACAGGAAGAGGACTAAGGAGGAGATCCACGACTCCGTATTAAGCAGATTTGCACCTCGAATTATTCGGCATGTTGATCTTGGAACAGCTCGCTCTTGCGAAACTCGAAACGTCGGCAAATCTGAGAAATTCGTTTTTCTTCTAACATCAGTTAATAATTTAGTTTTATCGTAATGTCGTAATTATTTGGAGGATGTAGGGATATTTGGAGGAATTAACTTTTATTGTCATTGTCATTGTTTCATTTTCATTGTATAATATTAATCTGTATTTAGATACGCATACGAGATTGATCGTTATAGTGTTGAAGATATGATTGTTTAGGTAGGAAAACTTGCGCAAGATTAGGTTTAAAGGCAAAACTATAACGATGAACGAAGCCTTCAAATTCGTATTAAACGTTCCTCGAAACGTAATTTCGCGTGTGTAGGTTCAATATAATAGATACGTAGAAAAATCCGGTGGAATATAGAACACGGAGGATAATACAGTAGCGGATCATTGCAATAGCAAAAGGAAAGGAGAAAGAAAGAAAGAAAGAAATGGGAGCACGTCGATTGTAATATGGTGCAATCTTTTGTGTCAACATTGGAGAATGTATCGCCGTTAGAAGCTCAATATCGAAATGAAGTGTTCGAAATCGAACTATTTTCGCTCGCGGAAGCTTCTATGAATATTCATATTTCTAGCAGCTTAAGTGACGTTTTTCTCTCTTATTACTTTTTTATTCCTTTCATCTTCTTACGTTAGTGAAGTCTATATATAGTCATTTAACAATAAGCAAAAAAAAAAAAAAAAAGAAACAATGCAAGAACAACAATTCCTTGATATATAACACATTGCAATTAAATTGGCGGTAAAAGCCGATATGTTGTAAATCTGTAAGATAATTACGTATTAAGATCGATAAATCTCTTTAAAATAAATGACGCATTGGTAGATTTAATTAAATTTCAATAATTCAGAAATTTAATTTAATCGTGCATAGTTTATAAGTTTATAACAATACTGAACAATATTATTTTCGGCGTAAAATAAATTCTTGAAGGGTTATTAATAATTTGCTAATGATAATTCAGGTACTGACACGCTAAATTCCAACTTCAAAGAAACGACATTTCATATGCACCAACCTAATTTCCGCTTATCTAACTCTTTTCTTTCACTCTTTCCGCCTTCTTAACGATTGAGACGCGGATGATGGGAACCGTTGAACCCTCGTCTTTCTGTTCGTCGGTCATGGTCTAATCCAGCGGACTTAACCGCTCGACTTTACGTATCCTACGGAATTAGAGGATAAAGATTATTAAGTGACGGGTCGAAGGGGTCTTTCGAAACGAAGGGACAGCCGGAAAATCCTGGCTGACGTCTCGTGAGATTTCCTTCTTTCCCATCTAGCCAACCAGCCACGGAATCCTGCTCCTGTTTGAAATAAAATTTTTCATTCACGAAAAAGACAGACTGAGAAGCTGCCACTTTGAAATCAGAACGAACGTCGGAGAGCCTATTTAAATATTCCGCGGAATCGGGCAAGAATATTCCCTATTTCGTGGCTTGGAAACGATTTGTGGAAAGATATCGCTTCCAAAGGAGATTAAACGTTACAATCCTTTTTCTTCATATGCAACGAGTCTAAATATTTGATAATTTCTAGAGAAAAGACTACCTGGCAACGAAAATACTTTCTAATCTATGTAGTCAACTTATGTATCAGTGGAACTTGTACCAAACGAAATATGAAATCGTAATTTGCGTCTGATAAATTCGTGTCTCATAAATAGAATCATCCAGTTACTTACAGGCCAACTGTCAAGACGTTCGATATACGTTCGCATTTTTGATAAAGAAAGGATAAAGCAGGAAAGGATATTTAGGAGTTGATCGATAGTCAAAACAGATGATTAAACCTCAATGTGGTAAACCATGTTCACGCTGGTTTATCGGTTGCCCGATTAACATGATCACTGTACTATTACGTGACATGGTGGAACTTACGTGTGGTACGGCTAACTTTCCCAAGGGGTGATACAGGAGGGTGAGTTAACCGGAAACTTTCTCTTCGACCGTGTAATTCGCCGAAAGTTACTAACACGTTTACGGATTTCGTCAAACGAAAGACCTCGCCATTCCCTCTTCCCCTATCCGTTTAATGTCCGGTTAATTTGGAAATTTTGTCCACGAACTCGGCCTGATGTGACGTCCGCTTTTCGTTTTACGAAAGAGACAGGACCAGAAAACGACTCGCTTAATCGTGCCTATCATCAAGCCAATACAAATGCGCGATATGTAAAACGTCATTTGAACTTTGTTGCCGCGCTCGTTAATTTTACGAATGATTTTTATCGTCGCGTGGAAATGTTCTTGTTGCTGTAGAAATAAATCGATACGTAGCTTTAGTTCGAAATTCAAATCTCTGTTAAATCACTTCGTTCTTTCTTAAATAGCAAATACTACGAATCGAAGTGAAAATTATTCCCGTACGTAACTACGAAATGCAACTTTCGTTTTTAATTGTGAAGAAATAAAGCTTGGGTATTACAAGGCAAACCATGTCATTTTCTATGTTCTTAATTATCAAATACAACAAACACGGATAATCAAAAATCCTCTCAAGTCTTGCAGAAGAATTTCAGAAAATTTCGCTTTCAGAGGAATCAAAACATTCTTCGGAATCCTGGAACGAGTAGACGTTTCTCTACATTTTACGACATTTTGCATTACTTTTACGTAGAACAGAGCGTTTTTCTATATTTTGTATTACTTTCTCTTATATAGAATAATCTTTATATAGGGTAAACAATATTTTCCCATAATATGCATTGAATTCTTTTTTAACAGAATCAACCCCTTGTCGGTTGTGCAAGTTACGTAACAGCCTGCACACCCATACATTACGCCTTTTATCTTTTTCTATACTTTTTCTACTTTTTACAACGTCGTAGTGTTATATGTACAACTTAGCTCTTAGCGGAGCAGATGTAGAGCGCTTCGAAGGGGGTTGAAAGTGTTGTAACGTGTGGCATGCAGAGAGAGAGGGAGGACGAAAGGGAAAAAGATACGACGAATCCACGAACGTTCAGAACCGAAAGAGACAGCAGAGGATGCTAGCAAACTAGTAAACTTTCAAGAAGCATAACCGTTACCGTAAAGCAATGACGAAGTGGCGTTTCCACTTTCGCGTATAGGTAAATTCGTACATTCATCCGCGCTTCGCAACAATTTTCTCCACGAGATGCAGTTTCATCGCCTTAGTATGAATATTTTTTATTCTTTAATAATTCCATAGTTTCCACGAGCCGCCGTAAGAACTTAGAACTTTCAGGTTGGGATATAAATTTCTTACAGGCAAAAGAATTTATCAATCTTCGATCAGAGTACAGAACCTTTGAAACAGAGCAGCAAAGTTTCTAGAAATTTTGTGTTTCTTTAGCTGTGCGTTAGTTTTGCGTATATTCGCTCCTAACGTAAACTGCTTTCGAAACGGCTGGTGATCTCTTGATTTTTCCGTGTCGGACTAAAGGGGCAGCTTCCGTGACACGGAGGAAAGGATCCTTTTCAATTTCAAGGCTCTTTGAGCGACAGAAAAGGGAGATGATCGGGCGAATCTCATCGAACTGCCCGATAACGAGCTCTTCTCACGTCAGAACTCAAAATTCCCGTTTGTTCCTGAGGATCGTCGTCGTCATCGTCGTCGTCCCAACATATAGAGATCTCTGACGATAGTCGTGGAACAAGATCGGAAAGTATACGTGAACTCACGACGCGATGCAGAGAGAGCTTTGGGAAAAGAAGAATATCCGCGATCTCTGAAGCCCTCGCTAACCCAGTGAGAGTTCCCTTGACGGATAAATTGACAGATTATCCTTGCAGCTGCCTGTCCGCAATGCGAACTCGTCTTGTACTTTTCTCTTTAGCTCATCCAACATTGATGCGACTTTGTCACCATGTCCCATTTTCTTCGAATGGGAAACAAAGCTACCAGTGCTCTGAGATTTGGGGCGTACGAGGTTCATTCTGCTGCTTCTCTTCGTCTTTTCGATCTTGCAAGTAGTTTCAGACTGTATTTACACATAGTTTTAGGTTCCTGGTGATTGAATTGCGGATTTTTATTGAAATTCGTGTTTGTATATAGAGAAAGGAATATCAGGTTGGTACGTATGAAATGTTGTCGGTCCTTTCAAAGTTTGAGAGTTCTAGTATACAAAAATAAAAACTTTCCATCGCGAGCTGACTCTGATTCTGAATTCTCAGACCCGTAATAAGATAATGTAATAATTTCTTTGTCTATATGTATAGGTTACAAAATGATTCGTACTTCCAGGAGAGACATTCCGAGATAAACGGATAGGGCAAGGGGTTACAAACATTTCAGAATAAATTAATCTATAGCGCAGAGAAGAGAATCGTTCAGGTAGGACAGAGACAACACGAATTCCATTAATGCGGTTAAACAGCGTGGAATATGTTATTTTCGAGATGAATATCTGGAGAAAGATTGGAGGCGCAACAGCAGAGACGAAGAAGAAGACGAACGAGAAGGAGATAACCGATCCTGTCATCGTGCGAGCTGATAAATCGCCCCTCGTGTCTGCTTTCATCCGCTTGTGCCGCGTGCTAAACCCATAGCATTGTCGTTTTTAAAGAGATAACAAATGATGCTTATAATAAAGCGCATTCAGAACGCATAACCCGTTCGTGCAACAATCACTCAAGACGTTTCGAGGCTTTTTTATTTTCGCGAAAGAACACCAAGCTCGTACGGATAAAGAGGATCCTCCATCTTGTATCTTTCGGCCGTTCGTACGCGAGGTACAGCGCTATCCTTTCATGCGGATAATTTATGAATGGTTGCAACCATTGTACACGCTGTTTATTGGTCCGGAGCGTCATTTGATTCGCCGCTCGAATTTAATAAAGCGAATACAAAGCATGATGCTTAAGACGTATTAAAGGAAGACTTCTGAGAATTAGGCAGATATAAACCGAAATTGATTTGAAAACAGATACCATATAGCAGCAGGTTGATACTAAATCTAGCAAGCAAAATGTTAAGAGTAATTTTTTCAAGCGTTTTTTGTGATGTTGATGTTTACTTTCATTGAGAGGGAAACACGATTATGACTTTTTTATAATAATCAATAAAAAGCTGGCTTGAACGAGTAATATTCAAGTTCAGACAAAAGCATTATTACATTTATTAATTCGTGTCATACTGCATCTGACAGTTTGTAAATTGACGGTTTGAACAGGAGATAACGACGCATTATTTTTACCACGATTATTTATATACAGCCTTTGTTGTTAATTATTGTCTTTATTATTACCATTTGCATCGTTTCTTTGTCGAACGCCATGGAAAAACCAAATCAATCAAGTGACTGTAACGGGAACAAAAGAAGAGAGGAAGAAACACGGTTTTCTGGTTCAGATTGGAAAAGACAAATCGCACTCGTCGATCGGTTTCTCGTTTGTTATTTGCTCTGTGATTTTCGAAACGAACCGCTCGAAATCAATCTCCAAAAGCGTTACGCATTATCCTGCGCTGATAATGACACTTCGGTTTCGCTGCGTCAACTTCAGTTAATTGATTCGTGACGGGGTGGTTCGGCTATTGTCACCACGAACAAGTGCACCTCCGCGATCTCTCGCTTTATTACAAACCGGCTTGCGTTTAGTTGCCGATCGTACCCATTTAATTACGATCGCAACGCGCTGAAAATTCCGCGGTCTCATCGACATTCGGATCTCTTGATCCATGCCCGAATATCGTTGACACGCGACCGCTGAGAAGTGTGAAATCGACGAATCGTTATCCTCGGCGATCTATTCATATGTGCTCGATCGATTTTACTAAATCAATCTTCTGTAAAGTGGACGAGTTTCACCCTTCTGTAGAGTCATATATTGTACGTTTATGGTTTATGGTACGTACATATCATTGACACTTAATTAGGTTATATTACGTGTTATATCAGGTTGGTCGTTTCATACAATTAAACGTTAATTGCACTCCTTCAACGTGTCATACGTTTAATCACTGTAATTGCAATATCGTTCAAAATCAGTGCCGCGGCGAGATATCGAGCTGATGTCATAAACCTTTCGTACGTCTCTCCACGCTTTCTCGTCCACTCCACGGGAAGATTCTTCAGTTTCGCTTACCTGTCCGTCTGAAGCAGTTGTCTGCTCGCATTTTCTTCCCTCTGCGTCACAGTGTGTCGTCGCTGAGTCTCGAAATGGGTTTAGAGTATTGCGATCACGCGTATCAGCTTCTGCTTCTGCTACGTACGACTCCGTCCCCCATGAATAACGCATTTCTTCGGGAAATCGATATTCAGATTACAAAGTGTACCTATGTACACGTTTCTTTTTCTATTTCTTTCTCTCTCTCTCTCTCTCTCTCTCTTTTTCTCGCTCTTTCGCTATTCGTGTGCTGTCAGCGGCCCGTGAGGATTTGGGTCAGTAGGATGCGCATCTTTCTTTTCTTCTCTGCCACGGACCCATCGATCGGCCAAAAAGGCGAACAATACCGCGTCGACTACATAAGGCGTGAAATTGAATCGCCTTATTGTCGACGAATGCGAAAGAAAACCAAGCGGTTTACCAGATGCTAGACACGTGTACGCGCTTGGCATTACGTCGAATTTGATCTCGCATCGAAGAGTTTAATTGTGAATTTTGATCTCTCGCCTGGCATACTGATACAGTAGCCAGTATATAAGTAGTGAAAATCATAGCGAATGCAATTTAATTTGGATGGTAATTATTACGCGAAATCAAGCATTGAAGACCGTTTAAAGACTCGAATAAAATTCGACGTGTATGGGAAATGCAATTACAATTCTCAAGTCCCTCAAAAACCTCCTAGTGAAAGAAACTATAAAAAAAAAAAAAAAAAAAAAAAATGACAATGAACGATCCCTCTTGAAGTCTCCCCTATACCTGGAAAACATGTAATTACGTCACCAACGTTACGTCGCTGAGAGACACAAGGAATCCTGTGATCATCATTGTTACTCACGGAGCAGGCAACGTTAATGTTTCAGGAGCCACGAGATCTTTGCGGATTACGGCGCTCTTCACTTTTCCTGATTTATAATAAGACTGATCCGCTCGGCGGGCCCGGTCGGAAATCTCCTAAAGTTTTAATTACTCTCGCGTGGGCGCTAACGTTCCTTTTTTCCATCAGCGTTTCACAGCGACGATTCCGTGACGCGTAGCTACTAAATCCATGAAACTTGATAACGTTAGAGGAGGGCCGGCCAGGCAAATTCCTTTGAGTAATTAACGTATTCCAAAGTGTAGAAACTGGAAGACTGAGAAAGAGACGCGGAAAGAGGGGAATATGACGAGAACCCAATTTCGTTTGCATCGAAAATGCCAGAACTTCTTGTCTCGTGGCGATATACTCTTACATTCGTAATCATGAATATACTTGCTGTTGTGTATCCAACGTAATAAATCTGCAGTTCGTAACGAGAAGGGATTTTAACAAATTTTTTAAGGTTCCAGATAGTATCAGGTTGGTACATATGAAATGTCGTTTCTCTGAAGCTCGAATCTGGCGCACCAAATACTCATAAACGAATTTATCACACGTACGTTTTAATTCAGAACAACCAGTGTACATAGCGCTACCTCATAACAATTTCTTGTTGTATCGTCTAAAAACTGGGTCAGAGTTCGAACTGGATCAGGCTTCTTCGCTTCTAACGCTACCACCGCGTCAGATTTACGTTTAACATTCTTCGCTGACCCGATCCTGCCCGCCTGCCACGAATAACCGAGCGCAAACCCCATCGTTTCGCACCACGATGCAAGCAACTCACGTTCTGAAACCGACAGGCGATTTGGTGCTACGGCGAATTTTTGTGGCGCCGGATTTACGGGGCGATTCAGCCGGAATTGAGAATTTTGAAAAATTTATTAGTTCGTGGCTAGGTTTCGCGTGATCGTTTCGACGTGTATTCTGTTTTCAGCTTGCTACGTTATTTCTTATTTCGTATTTCTTTCATGCAGGCGATGTTAAGAGTTTGTCGAAAGTATACGTGTTTTCAAGCCATTTTGGGATTGATCAAATAACCGAGTATATCGGGTGTTGCAGAAATAAGTGATACGAATGACGATTTATATCGTAGAAGATTAAAGATGTTGATTTCTCTCTTACGATTTGAGAATTTTACGTCAAATAACACAATCAGGTAACTTTTCTCACTTCTGAAACATACTTGTTTTATCAACGAACTTGTTGCTTAAGAGAGTTTATTTGTTTCATTACGAAACCTGTCGCCACATAAGAATATCTCTATACGCACGCAGATACCTGTAGCGTAGTGTGTTTTAATCGTAAAACGCTTCAAGTATCTATCCAAACATAAAATGGAGATATCCATCCAACTCAGATACGGGTTCCTGTTAACTTACATAATGTGGTCGTAGCAACGTTTTTTAAGGGTGGAAGCTGTTCATAGGGAGAAGTTGAGCGGGGAATCGACGCGCAACCCCCTCTTCAACTTCTGTCGCGATCTTATTCGTCGGACAGCTCGTTTATTCTGAAAACTCGAGAGCCCGGGCCGAGTCCAATTAAAAATCACGGGGTCATTTATTTACGCTTGGGATACAATCGAGCTTGAACAAGGCTGGAGGGGTGAGGAGAGGGAGAATGGACGAGGGGTAGGTGTAAATAATGGTCAAGCGGCCAGAAAGGTCGGGCACTGCGAAAGAGGGGTAGACGGCAAAGAGAAATTAAGGCGTAAACCAACGGGAGGGTAATGAGCGAGTAAAATAAAAAGAAAACAGCCAGAAAAATAATAAAAAGAGCATCCAGAAACGAGGAAAGGGCGCACGACTTGTTTTCCATGCAAAAAATTGCAGAGGGACTAGAGAGAACTAGTTGAAATTTTTATGCTGGGATACTCGGGGACGATGAAGCTCGTTTTACCTTCCATTTTTTTCGGTCGCTCGCAATTCAATTACAGAAATCGATTTTTCCATCCGGGATGGCCCGTCTTCCAGTCACGAATTACTTCTATTTCCAGCAAAACCGGCCCGTCGTTAGCGAAAGAATAACATTACAGATTGAACGCATTATCGAGTGACTTTTTGTTATAAAATACGATCTTCCTTTTAGTTCGTTCGAAATGTTTTATCTCCTAGGTCTTCTCTCTGTACCTTTTTTATCTACCCGGCATGTAATAGTAAAGGAATTTATTTAACTTGTTAACTGGAACATCTCTTCACTTAATGTCTTTATCTCTTTGAATTTAAAACAGACTACCTCCTCCTTACATCAAGATACTCTCTATCAGATATCGAGTAACATGAAAATCAGAAAATCGCCAAAGCAATCGTATTTATCTCTTGTGATCTTCAATTTTTTACGGTTATGACGTTCTATAAAAATTCAAATTAAATATCATACAAATAAATATAAATTAGTGCAGTGAAAGGTGCAAATAGATAACTAACTAACTAAATAAATATATATATTATAATATTATATATCACCAACTATAAATAACGTACAATAATTCGTAGCAGACATATATCTCACGAAAAATCAAATTGATGAAAAAACAAAGATCATATCTGCTCATCCGTAAAGCGTGATTAAACGCGTGAAGCTTTTGCCCCGGGCGCGGTGAATTGAACGAAACCTGTGTGCATGAATTCAGGGAACATTGAAAACGCACGTGACGATGAGTAGGTAGAAAGGACGGATTGTATAGTCAGCTACGGGCTAGGAGCAAGTCTGCACGACACTCGTTCGATAAGAAGTCTCGTAACGTGACCTGTCAGCCGGCGTTGCTGCAATTGCTGTCGCCGTTAGACTTGGCTGCCATTTAAATTTCATTACGTACCTAAACTGCGACCACCTTAACGGCGCATAACTTGCAAGAAGGGTGGCTGGTTATACAAAAAACACCCCTCGCCGCGGTGCATTACCGAACTGATAAGGCGGCCGCGTTTCCAGCCGCTGCAATGACTTAATAGAAATCCACCGAACTCGTTATTTCGCTCTTCTGCGAATTGGATAATTCCTCGCGTTTTTATGTGTGGTATATTGTTATACGAGATCGACAAAGGTAGCAGTGATAATCGTGAGTTGCTGAAAGGAATTTACTTTGAAATTTCTGCATTTCATTGGATAGATTTATCGGTACACAAAGTACGGGGAAAAATGGATTTGTAGGTAGGAAAGTTCGAAAGAAATTGATTCATAAATAGCAAAATGCGAAGAACATACATTTTTAAAGGGTAAAGATCGATAAAAATGGATTTATAAATATAAAAAGTGTAGATCTACAAATACCAAGGTTTAATAAATTGTTAATAAATAGGTTTATCTATACGAGAGTTGGAAAGAAATTTTGATAAAGAACCTCAAGTCAGTAATTAGTTTTATCGTTGGTGAATTCTACCAAAAGGTTAAACCTTCTTTGCTACTTCACCGCGTCAAATTCGTTGTCGAAAGCGTGTTTACTAAAGCACATGCTATAAATCTTCATTTAGATACACGTGCTCTGACCCGAGATGGTTTTAAAAACGTCACAGAGGATATCACGAGACACCGATCCGAAGATAGGAATCTAAATTCTGAAAAGATTGTCAGCTAGGTTTCTCGTGCTAAATTACGGGCCGTACCTGAAATACGTTTCTGGACGCCCCCAATGACGGTAATAACACTAAATTCTCGTCAAACTACCTTGGAATAACCTCACCACGACATTTCCTTTTTCAACGTGCTCCTTTTACGAAGAACTATTTTCGATGGAGAGAATTGCCTCGGTTCCATTAACATCATGGAGATTCACACTTTACATTGATTCCTTTTAAGAGCTGCTTTCTTCTGTTATTCCGCGAAGAAACTTTCTTACGCTTTTAATCGTAGATCGAGTTCGGACGAGATAAGTAGCACACGGAATAGTAACACTGAAACTTGTATATGTGTAATAAAATCGTAATTCTCGGTGTTTTTGTGCATACAAGAGAGCGACTGTGAATTCCACGATCCTAATTTAATATTCATACATATAATTTATCGATTGATTCTATTGATTAATCGAGCATACTATAACGTGGCCTATACGATTTCTCTCGAGTATGAAAATTGTATACTAAAATATTTAATAATTCTTGTACGTTTTATTGATTTACTAATGACGATTGTGGTATTGGCGCGTGAAATTCAAACTTCAAATGAACATTTGACATTTCATACGCGTCAAGCAAATGCAGGATAATGTCGCGCGCCTTAACGAGATTTCCGTCGTTTCCACCGCGTTCTTTCTGTTTCGCCTTGTAATTTCGTTCGAAATAATACAACGTTGTCGGTGTTTTCGACCTGGATTTCGTTGTGAAAGATCGTCGCCCGCGATTGCGAACGTCGATGTTGAATGTTTTCGCAACCGTTGCCTCGGTTTTTAATTAAAAAATCCTCGGGCCCTCGTTGCTCGTTACCAAGAAATTTCACGCCTTCTTTTTTAATCAAAGTGCCATGAGTAAATAGCAGACCCTGCGAGATCAAGTTTACCTTGTCGTGCTGCTGCCTTTGCTAAAGAGGTTAAGAAAGAAACAGGAATGGAGAAGAAATTCTGCAGGGCTGAAACCACTTGTGTAATGTGGGACGATGCAGTCGTACACGGCGCGTATGTGTGTGCAATCGATAATTAGGACTGACGTTATGATATAATGTATTCCGGAAAGAGGGTCAGCGCGGACGAACGAGATACGGGTCGCGAATTTCAGCAGACCGCTTGCGCATTGACACGAATCCTGATTGTTTCGAATTTTCTATTATCACGTGGATGATGATATTTTCCGAACGAATTTTAATATGAAATATTGTACGTGTATCCTCTGAAGGAGGGACGCGAAGAAATTGTTTGGTTTCAGAGATAATAGTAATAGTAATGTTATCCATGTAACTTTTTATTACATTCGGTAGAATTATATTTAAATGTATAAAAAGGCAAGAATATCACGCGTGGTGTGCAGTTAACACGAAATACTACGTTTCCAGCATGATCTTTAGCACGAGAAACAATACTTGTACATATCTTAGGAAAAGGTAATTCAATATCGAGGAGCCCTAGTTTCTGCGCTTTCAGAGATGTACACGCGTTTTTGAAACAATGTTTGTATATTTTTTAACTTTAATGGAGAAAGTGCGGCGGCGTAAATTTAACTTTACGGAACAATATGGAAATATACGGCAGGGTTTTCGAAGTCGAGTTTGAAGCAGAAGAATATCTCGAAGTTATAGAATGTACGGCATAACTTGAATGAGCGTGTTTATAATCTATATTCCGCGTATGCTACATGGAAATGAAACTGACTGCATACTTCTCGTATTGTTCGTGTAAAGAACAATTTATAATGTATTCCCAACAAATTAAACTCTGGTTTTATAGTAGAGAAGAGAGGAGATTGATAATGCAATTGTGAATGAATAGCCGGAGAAATTACGGGAAAAAAGATAACACCTGACAATTTTTCTCGTCAACTGTCAAACAGAAATAAAACATTACGATATAAAATTAATTAATGTCCGTTTCTCCAACACCGATTACACGATTTTCTATCGTTTCATTATTGGATTGTTTATATCATAAAGAAGCGCGAAAGTGAATCGATAACGGAAATTGAATTTGATCGCCGACACGATTCTCGATTGCTGAACAGTTCCACGTGAAGGAAATGGGGAAATAGAAGAAGAAACGGACGAAAAGCAAGGGAGTGAGAAGACTCGTATTGTGCATCGCGCTAGATGTTTCTCCGGTTCTGCTCGATCTTTCCTTCTATTTTTATTTTTCAGGGCAAATTTATCGTTCGTTTACTCACAGCTGCAGTAGCACGCGGTAGCCTTGGGAGAAATTGGCGAACGTCCTTTTGCTTTTCTTCTTTTCTTCTCTCTTCTTCTCCCTTTATCCTTCTACAGTTCAAGATTTCTATCCTTGTCCGTCCCGTATTTCTCTTTTCCTGGTCAGGATGTTATATGTGGGGAACAACGTGTGGCAAATATAAGAACGTACGAGGTATGAAAGGAAAATATAAAAGACGGCTTAAGACTAAATTTCCAGATTTTCTTCATCGTCGTATTTAGGTACACTCTCGTTCAAAAATTTCTGGATGCTTTATTAAATTTTATTTCGTTACTTATTTTTTCTGTTTTCGTATTTTATACAGCTTCATATTTGACTTTAAATCAGAGGAAATTAACTGTATAAAGAAATAACGTTTGCCTTGTTATTTTATACGATATTAATTTTCTCTATTAACAGTATTTCCGAATACGAGCGATCGCAACGGAAAAGACTTATTCTTCACTTTTTATCTTCGTTCAAAGGTTACCCATTTTTTCAAACAGATAAATCCACACGCTCAACCACTCGTTCCTAAAACAAATTTATCTTATAATCAAACGTGCTTCGAAAATCCTTTTTCATTAAGAGAACGAAGGATCCTTTCTTGCACATTATTATTCTCAGAAAACCGAGCCAGCCATAAGGCCAGGCAATCAACCTAAAATCACCGCTAATGAATTAACAGAATCATCAAACAATCGTTATACCGTATTACGGCCGGTCTGAAGAAAAAGAAAGCGAGGCTCCCAAAGAGAAAAGATAGAGTTGAATTTAAATTTGAACAAGGTTCGGGCAACAGCGTAATCCTTTCAGCGTTAGTCGAAAGAACTCGCTCTTATCTGCGAGTAAAATTTTCGTCGACGAAGGGAAATTGGAGGAGGTGAAGAAATTCTAGATTAGCTGCAGGTCTTTGATGAATTACAAAGAGGGATTGGGAAGCAGTGGTGAGATCGTTCGCATATCCCGATCCATGTAGACTCGCTAACGGGCCACGAATTTCAATCGTACGAAGACTTTATCCTCCGTTTGTGACAGAGAGACCACACGGCCCAAGGGTGGAATTTAGCTCAGGCGTGATCCAGCATAATGCGAGAGCAATTTAGTGAATGAAGTTAATTCAATAGAGACCCTCGAACACGCCTCCGGTTCTTGGCGAGGCCAGCTTCTGGTGAACGTTAACCTACTACAGATACCGATGCTTCTTCGTGAGGCAAGTCCATTCAGGACGCGCACGAATCCCGCTTTTTGCGGGCTTAGTTAAGCGCAACGTTGCCTAAAGCAGGTGTAATTGGAAGGAATAACACACCGTCGTGCGTTTAATCCTAAATGGGAAATAGCGTTCCTTCTTGCGCTCGTTGTTAAGCGATTTCGCATTCCCTTCGGTGATTCAGGCGAATGAATGGGAGTAACGATCATTAATGAACGTTGCGGTGTTACGTGTATCGTTGAAGAGATGTATAATACTAGCTCGTTGAAAGGCGTCTATAACCCGCTTGTCTGTGAATGCTTTATGGAACGCAGTTAACTTGCTTCGTGAATGTCGTTATCGCTACTAGAATGTTCCAGCTAATACACGGCTGCATCGCTTTCTTATTTCCAATCAATATTTGCTTTTTCCATCATTTTCCAGTTCAAATCTCGCGTACGATTTTTTTTTTTTTTTTATTCCTATTCTTATTTTGCGTGCCAGCGGTGAAAGATCGTTTTAGTTGCTTTTTTTTTCAAGGGGAAATATGGCGGTGACGTGAATGAAGAGCAATTATTCTCGCTTCCTTTTTTATTTATGCGACGGTGAAGTAGTTTCCTTTGCAATTTAGATTTCCAGACTCGAAGTTGGAATTATTGTTGGAGCAACCGCAACGAACTATTTTCATTAAATTTATTCCGCACTTAATCGCAGAATTACTCGCGTCTTGGACGAAATGGCCAATATCTCGAGCAATCAAACGCAAATCTAGGTTGGTGACGTGTGATCGAGGACAGATATGATACGATGGATCTTTGTGCGTGGATGCGCCCACATGTGGGTGCACGCAGGAGGCGTATAAATGCGCGGACCGCGCCGCTACAGGCGTCCTGTCTCCACCATGACTGATGACCGGCATTACGATTTGTCAATAACAATTGTCCCGGGTATAGCTGCCTCGCGCAAACTGCAACTGATGGCTAACATCGATTGTTCACGTCGACGTAACTGTCCGGCACCGGACTGACCCATAACGCATCCGCACCAAAAATCTGCCGTCGACAGACCGACGCGAATTCGACGAAACCCCGTAACGTTGTTCTCGCTAATATGCGGTATCTGCGCGTTGATTAGTAGCCGCAACGACACGTCGATCATTTAGAACGATTGTCGATTCCCGGTTTCCATACACCCGTTGTATCTATGATCGCGTCAATGATTGCACGTTGTATTTGTCTGTCTCGTTTCTATCCTTTTCGAAGCATGCCTTTTTCCATTTTTGCGGTAAAGTGCAATGACGAAGAGAGTTTTTCAGGATTGGAACGATTTGAACTGTGATTATGCCATTTGGCAATATATTTGGCAGCTCGTTAAGTTGGCAGGCTGCTGTGTTTGTATTTTTTTTTTTGAGTTTTTAACTGACAATATAGTTATTGAATTTTAGCTTGAACTCCGATTAGCCAATTTTGTAAATCTATTTGTCAACTTGTTGCATTGATTTGATATATATAAGGTTGGTGTGTGAAATTGTTTAGAAGCATTTATATTTCAAGAGAGCTGCGGTAATGGAAACATTCAGGTTAGCGTATATCGTTAAATCTTGAAGGAATGAAATCGTATGTAAGTGATGCGATGAATAAAATATGAGTTAGGATATACTAGATTCGAGAGAAACTAGATCACTTGAAACTATATTGCATACATGATACGTCGATACACTGGTTATTTAAATTGCAGGTTTGTGGTATGCAACAGACAGTATCTAGAGCAGAGGGATGCATTTAACAAGAGAGAAACTTTATTTCTTCTTAAAATGTGCTTTAAATACCTTCATTTCTATTCGAAGACTAATCGAAGATATTATTACTTGCTATTCCAAGTTTTATTCTAGTAGTATTTACGATTAATACTACGAAGGTAATTGAAATCTATCGTTCGTTTCTATCTTCCACCGCAGACAACCACATCCGAAAACCAGCCAACCAATCCTAAACTTCACATTCATTCCTAAACCCCAACTTTCTCCTTTCGCAAAACAAAGACGCCGCAACACCAAAGAAAGATCGCATCGTTCACCAGCATCCTAAACGAAGTGCTATCTTGTTAGCCATCCTCTACATCTTTCAGCCGCACTGATTCTGCATTTTAATCACAGAGAATCTAGAACGAAGCCTCGATTTCAGCTTATCAGATACAGACAGTCGTATGTATAAAACAGGCGCGGAGACGCGGTTCGTTTTCAAGATGGAAATCACGTCCGGCTGTCGGCCGGAAAAGCGACCGGGTAACACGAGCAAGCGGACATTTAGAATCGAATCTGCAGACTAACCCTTGCTAAGATGACTTCGCTTTCGAAGTGAGGTTCGACGTGGCTTTTGGGGTTGGGATATCGCATTATTCCCGGCTGAATGGGGTAAATCAGGATCTCGTAGAGTTTCGACGTGGAATCGGCGGTGCTCTCGGATCGCTGATGCTGAGAGGATGAGGATTGGTTGCCAGCGGCTGCCTTGGGAATTCAATTATAGCAACGGAACAATGGCAACCGCGTCCGTAATGAAGGGACCGTCGCCGAGAGGTCATCGGATTACATGGTATTTACAATACATAAGTCGGATGGTTCTCAAGGATGCTTGGATCGACGTATCTCTCTTACTTTCGTTTTATTCTATAGCCGCTAAAAGTCGCTCCAAAGGCGCAGAGGATCGTTCATTCGTTTAAACACGATTAGAATAAGATAAAATAGGAATTTGGAATATTTGGAAGGATTAAAGTAAATGAAAATACATGAACTACGAAGCAGGAAATTCAAATGGCAGAGGATATCGGATTTCGATATGCCACGTGCTTTGGCCTTTCAAAAAAGAAACTAATTTTTAAATATTTAATTTTAGTTGAGATACACGTGCGTGTTTTGGAATGTGGACAAAATTAAATTACCTTTAAGCTACTTGATAGATATCAAATATTTGTCCCTAGTCTACGAACACTATTCTCTAAATGAATTATAGAGTATATTCTGTTGCACAACCTATATATTAAATATTATAATATGATAAAACATCGCGAAGCGCGTACTGTTTATGATAATATAATATTTTGTAACACTTATGGTGTTATATATGATATTTATAATAGAATTTCATACGAATTATTGAACAAAGGAGGAAGTAAAAGACACAATTAAGTTACTTAGAAGGCAAATTGATCAACTCACTCAATGCCATTTTGAGGACATAGAATATTTAAAAAATAACTGAAATCACCGATCTTTTTTCCATACATAATAGTTCTACAGATATATTTAATGGCATATTAAATTACTGATTTATAGTTATCAAAAATAGCTGTAAGAGATAACAAATGCGTACATTTTAAACGCAACCCAAACCAATAAAAATAAATGCAATAATAAAGAACACGGTAACTTAATATACCACCAAAACGCATTGGTTGAATTTTATCGTTATTGGAAATATCGGAAAAGCGGAGAGGAGAGTTAATCTTTAGCTTCGATCGTTGGCGTGAACTTTGATATCGAGATTTGTGGCGAAAGTGGTCATCCGAGTAAACATCGGTTTCACAGAGACTGGTTGGGGGAAAAAATTTACAAAGAAACAACCCCTTTGGCACGGTCGAGGACGAGTTTCGTAATTACGTTATGGGGGAGAGGGTGAAACACCGAGGGAAATTCTGGCTCTCTCGCTCGGTCGGTCATGCGTTTACGAACAGCAATGGATTCCGTCAATAACCTCTTTAAAAGAGACTAAATTCATTATTTGCCTTCTATTCGGTACGTTGGCGTGCAGCCCGTTTTTCTGAATTTCCTTTTTATACCCTCCTAGAGGAAGTTTCGATCGCGGGGTTACTCTCGAAGGGTCGTGATAGCACGTGGCTCAATTCAATATTCCAAATCGGGATGTATTATTGATCATGCAATATCGACACTAGGATCTTCCCTCCCTTCATTCCTATCGAATGAAATGCCAATTCTTCGAGAGACTATAATAACGCGTACTCTTATATACCGTCGCAACGAGGTTTTATAGAAACTTTGTATTATTAACGGATAAAACTAAGACTAGAAATTAGCTACGAAAATTATTGATCCTTTAACGCGTATCTAAATATGTTGTGCGTACCGAATTAGAATTAAACAATATGACGAAGATAAGCAGGTAATATATCACATCAAGTTTCTATCTAAATAAAAGTAATATTTATGGTCTATTTATAGCATCTTATTGTTATTACTCTCGTATTGTGAATTACCTGAAACATTTCATGTTTTTTATAGCCGTGAGAACGAAGAGGCGAAATGAATTAGGAATCGTACGTTAATCTCATTTTCTGTAGATGCCCTAATACTTACGAACAGGAGTGTATGTATGCAAAAGTTAGGAAAGGACACGTACACAAGATAACGTCTCGACCATCAAATATGAGAACAATTAAGGGAAGAGAAAGAGGGTCAGGAGGAAACATCTTGACGGGCTAACCGCACGTGTCTTTTCAACCCTCGGAACGAAGTGACCCCGATGTTCGAGCGCGGCAGAGCAGTACGTGATGCTTTTACAATTAAAAACTCGTTCGGTTTACATAGAAGCTTTCGAGTGACTTTTTACTCGTGCGCATAGCGGTCGAGAGACGCGATGGGTCTTTTACATAATGACTTTTCGAGCGAAATTAAATTCTTCAGAAAGCATAAAGAGACCATTCGAATGATCATCGCGCGAATAACACTAGAAATATTCTTCTGCTACTGTATATTAGTAACAGCGGGGAATATTAAACGCTTCGTGTGGTAATGTAAAGCATTGTTTGTTGAATTTTTTCCAATTTTTTCAAGCAGAGGAAAATTTTCCTATTCAGATTCGCGTATGGAAACTTCTTTGTACTATGTTTCCTGCAAATCACAAATTTCCATTGAATAGAACTTAATTTTTATAGTAGAAGTGAAATAAAACACGTACAGTTGTGTATAGTTCAAATAAATAGAAATAGGCTGCGAATCTTTATGCAACTTGATATTTCTATTAACGAAACACGCCGCTATATATCTATATATATATATATATATAACGTACACATTCACGGAATGTTTCAATGGAAGCTCTGGAATGTTTCATATCTACCACGTTATGAGGGCTGCTGGTAAAAGAATTAAACACCCGATAACAAAGCCAATAAAACAAAAACCTCGGTCTTTCCAACAAACGTCGATTAACAGAAACGCGGACGTCAGAAGATGTCGGAGAGGAAATAATTTCTTTAAGCTGATAGTGAATTGTATTTGCGGCCAGAAGGAATCGGGCAGGTCTGCGTCGAGTCGTTTCCCCTCGTTAAGGGATTCCGTTGGTAGAGGATGGTGGTAGGTCGGAGTTGGCGTGCGGATTGCGGAAGCAGTCGCGAGCGTTTTCGCGCTTCGCAGCCGCAGAGCAGTTCGTAGTTGCCATTCGGAGCACGTAGATTGCTAACCTAACTTGTTTAGCGGTTTTAGCGGTATTTGATTAGTTGAGTGAATTTCCGAACTGTTTCAGACCGCTCGTGTTGGCTTCGAGATCGGACGGCGACAAACCTTCGGTGAATTTTCCGCGTGCACACACACACATATATATATATATACACCGTCTACAGTTTCCGTGCATTTGTGTACGTCTCTATATACATATGTACCAACGTCGCGTTCCGCAAGATTGAATGGGAATTGAACATTGGTTGAATTGCGATTCTGGAATTGAGATGAGACACAGCTTACCTTGAGAGTAGCTCATGTCCATTCATATACTTCAATGGTTACTCCTGGCAGGAGTTGTGCAAATACGCTTTAACACCTGCAACAGTTCCATTTTCGCGTTAATTATTTTGAATTTTTGAGGATTAAACGATTATAGCTACTTTGATATTTCCAAATTCACTATTCGGCGATCTCGATAATTGTTTGATTGTGCGGAAAGATTATGTGTGTGCTTTTTTTTTTTGCAAATAAAACGTTCTTTCTCAATTTCACTTGAAACGAATAAAACTTTCTAAAAAATTAAAATATTCTCAATCATCGAAGTATTTTCTCTTAACGTTAGTCGTCTATTTCGCTCTCCGACTATGTTCATTCAGCAAATCTTGACTTTTTGAGTCTCGTACTTTTTACGGCGTCTTTGACTTTTTACTTTTACGGCGTATTCCAACTGAAAGTCAAGCTCGTTGATACACATCTGTAGGTGTAAATTTTGTCTCTACATTTTTACGAGTAACAATACCCAAACAAGCTAAAGTCACTGAAAAGCCAATAATCGATAAACAGCCAGTAAGCACTTTATCGTAATAGCATACGAACACTTCCAGGAACGTGAAACATATAAATTGGGCTAATATGTCACGATTCGTTTCATAAGTCGCTAATTACCTTGCCAGATGGACATATCGTTTGCGGTGATATTGGCTTAGTTAGCCAATAAGTCCTTCTCGTATATTGCTACCACTAAGGGGTTTAACGGGTCTGCGTAACCACTCTCGTGGGTACTTCGATTTTCCAATCGGAATTGACGGCCAAAGGAGAGCGAACTGGACGAAGAGGGAGCGTAACTCGAGTAACAGTTGATCGATAACGCTGTAAGGTAGTAAAGATACTGCTAAAGCTGAACTAAATGAAGCTAATCTGTGTTATCGATATATAAGAGGATGTTAAGTTATTGCCAAAAATTAAATAAAATATTCGTATTACCTATTATCAGATTGGTGCATGTCAAATATCGTTTTATACGAGTGAATAAGATAAAACACGAATAGCGGGTTTCTTTAAAATATGTTAAATACTTTTTAAGTACATTAATCATATATACTTAATGAATGGTGTGGTTTAATTAATTTATTTCATTTATTTATTTTATCGTAGACTTCATCAATAATTACATCCATTTAATGGAATGTTTGATCGATAAGCATTCGTACGACGTTCATCTTCATCAGAATTGTTCGCCAAAGAAAAGTAACTATCGAAGGACAATTAGGAGAAAGTGGACGAAGTTATCTTAGCAAATACCACTTAAGAGAATACAATCGGAGCGGGTGGTAACCGAAGAATGCATTTGTGTCGCGGCGGTAAACGTTGAACGAAATAATCGGATAACGTCTGCCCTTCCAAGGCAGCAGGCTATAATGGGAAACTTCGGCAAGCGGAAAAATGAAGATAGGGAAGAACACATACGGACGCGATACGATAGGTCCCAGATAAATTGATACGAAATGGATTAAGTATACACGGAATATCTTGGATGAAGTCATGACACTGACAAAATACGAGCAAGAAGATTCTTCAGATAAGTACGTGTTTTAAGAAAGTCGATTTTCCAGATTTACGAAATATATCAGCTCTTAACAAGAATTTAACCATTCGCAGAAAATGAAATGTACGTAACTAATCAACGGCCAATTGCAACTTACAAGCGCGATTAATTCAACGTCAAGATCAAAACTAGGTAACAATCAAGCATAAGTGGTTATTGTTTTAAATTTTTAAGTATATCATATATTTTTATGATGATCACGAAAAAGAAATTACTCGAACTACCCCGAATTATCATTTTAGAAACTCGAGTACAATCGATCCTCCTGAAAACTTCAGCAATCTGACTTTTGC
The DNA here is from genome assembly GCA_014737475.1 of Bombus confusus. Classification (NCBI taxonomy): domain Eukaryota; kingdom Metazoa; phylum Arthropoda; class Insecta; order Hymenoptera; family Apidae; genus Bombus; species Bombus confusus. The sequence goes on along the minus strand of JACXIV010000053.1, from coordinate 776,617 downwards.
AGTTCCATAAGTTACCAACGATCTCGTTCAACCGTTCGATGACCGATCAAACCTTTACCTAAACCTAGGTAGCTCGACGTCGAAGAGCAGGCTACGTTATACAATAAATTTTCTTACGCCCTGAGGCACGAATCGATCAATTTTCATGCGGTATGAGGGAAGAGGCCGCCGGTTCTCGGGCTGGCTTGGGTATTCAAAATGAATTCACGAAGGAGCCGGTAGGATTCTTGAGTCAGGAGGCTGTTCGCGGCAATATGGACGAATAAGGTCCGGCCATTTTCAGGATAAAAGGTTGAAGGAGGTCGGTACGTCAGGTATGTAGGCTGCGCGTTGGCCAGCTCTTGGAATCGCGAAAGCCAGGATGGCCACGACGGGATCGAGGGAAAAATTGAATTATCATAAAGAAATTGCGTCCGAATATTCCGTCCGGTTTCTATTGAATGCCAACGAGCAGATGAGAAGGCATCGATAGGTTTTCCAATATCGCCCGCGGCAGAGACTTGCATCGGGAATTTTAAGAATCAAGACTATCTTAGATCCAGGCAGAGGCAATGCGTGTGTGTAGGTTCGTACGTGCGTAAGCGTTCTAAAGAAAATTGAAGAGAGAAAAGAAGAATCGGCCGGGATCTCGCTTTTCCAACCCTTTCGGCGATGCGAGTTGCTCCTTCAATCGCCCCTTTATGGACGGCAACAAGAGCGAAAAAAGGTGAAAGCTGAAAAGGCAACCTGCGATCCAATTTTCGCGTATACGAGTTAGATTATCGTCTCTCGTCTCCCACGTGTCCCGATTTGTCACGTATCTCCGCCAGTAGTCAGCCTCCCTCGTCCATTCGCCACGTGTAATTCAACGGTTACTGTAATCGCGTTTACTATGCGAGTCGGTTGAAGCTCTTGGATGTTAATCTTTAGATATTCTTATAATCTTAATTCCTCCCCAGAAATACACGTATTTCATAATCACAGAATCCTTTCATCGAATTGGTTCATGGCGTTAAGTTACGTTTACTTCGAGATGTTCGTTAAATATATATATGTATTTTATGATCTCAAAGGTACTTTAATAAAACTGGTTCACAATGTTAAGTAATCTTCCGTAAAATAATGATAAAAATTTTAATCCTCTTTTCCTAATACCCTCCGAGTCTCGAATTTACATTTTATAATACTTTGCAGTTTACGCGTATAACAGTTTGAGGTATTAATAGTATTACAGTTTTATAATGAAATTAATATTCTTGCCAAAAGGCAATTCTTGCACAGGAAAGATGAATTTAATCCTTGCGCGGCATAATCTTACTAACAAAATAACATAGATAGATTTCATACGATTTAACCTAATTCATTCTAAGCGTCACGTCGTCCTTTTATAACCAGTGTAATCCCTTGTATATGGTGACTAAAAATGACCTTTATTCTCCAATGAATCGTTTTTTAATCAGGTTCTACGTTAAATATACGCTACAACAAAATACGAAATACGGTATGCAAATACTTTTTCTAGATATTTCACTTTTATTTCGAACCTGTAACCAAAGATATTCGAGACAATCCCATACTAGTCACCGATCGACGGCGAAACGCGAGGAAAATTCGAACAATTTTCGCGAATACCGACGGGTAAAATGTTTGGAATCGTGGAACATTATTTCGTGGTTAGCAAACATTTCTTCTCGCTTTCCACGGATGCTCGACATTGTCAATATCCCCGGCAAAATCCTCAGGATAATTTGCTCGGCAACTCCGCAAATAAAGGCAGACAATGCGGTCCGCGCGATGGAGCTCAGCGGTACTCAACTTTAATGTCCGACGGTGTCGGTCGTTAGGTCAATGCACCGACATCGGCCAAGTATTAACCTGAAATGAGCGTATAATGGCCATGTCGGGGATTTGATGCCAGTATCCAGGATCAGATCGTATGGCGCTTACCAACATGCATGCTCCAAGGTATTGAGTTTACATTATATACGCTCGTAACGTCGTTAAAATTAAGCGATATATCGATATGCGCATCCGAATGGCGCATAGGTGTCGCCAAATTGCCCAGAAAATTTACAGACAAATATTAGGCGGTCTAACGCGTTCCCTATAGAATCTAGCGATATCCGTGAGTTTAAGGGTGTCTCGAGAGCAAAGTTCCTATTATGAAGTTTTTCGACATAAAACTATCGTCTGGATAATGTTACTACACTTTTAGGCTATGTGATAGGTTCGTCCATATTTGTTTAGAGAAGCGTTATTTTGTCCTATGCTTGCTTTGCTCGCAAGAAGCTTCGCATAAATTTTCACGCGAAAATAAAGAATGGAATAATTTTGTGAGGTATTTAAAATAAAAAGTAAAAGAATTGTTGAGAAGCGTCCAGAGATGTAGAAATGAAAATACATAGGATACGGAGTATTCAGAAGAGAATCTAGAAGTGTAAAGATCAAATACGTAATCGCAACGTGTCAATCAGATTCAGAATCGCCACGATCGAACACTTAGCGCCGAACTCGTATCCTGAAGGAACTAATTAACTTTCCAATTACATTGTGCCGTTTCATCGGAAGCCCCCGAAAACTTTCGTCGAACCCTCGGCACGAAACTTTTTCTAAAATTACGCGGCCATCGCCGATCGTTCGTCAAAGGGACGTACGTTTCCTTTCACGGGCCGCGTGTCTTCCGTAGAAACGCAAAGAGTGTCGAAAGTTTCGCAGGAACTTTTCGTCCAAGTCCGAAAACGCGTCGTATCCTACGGCAAAAAGAGGAGAACGCGCGAAAGGACGAGAGCACAGGCGGAGACTTTCTCATGAGCGAAAGAAACGAGACAGAGGGTTTAAAGGTTCGAGTCTCCCTATCCGAAACTCTTCAACCCCAACCACGGATGCCTCGTAAAATTTGATGTCGTGACGCGATCGTATTCTAGACAGTGCTGTGCTTGTAATTTCTAATTTCATTTTGGCAATTGCTCTTCTGTCTCGTCTTCTGTCGTTTTATTAGCCATTGGCCCGCGTAGCCATGTGCAGTTGAGCCATGAGTCATCGTAGGCGCGATCGCGTTATTAGGCTAAACTACTTTCATACTGAGATACGTTTCATTTGTCTGAGCTCAACGAACAATCTTTGATAACGTACGTAACAATTTATATTCTTTGCTGCAAAATTTCTTGCTTGCGAAACTCTTATCTCTCCATTCCATTTTTACGGTTGCTCCTGTTGGTTTACTTTAACGACGACGTATCTTCATTGTTTCGTTAGAATAGAAGCACGAAGTTCACTAACGTTCCAAAAATAATATCGTGTCTTGTGTTATCGCGATATTGCTGTAGCGGTAATTATAACTTCTTTTCCCGTTTCTATCGTTGATAATGTGTTCTTTTAAATTATGACTTTGTCGATGGGAAAATATACGTTGAAATTTCTCTAACAACAACGACGTAATATTAAACAAGTCTCGATCGCGGAGTAAATTTTTCATCGAGAGAACTCGGCATAGATGTAGGCTTCATAGGCGAATCTGTCGAACTAGATGAGAATACTATAACATTTTTGTACAAGATTTTCATCCTAATATGATATTCTTGCAAAATTGTAACGATTCAAAATTTTCAAAGTCATTTCTTTTACAATCGTGATTTTTTAGCAATATCGTAATGTGAAACCTAAGTAGTCACGAGATTGCACGGAGAATTGAACGTCATAAATGCGCAATAATGTGCGTGCGCACATGTATACATGTGCGAATATGTATACGCATTGCGTGCACTTCGCCAGGGTGTACTGTAATCCGTACATTTTATGTCAAGCGTGTCGCGATGAGTCAGAGAATGGCGTTGAAGGAGATTCATAGCCAATCTCGCGGCTGGAATGGGGAATTAATTAATCTGTTGAGAGTTGTTTCTTGATTAAGAGATTGATTGTGGGGAAAAAGGGAGTGATGGATAGGTTTGTGTAGTTTAACGGAATAACGAGAGAATTGAGTGTACTCTTTGCCTATCTCTATACAATACGCGATGTGTCCCAAACCAGACGAGTTCTGTCTCTTTTATATCTAAACTTCGTCCATTTCTCCAAATTATTCCTCTTTTATTCGAATATTTTCTTTTAAAAGGGCAATTACGTATCGTAGCTCGGTAGCTTTAATGATCAAGAAAGGAACGAATTGTCGTAAAATTACTGAAAAGTTCAGTTATTTAACTCCAACTTCAATTGAATTAATCACATTTGAAAAGAAGGACACGATACATCTTTCTATTCATCAGATTAATGTTCCACTAAACGGAAACGTTCAATTAATCAATGTTCTGGAAATGATATCTCCATTACGTTATAATCATAGGAATAGGAGTTATCTAGCATTCAGAAAGGTACGTCTCGCGTATATTCCAATATATATTTCGTTTAGCGAGATAAGCGCTCTTCCGCGCATTCGAAAGAAAAAGGATCTCTAATCTGGAATATGAAACGAGAATTTCATTTCCCTCGGCCGACGAAGGAGCTGACGTAAGCGGTGGGTTCTTGACGACAGAAATTAAAAGCGCCCCGTTGATCCCATTAATCTTGAGATGATAAAACGATTAGCGATCCTAATGGAAAGAGATATTGAGGAAACGGAGAGAGCCCCGGCCGTTCGAGAGTCGAACGGATGAAAAATTCTCAAGAAGCGGCTCCGAGGATCCGTGGAATACCAGCGAAATAATAGTATTCCATCGTAAATTAAAATGGCCTCACGAATAGTGAGAGAGAGAGAGGGAGAAGGAGAAAGAGGAAAAAAAGGAAATTCAATTCTCGTAATCCCGAATTATATGCGACATTGTTTAATTGTAAAAATTATCCGACCAAATGTAATTTTACGTATGTTTTATGCTATTATATAGATTTATATCTATTTTTTGCTATTTTGTATTATACGAAGTAATTTTTGAGCGTTTGTTATGTATCATATAGCGTATTGCATAATATACTCATTTGAGTATAATAAATATTTAACACGATAAGCGTTAAATTTTGAAACGAAGATATCCTTTATTTATAAATACTTCGATCGTATGGAATAAAAGGTGGAGTATAATAATAATATAAATACGATAATAATTCAATTGAATCATTCGATATATACGTAGATCATACACAGAAAATCTCATAATTAAACTGTACATGTTGCAGAAATTATACATAGGAGTGTAATAATATACAGAAATTTATGCAATTCTGCGTTAGAAACGCGAAATGAATTGTAGAAACTATCCAGAAACATATCGTGTTGAAAATCAAATCTCTTATCCCAAAGGTTTACACTTCTATGCACTACAATAGCAAAATGGCTTTGTCTGAATCTATTTCCATACTAAATATAATTCTACTTATACAATCTTCAGAAATTCGGATTGCAGGAAGGTTTCAACGGCATCACTTCTATTACGTACCAACAATGCATCCGATTGTAATTTCAAATGAGTTTATTTAGCTATTAACTATTGTCACAAAGACCTCTGTTTAATTTCCGAACTCAGTGCTCGTAGTTTCTTTGATTCTTTAGTCATTTTCTTTATTTCGTGCTTCGTACGTGAGAATTCATATTTCACATTCACATTTTAACGAAGGCAATTAAGAGCTTTTATCGAGCAAATATTATCGCAAGTAAGTACCGCACTCCAGACACTTTATATATTTTTGCATATTATGTGCATTCCACGTATGTTTCATCTTCAAGTTTTCCATAAACTCAGGAAAATCCATAATCCATTTACAACGTAACCTTCCATAGAGAATATGAATAAATTATCAATTTCAGGCATTCAATAATCAGCGCATCGCATCCTCATTACCGGCATGAATCGTATACATGAGTTTTTACGGAGGTATTCATGACCTGATACATATTAATCTATTTAAATCAGTTGAATTTCGATAATGTGCATTCACTCCTCGCAATTTCCGCTCTATAATAATTCAATTCGAGCACGTATCTACTTTCTCGCATTTGCTTCTGAATAAGAAAGAATTATTCCGGCAGATTACATTTGTATCGTGCTGATGGACTTAGGGTCGAACCTAACTTAGTTGAGATAGATTTTCGGAAATTATTGGGGCTTGCCGCGGATGCAGTTTTATTATCTCATCGCGTTAGGGCCGTACAGCTGTACCGAAAGGCGCAGCTGATTAAGAATGCACCCCAGCCACGCGATATTATCCATGACCCATGGTTAGGGTTGGTGGCATTAATAGCGACTACCGTCCAAGATCCGACCCTTGAAGCGTCTTATATTTAATTCAACGCCGCCACTAATTCACTGCGACGCATATTCAATCATTTCGAGGTATAACGTCTTTATTCTCGCTCACGTCCACTTCGAGGAATAGTAAAATTACGTGGGATATGGTATAAACTTTAACACCCTTTCCTACAATTTCTGTGCTACTCAACAAAGGGAAGCTCGTGGTGCGTATAATTATAGTATATATATAAAATATATATTATAGAATTATGATATAAATATAATATAAAATAAAAATATATAATTCTGTACAATATAATATTATTTTAACTTGCACCACAAGGTTCCCTTTATTGAGCACCATAGAAATTGTTGGAAAGGGTGTTAAATTTTATATACGTAAAGTCTATATAGTATATATATATATATTTTTTTTTTTGAAATTTCTAGAACCGAATAAAGGAATTTTGTGGCATAGACGAGGTTGGTTAAAAATGTATCCCCAGTTATTTTTAATGCAATTTTTCTTAATCGTTTTAAACGGATTTATAAATAAAGAAATCGTAACAGCTCCATTTTAAAACTTCCCGAATTTTAAAATCAACAATTCTCTCTTCCAAATCGGGAATAATGGAACGAAGTTGTTGTTGAACAAGTATGTTTGGAGTTAATACAGAGGCCTTGTGATTTCAAGATTATTGAATTGTAGAGTTTAGGGGGAGTTGACAGCGGTGAACTATATTCAGCGGTACGAGGTAATAGGATACGGTTGCTTATGAATCGCATATAGCAGTTGCTTGAATACGTTGGATATCAAGGTTGCAGCGTACATTTGTTTCATATTACACATTGTATATATTCTTCTCATGTAGTAGACGTATACTTTGAATAGGGTTGGAATATTTATTATTTCATTATAACTAATAAGTTACTGATCACAATTTTCTGATAATTTGTATAAATTTTTACATTTTTGTAATCAATAATCAGACTGCGAATATTTATAAAAATTCATATTTTTAGAAACATAATGAAGAAAACGAAACGTAGGCAGATTTTTTCTAAACATATTTTAACTATTATAAAACTGTTTCAATAAAACACAACTTCAATTAGAGTTATATTTTCTGTTCTATTTCTATCCACTTTTATCAATATTATTTACAAGCGGAAAGTTTCGATATAAGACGGGACATAAAACGAAGACAAGAAGCTTCAGAAACCTTTCTTCGTCGATAAAGCTTCTAAAAGTTAAGAAAAAGAAATCAAAATTAAATTTAAGACGCGGAACAGTCCCCTTCGTCGAAATCAATTAATATCGGAGTGTTCAGAAATTTCGTAACGTTTCTAGCAATCAACATAAGCTTCTGCATTAGACAAGATCGTGAAAAGACGGACAATTTTTCGAAGAAGAAATCACAAAACTGTATTATACTATATAATCCAATAAAATGTTGCCTTTGATTGCTTCTCATATTTCGCTATGAATTTTCCAAACAACCAAATATGTACTTACGTACATTCGTTGCAGATAAGCAACGTTAACTACGAATCGCCGCACACGTTCTTAATAAACTAAATGTACCAAACGGGTGAAATTAATGTCCAGTCATTTGATCAAATTGGAATTATCGTTCAATTAACTACCGGCAGGACACGTATCCGACAGGAGTACATTATTGGATCAATCGATTCGACATTGAAGTCAATAAATGGCGTAGTTTGTAATGCCAACAGCGTGCGATTAATAATTACGATTAATTAGGGAATCGCGTTGAACGTTGTCAATGTATAGCGTTTGTAGTAAAAGCAAAATGGACGATAAATCCTTATTTGACGCACTGTAATATTTGCAGTTCGTTAAGCTAACGTTCAATTATCGTCCTTTCTAATTGATATTATCTATACTGGGAATAATGTGTGCGAATTATCATCTCTGTCTGTCCATCAAATTAAAATTTAATGCCACGAAATAAGGATTTTAAGCAGTTTATATATTTTTATAAGAATTTTCTTCAAAGCAATCTTTTCATAGGAATTAAAAGCTTGATGGTTGAGCTTTCCGCTGATGGCGCAGATTATTGTTGATTGAGATTCCCAATCTAATTGCCGATATTACTTTCATTAGCTTTTAGAATATTTAATGAAATATTGTTTGAAGCGTGTAATATTAATGCTAAACGGTAATTATCAACGCAATTATATTCACGGTGATAGAAAACTTCAATCGAATTTTATAGATAAATTTTTTGGAGAAAATAGATCCCGACGTTTTACTTCTTTAATATCAATTACGTTTGAATTGATAATTATAATGAATCCTAAGAACTGTGTTCGTTATTTGTTATTTCTGTATCTAGAAAATATAGAAAATTAATTGAAATCGAAAATACGTTACATATTTCATATATGATAGATCTACAGTTCTACTTTTAGCAAGCTCCTCAATTAATATTTCCACAAGCATACTTTGCATAAAGGAATTTTCAGTTTCTCGGCGATTAAGAAATCAACGTCGACAATTCGCTTGACCTTTTACTTTCAGTAAAAAGCAAATAACCTCGTGTAAGACATTGAATCGAAAATCTACGAGAAAACGGTCGCAAACCATCGACAAATATACCATCGTGCATAAGAAGGGTCGCATCACGGATCGTAACGAGGGACTTGTAACAAGGTTAAACCATGAGCTCGCGGCGTGGTAATTTCCATCGTCGATTTAATTGCATTTAAAAGCGCCGTTTGATTAAACGACGAATGAAATCTAATCAATTTCATCGTCGTGTTCATTCATCCCTTCGCTGGCCCCCTAATCTCACCCGTCCAATAGCGAACAGCGAAGAACGAATTGACATAAGGGAAGGATTACAGAAGTCACGAGAAGAGGATTCCGAAGATACCAGAGTTTAATGAAGATTGTCGGTAAGATAGGGAAAAAATGACGAGCGTCTTGGAAAAAGGTAAAAAGAATTGCCAGGAAATGCAATATTAAGAGAGGAAACGAAGCCCTGAAAATATCGAGGCTTGGTAGGAAACACGTTTACCGAGCGTTATTTATTCGAAAGGGACGAGAAGCAAGCCAAGAGACATAGACGATTGAAAAGAAGATAAAAGGAATTATGCAAACGACAAACGCAGGGGAAGACGAGACCTTAAGACAATCATTTTATCAAGTAATAAAACATTTAGCCAATGAAAAAGAATTTCAAATAAGAACATATTAGAAGCTAAAGAAACCAAGAAGTTGCAGAGAAACGAAAGGTAGAAAGATTTCAATTACATCGGTAGGAACTTGAGATATGAAATTGCAGCCGAGGGAAAAAGATAAATAGTTGACGCGGGCCGGCTGTGCCTTGCTCACGAATCGTCGCTACAATTTTTATTAGTCTACTGCCGTGTCATTAGTATTCTTGACTATGCGGGACAAGACGTGAAACGAGAGCTGGCCGAACAAAGAGGCGACGAGGGAAAGTCGTTGCATTACGTTCAGCACGGCAACGCGCCACGCCGTTCCAATTTATAAAGCTGCCTACGAAATTAAGAACCTGTAAATCTGCGATCCCGAATTAGTATTCCGCCTGACGAGCAGTCGCGTCTCCGTGCTCTTGGAAATCGGCGTTTCGACGGGACCAAGGTGTGCACCCGGCGCCTGGATAAAGGGAAGCATTTGTATTTCCAACGGTCGACTGGAATACACAGGGTGTCCCATGTTTTAACAGACAAAATTTGTCCTGCTTATGTTGTACCGGAAAATATTTATTCGAAGCGCAGACGTAAAAGTACGTTAATCCTCTTTTTCTGTATCTAAATTGATCGTAACTTCGTCTTCGCTTTTTACTCATTGCTTTCCTATTCGTTCGTCGCAGCGATAACGATACAACCTAAAATTTACAGTTTTCCAGTCGCTAGTTGCGTTACAGATAGGAGCGTGAGCTTTACTAAAGTGCTAATCGCGAGTAGGTTTAAGGGTAAATGTGAATTTATCGATCCCTGATGAGAATACTATGACATCTCTGTACAAGTTCGACGTTTTATTATACAAATTTGGTATTTTATATGGCGTTCGTTAAAGGAAAGATTCGTCTCGAAGTAAATCCTGGAACACCCCGTATAATGCAATAAAAGAAAGATAAATGAGCCGCAGTGAATGACTTGGTGCAACAGAGAGACGGAAGAAAGGGTTGCTTGGTGGAGGAAGGGGTAAAGAATGAGATAGAATTAGAGAGTGTATAAAAGAGAAACAATGTGAAAGCAGAAAAGAGACAATGGCAGGGAACGAGTGAATTAGCGAAAACGAGAGGGTGAAATCCAGCTGTGAAACGTAAAATATATTTCCGCTTTTCAGTCTATTTCACTTTGCCTTTTCATCGAAAGTTAAACTGGAGTATTTTTGGAAGTTGGAAGGATCAACGACTCAACGCAGGAGAAAAAGTATTCGCAACGAGAATAATCTTCGCGAGATATATCGACGATCGTTGCGGAGCGCGGTGACAGAGTGCTGTGCTTCGTTGCTGAAAGGTCGCGGTATATTTAATATATTATAGCTCTGGGTGGAAGTAGAGTACTGTGGAAAAGGTTTTAGATCACCTTGATGGGACATAAACTCATCTCAGATTAAATGAGTTTTCCGTCCGCGGATATTATGTGTTGATTTAGAGGAACAATCGTTTTATGTGCGTCCTTGTCAACTGAAACTGTTTCCTACTAATATTTTGAAGTATTTTCAGCAAGAATTTTCAGATTTTATAGTTTTCCGCGTAATTATACTAATTCATGATATTTCTGAAAAAAGAAGCTAAGTCTACTAAATACCTGTTAAATAAATTTTAGCTAAATTTTTGTAAATGTAAAAAGTTGTTTTTTCTTTCAGAAAGCTCCTCAGTTATAAATTTACATACGTATATAAATATATATATATATATATATATATATATATGCGCTTCCTAGGTAGGATTATAACGTGCCGTTTTCATGAAAATGTATAAATTTTTATAGAAAATAAAGTGAAATAATTCATTTAAGAGAAACAGTAAAAGTAATTGAGGGAATTTTTGAAATTATTTTTCTGCAAAGGTAAAACATCATTAAAAAGGGATTTTATTCTCCGCATATCTTACTCGTATGTTTTCATTTCACTCATTCCGTAACAAAGAAAAGAGCACATAGAGAACCGTGCAAAGTCACGGTCAAACGATTTATGCATAGACGTTACTTTCCATGTAAACTTCTGCAATCTCGTTCAGGCGTACAGTATAGGTTAGGTCGGAATCGGGTAATATCAAGTTGCCTTGTTAAATTGGAAGGGTTCGGTAGATTACTTCCTTCTACTCAGGAATTATTCCTCGACTCGCGTTACCAAAAAATAGTTTCACCAAGCAACCATTAACACCTAACCTATCAGTTTAAATATCACGCGAAAGAGAAATACCTCCCAACGAATACATCGCAAAAAATCCTCAATTCCGAGCAGGAAATTAATCATCCGCAAGTTGCGTTTCTCAAGCATTTCAAACTGTCAACCCCAAAATCCAGTTCCACTCTCCAATCTCTCTCATTCAGGAATACCAAATTTCACGGTGCGATTTCCCCTCAGAAACTGCGAAACGTAAACAGCTAGGCTTGGATCCCGCGAGCATACAAGTTGCTGGAAAACGAATCGGCGAAAAGTTGCATCTCAACGACGTCATTTATTATTTACGGGGCGGCTGCACAAATATCCTGGAAATCCTTGTTACTGAGCTTGGCAGAGGCGATTTCTGCGCGCTTGCTCAATTATTTCAGGCCACTCGTTTTGTACATGCGTACGTTACGGAGTGATGGATGACGCTCTGAGAAACTCTCTGTCTCTCTCTCTCTCTCCCCTATTCTCTGGTTCTCTTCCCTGTAATGGGTTCCCACTTCTGGCACCCCCACTTTCGCGTGACTCTCTCTCCCTTGCCACGGGAGATGCCGCTTGAATAATTACCCCCACGGTATACTAAACTTCAGTCTGGCTACGTGAAATCCGAGCAGTGAATTCGCCAGACCGCGGTACGGTACTTTAAGGCTAGACCGTGCAGGTGCTTTAAGGGCAAGCTTCTAATTAATACGTTGGGAGCTACGGGCGAATGGTCAGGTCCGCAAATTTTGCTGCGTTAATACAAAGCGGGTCGACGTGCGCCACCCCGGCCAAAGGTTCAACAATCAAAGGATGAAGAATTCCAACTGCAGCCGGCTGCCTTTCGTCTCCGACGACATTGTCGAACGATATTAGATAGGCTGCGCTGGTGGTCTGTGCCTGGATCTGAAATGCTGTGAATAAAATGGAAATTTCGCGGAAAATTCGTTGCAGTAAAATGTACTTTTCAGTTTGAGCTTGGAGAACGTTTTTGTACTCGCAGGATTAGGAAAGCTTATTTCCTCCATTAATTAAGTTACTAAAGGCTAACGTTACGTTCAGGCAAATTTCGAAATTCTTCGTTTCCAGCTTTTCTTTCGTTAATTTATATTCTTGAATTTCATTTGCATTCTATAGTTGTACGAAGATGGGAGAAATTCGTATAGTCATAGATACTCGAATACTCATTATGATAAGCCATGAATTCTCTTTACATTATGAAGATTCTTTATATGTCTTTGATGTGTTTTATGAACAACTTTTTTTATCATCTCCTCTTCTACGAACCTCTCTCAAGTAGTCGTTGCTTGGAATCAAAATTCCTTGCTTATGAATGAAACTAATAAAACTTTGTTCTGACGCAACCCATGAATCATCATCACTCAGAGCATTGTACAATAATTCCAGAATCTACGAAGCTGTGCAAACAAATCTCAAACGCAGTCGCGCACAACCCTACACCGATGACCAAGCCAGACCTCTGCCCGTAGTGCATCGGCAAACAATGTAAGTCGCGCGTCCACCTCTGTGGACAAATGTTGGAGGCATGGCCGGCAAGGATCAATAGCTGAAGGCTGAATTGCGTAGCGATCAGAACCAATCGGTACTCGTGACAGCCGCGGCGTGTCCCGTTACCAGGGGAGCTCCAACTTGGAAATTCGATTTTGCGTCGGAGCCTTTTTTCAATCAGCGTTATCGGCCAGTTGGCAACCCTATCATCGACGAACAAGGGAACGAGTAACAAGGTAGAGAGAACCAGCGTCCATGGAGGGTGAAGAAGAGACCGATTCTCTATGTGTAACACGCACACAAAGAGAGAGACAGAGAGAGAGAGAGAGAGAGAGAGAGAGAGAGAGAGAGAGAGAGAGGATCACGGCATAAAACTGAATAAGCCTGGTCGTTTCTATCCGTTGGTTTCTTTGAGGTCGAGAAACGGTTGAACGGAGGTGAGGCGAGCCTTCGAGACTTTAAGTCTCGGCACGTCGCCGATGAATGGCCTGGCGAGACTCTGCGAGACTTTGTGAGACAATCGCTGGGGAAATCTGGGGACCCGTTGATCTACCCTTCGTCCTTCTGTCTCCCCGCCTTTCGATATACTCTTGCACCCTCTGTGTCTCGCTCTATTACGTTCTTCCTGTCCCTTTGGTCTGTCGCGTGCGTCCGTGACGTTTAATCGTAAGGAGAACGTCTCGCGATTAAATTTCTCGACCACGCAGAGAATTGTCTTGGGTCAGTGGTCCGTGAAAAGGTCCTGAGGCTTTCCGAAAAATTGCGATTGTCGTGTGTCACGAGATACGCAATGCTATCTGATGAGAGATGCATGGGATAGCTATTTTGCTTTTCTTTGGTGCTTCGCGTGTTTCGGTTAGTCGAAATAAAAAGAGCGAATAGGATAAATGTGAAGCTGGCGACAAACAAGTGTATGGATTTTTTGTGTCTAAGTTTGAGCACGATAATTGCTACTGATGTCTAGAAGTTTAGGCTCTGAGAAGGTATATAAGTTCAAAGGGGTTGGGATAATCGATGAAAATGCTGGTCGAAAGTTTTAGAATCTATTTGTAATCCATATTTCATCTTTTCTTTTCGTTTTATACAAACTGATATCCATTGTTCTTCTTTTTGTTTACTTTCAGACTGAGTCTCATTCAGTATATAATTTATAATTGCTATGTATTTGAGAGAGGATGAAATCGTTTTATAATCTTTAAATTATAAATTCTATCTATTTTAGGCGAAAATTGCATATATGTATATGTATATATGTGTTTTATATATTTTATACGATAGTGTAAATTAACCCTTTCAGAAACGAACTCGTTGTGGCCTGCGAAGAAAATGGATCGTTCAGTTAGTTAATAATTTATTACAGTAAAAATTGTGCATATACGAAGTCCAGCGAAAATATGAATTTGAAAATAAATATTAGATTAAGAAAACAGAGTTTTATTAATGAAAATAAGCAATGTAATTGGTATCGTATTAATGGAAATAAACAATGTAAAACTACACAAGAATACAATACCTATATAACTGGATTGAAAATCAAATTGACGCAGCGAAACATTGAAAATGAAATAATGAATAAATAAAAAATTCACAATTTTGCCTTGCTTGATTAAATAGCGAATGCAATTGGAAATCCTATAACAGTTGGCGGTGGCTATCTCGCTTGCATTTATCAAATATCACTCAACCTTATAACAGACTATCGCGCACCATAACTCTGTCCTCTTTTCTACAAACAGTATTCTACACTATACCATTTAATTTTAACACGTAGCAACGTTATGCTTCAACAAATGCAAAGTCAATTATCCCATTCGCGTAACTTCCTACCTGAACAAAGCTTAGCTACTTGCTTTATTAACACCCACGGTTTATTCATGCATCGTTGCGACAATCAAAATAAAATAAAATGAAAAATTTCAGAAACTTATATACGAGATGCTATTACGTAGGATGATATTATCGAAAAGCATAAATAATATAACTTATTAAGTTTCATCAAGTTATAAAAAATGTATTAGAACAGCAGATACATTATTGAATTTCCATAATTTCTTACAAACAAAAAGAATAGCATATTATTAGAGAAAGAGAGAAAGAGAGAGAGAGAGTAGAATATTATTATGAACAAAAGAATTTCTATAACTTGAGAGAATGGTTTAACATAGCGTCTATTTAAAAATTCCTCAACTTCTCCAAAATAATATCGCAGAATGCAGATGGAGGAAGAAATAATAATCAGAAAAATATTTCGAATTCGATGACGTAAATTGATTAAGAAGGTGACAAGTAAAATGTAAATCGTTTCTTAATGGTTTAAACGTTCACGTTTATAGAAAATCTTTTCTTCAAGCAACTGTTCGCTTCTACAAGCAGAAGATTCATATTACGCGTTCATAGACACGCTAATTGATCTCGTTATCGCACTTCGAAGAAGCTGCTTTCTAGATGCCGCTACGCCTTCGGCTACAAACCGTGCTCGTTTGTCAATTCTTTTTCTCGTTTTATTCGCGGAGAAAGCGAGTGGACGCGATGCCTCGCAAAAACGTTTTCATTGAATGAAAGTCATAGACGCGAACCATCCTCCTTCTGCCGATGTAACGAGCACTTTCTGGGTCAGGACCGAACGAGTTTGCGTAACTTTGTGAATAATGAAATAGCGTCGATCGATTATTGGGCAAAGTTGACGCATCGGCAATTGTCTGGTTAATGTATACTGCACATAACGGGCTAACGCCGCTGCAGACAGTGGAGACGGAATTATTTATGCCGAACAAAAGTTGGGATCGAGTAGTTATACGCGCGAGTAGACTATTCGTTCAATCGAACGAACTTTTTCGTGCTCTTGCCCTTGTGCCGCGCATAGCGTAGTTTTGCATCAGAAGAGTATTATGTTAATACTATGACTACCGTGATGCGAAAATACTGCCACGTGTGTGTGCGGTTAATTAACTGCTAGTGCCCGATACACTGTCTTTCGTATCTATAAAACCACACAAGAATTTTTAATTTTTTCTTTATTGCGCCAATGACATTACTTTATTAGCAAAGATCAGAATTTTAGAGAAACGAATTTGAATGTTTTGAATTGTTAGGCGAGCGGAAATAGTAAATTTGTACAATAAGATGTAGAGCTTATGCAAATCAGCGAGCAAGAATTCTAAAATTAGGGACAAAGATATATACTTGCTACGAATAGAGAAATCTATGAAATTTCGTAATCTGTGCGTCTACGCTAAATGTGAATTTAATATTATGAGACTTCTGATGAAACTAAATTTGTAGTTGCTCGTGGTTTTCATGGATGTATATATATTTGAGAAAATGACATCGTCGTTAACTGCTAATATATTTAAACTAAAAGAGACAACACTCTGAATTACGTTTACACGGTAAATACTCCCAGTAATAATTTAAATATACATGTAAAATTTTGCGCAGTACTTCAAATATTTTACTCAGAATCTGTAGACAAGCTTCTCATCCAAAGTATCATACAACGCATCAAATACTTGGAAGATAAATTTATTTTCCAGAGGGTAAGTCAAAAAATGCGAAATCACGTTGTCGTAGAAGCTACATGAGGCGAGAAAGGATAAAGAGCTTTAATGTCTTCATCGATTTGCAGGATGATCTCGCGTATATGCGTTTCGTCTGGTTCTCGGTGACTACGTTGGCACATGCCACTTTGCCCTCCTGTCTGTCCGCCAAGAATTATAACGTGACGCTGTGGTTAACCTGCGTGGAAACTTAACCAGCAACCCTTTGTCCTAGCACAGAGATATCTCGTTTCGTCACTTCGAGCACGGTGTCCTTTCTGACATATTTCATATGAAAAATGTTTCCAGGAAGCAAGACATAAGAATGAAAACTACTAGCTACTTAAGGTATGATAGAGGTCACACTTTTCTATAATATTCCAAGTTATTCGGTAGAAAGAGGAATAAAGTATCAGATTAATTTAGCAGTAATAGTACGCGTATTTCATTTAAACAAACGTACTAACTAGAAATGCTTCTTTCAAAGTTAAAAATGAATTAACGTTTAACCTATTTAAATACAAACGGTTAAGAATTTATTTTATAACAAGAGTTTTGCATTGAAATGTTCAACACCTCAGAATAGAATTATTATGTTATTATTCACCATAGAAAAGTTTTTTATTCCACTTTCTTTCGCGGGCAAGCGTATTTTACACGCAGGCTAACCACACCCAGCTGAATTATTAAACGAATTTCTCGTAACACTTTAATTTCAAGTATAAGTTTACTTTTACGCGAATTATTAAAATTCAACATTTGCTCTGTTCGCGAAAAGGGCAGAGAAAGGGAGAGCGAGAAGAACAAATATATTATCATAAAATAGCCTGCGGGTATTGAAACGTTGCAGAGTAAGGTAGCCGGGAATTTGAACCTTCTATCGTCGTATCATAACAAAAGCCTGTAATTATTCGAATTATTATTCACCTTTTCAAAAAGAGAAAGCTTTTTAACTATGTACTTTCTTCGAAATATCGTACATTTAATTCCTCTTTCAACTTACACGGTATAAGTTTTAAAAGGAAAAGTTAAAATACCACACAGTTAGATTCTTTAAAGAAAAACTTAAATTAAAGCGAACTGTATGCGTTTCATGAATATTCCAAGTAGTCGCTTAGACTCGTTCTCATTCTAAAGAAAACCGTCGTCGATGCCATTGTCACTGAGATTTTGAAAAAA
The DNA here is from genome assembly GCA_014737475.1 of Bombus confusus. Lineage (NCBI taxonomy): Eukaryota > Metazoa > Arthropoda > Insecta > Hymenoptera > Apidae > Bombus > Bombus confusus. Next base: position 758,822 of record JACXIV010000053.1, on the reverse strand, counting down.
GGAAAAAAGGAAAGAAGAAGGAAGGGAAACGAAATAAGTTGGTAGGGAAGTTACGATGCGGTATTAAAAATTTTGTTATATGCAGAGGCGTGAGAATGGTAACAAGAAAGGAGAAAAAAGGATGATAATAATGAAGAAGAAGTAAGAAAGTGTGATAGTACATTGTTTCTATAACGGCGTTTCGGCCTGCGAAACTTTCAATGCATTCGTGATGTAATAAAAGTTTGTTATCAAAGTTTTTAAACAACAAAAATATAAGGAAGGAAGTAGTTACGTTTCTGGTATATCGAATACTATATACATAACAACATTATTGTTCAGAATTTATTCATTATTGTTCTTATTAGAAATCTTTTGCTGAAAACACCTAACAAAGTTTATGTTTCTCACATTTATGAGTAAACTGTAGAAATATTCAAGAATGCAAAAATGTACAAAGCATCCTCTTCAAACGAAAATAAAGTATTTGAAATCTAGCACTTCTGCCTCTTTCTACAAATTTCTTAACTTTAACAGCAAAATGTAAGCAAAATACGACCAGTGCTTGATACTTCAGAAACTAACTCAATATAAAGAGCGAAAGGACTGTCATAAACGTACAAACAGCCGCAGTCTATAAACGATTATTTATTACAAATTGTATCAATGAACCTTCATATTTGATATTTTGATACTTATAGAAATTTTTTAATTTGTATGCATTTAAACGCGTGTTTGGGCACGTGAACGTTACACATATCGCGATTTCCTTCACTTTGCTAGTCAAGGAAGCGGTTCGACTTGATCGTAAAATAGACCCGTCCCGATAACAGACGTTTCAACGATATCGAAGCTGGCGCGCCGAAGATACCCCCAGAGATTTGCATGGAATTGAACTATTGCAGCTGCTTTGAAGCGGTGATAAGTATATTCTATCCAAGTCAAACGATTTCCTTCTCGCGAACAATATTTCTTCCAGCGTTTATATCGATACACGAGAGAAAGTGGAGAAAAAAAATGTATAACCCATATTACAGATTCTACTTTTCCTCTCGGCTTTCTGCCGACTTCGAATATAAAATTTATAAATACATGAATACAAAATATCTAAAAGAAAATATTCTTTGGGATATTAAGAAGATAATCTTCTTTTATTTCATTTCCTTACAACTAGTTATGTTCGCAAAAATACAAATTTGATATAGCTCCCTTCAAATTACAAGTCATTTGAGTACCGCGCTCAACGATAATTGGCACCTTGTAATTTATCAATTCGCTGATATCATTACTTAGCAAATTATGACGATGGTTATTAAAACTTTATGCAGTCAAGCAATCTGATCGGATAATTACGTACATCAGCTTTCTCGAGTGTGTCTTATCCGACTTCGTCGAGCTTTAAAACGTCCTCATACATAAATCCCTTGCAAGAAACCTTCTTACATTCTCTTTGCCAGAGTAAAACCCCGTGAAATTCGAGCTTTCGATCGTAAAGTCTCCTATCGGTATTCTTCCAGCTTGGTTATCGTGCCGACGTACCGTCAAACCTGTACATCCGCCAGTGATATTTCAATCACGATGGCGATCCAGCATCCAACGATTACCGATAAGAAAACGTAGCTCTCGAGGTCTCGTCATTTAGATTAACGGATAATGTCAATGTTGTCCCGGACGGAGTGTTATCAAAGGGAGGGGGGGGGGAGGGGGGCAAACCGGTAACATGTTGACCATGAATTTTGAAACTACGTGGCACAAACTGCCGCTAGTCCACTGAATTCGTCAGCCAGAGCCCCTGACAGAAATTCATGTTCACCATAGTGTAGACAGGAGAGCACGAAACGACCAAATTTGCATTCTTGACCGCAAATAGCGGCAGAGGGGGCCAGAGAGCATAGAGATAGCGGCACGGTGAAGCAAGGAGGCTAAACTGGCACAAACGAGCTAATTTGCTCTCGTTAGTGTGACTGCGTATATCGTCCTCGTTATGAGCGGCGCCGTGTTAATTACACTTACACGTTGTCCGAACAGGGAGATAATGCATCCGGTCATCCAAGGTACCCTACGGTAGGTATGTATACACACGGAAGAGGAATGGAAACGCTGCAACATTTCCTGGAATGTGAACGAATGTTACCGTTGTTCAGACTAAGTTACGCCCGCTTTTTTGGGGCTTAAAACGAACGATCCTGAGGAAAGGGTAGACAGAGTAGTCGGACGAATTTGTGGAACATGTTTGCAAGGGTGGAGTTTGAAATTTCGCGAACGCGCTGAGGATATTCATGAAAATTTGAATTGTTATGAAAATAATTGAAAAACGAGACACGCGTAGAGAATTGTTTTACCTGCCATCGAGTTGATTACTTTATGCAGCAGAAACGAAGTTACAAGTGCAATCTTTACAAAATATCGTATATGTAAATGCGTATTTAATCGAAGTACTTTGCATGTCATTCGCAAAAATTTCCCAACTATGGCGACTATCTTGTTTCGCTGTCCTTTGCTTTGAAAGAATGATCAATTTTAGAATTCTAAACGTCTTAGAACGAAGAAGTTATAACAGTTTCTTTAATTTTATCAAAATCGCAGTTTGCATAATATTGGTTTTCACGGCATATTAATATTATTTGGTGTATTTTTGTTAATTTTACGTGTATGTATAACAAAACAATATATTTATATATATATATCCTTTTTAGAATATTTTTAGTAGAAATGAAGCAAATGTGAATGTTCGTTTTATATTTTCGAAGAGATTAAAAAATATATCGAAAGAGAATATTTGGGAATTTTTAGAAGGGAATTACACGGCATACTCGTTACATATGATTGCACTTTGCAAATTAGTTTTTGCAAACGATCGATATTACGCTTTAGCTTTGTGTCTCGATAAATGTGTTCTCGTATGCGTATTTCAACGATAACGGCAACGCACAATAAAATCCATGGAAACTAGTTTCCCGTTTGAAAAACCGGCTACAGAAATGAAGTGATACAGCTGAAGGGCAATAACGAGATGATAAAGTATACGGAACCGGTGGTGGCGAAAAGAGAAGACGACGAAACAATAAAATGGTAAGGAGATATATCGAGGGGAAAGCCGTGTGTCGTTCACCGAGGGCGACCAGAATGTGCGAAGAAGAAACGAACAGGAAAACTGGCGAAGAATTGCTGATGAGGTAGCTATACTCGTTGAGCGTGAGTACACATTCTTATTCGTAAATATTAAGACACTTAGAGGAAGCGAAGTTGACCTCAAATGTGGTTAACAATTTATTAAAGCCTTTAACGATTATTATCTGCTTTGAAACTTATGCAAAGACAGATCAAGACCATAGGATCTTTAGATGAATAATCATACACGTACATCGAACGTTACGATAAAAATTTCATTTTTGCACATAACAGCGTTAAATTCGTCCTCGTTTATATCTACTATGTCTCATGTACATTGTTTTAACCAATCTCGACACGTAATTCAATTTTTCTACCGTAACTCTGAGTTTCGACCGAGATTTTAAAGTAAACGTTTCTGAGATTTACGTCCAATCTGTACAAAAGTTTTCCCCAATAAGATTAGGAAATCGTGCGTAGTGATCCTTAACTCATATTTATATCGTTGCTCTTATGTTTTTACAATTTCTTACGCGGTTACCTTGCACGAATATAAAATCACGATTGCTTATAATCATTTCCTTGGTAATTTGAAGGAATTATCGTATCTTACGTGAAATGAAAAGGTGTTCTGCTATTTAAGAGTGGGAGTGTACGTATAAAAATAGACAGCGACGCGTCAGATGCTAACTGCAGCCAATGGAAATGTAAAGGTGTGATAACTCCCGGAATAAAGCGGCTGAATAAAATACAACTAGATCCCTTGCCATACTGGGATATCATGGGAAACCTGAATACTGCAGTGTAAGGGGGTTGAGGCGCGAAACCTTGGCAGTAGCACGCGCTACCAAAGTCGTTCGTTTATGATATAAAGCGCTGATAAAAATTTATCCGACATAGAATTCGTAGAACTTGTGCTTAGGAGTTTTTATTTTTCGTGGAATCTTCTTGTTAGTATCTTAGAAGTTAAATCGATTTTATTTCTTTTTTGTTCTTTTCGCTTTTTTCCTTTTTTTTTCTGTAGAAAGGAAATTTGTTGCTAAGCGGTCGTTGAAATTTATTTTAGTGTAGATTTTACAGCTTATATTTTGGCAGTTAAATTTCAATTACACGCAATTTATGAAAATTCCGAAATAAAGTTGCAAATATGCAAGGATCGAACTTTCCAATCGAACTAGTACATTTTTTAATGATTCAACAGGAGAAATACGTAGAGTTTCAGTAACTAAATATGTATACTCGTTATTCACACTTCAAACTTGTCATATAGTGCTTCTCACGAAAATATTGCAAGAGAAAAGCAAAATATATATTAGCAACCTTCCAGATTCCAATTTATACTCAAATAACACGACATTCAGAACACTAAGAACACGGAAAACAAACAATTATAATTTCGGGTGAAAAATATTTAAAAAAATCCGAATGAGATCAACACGAGGATGTTTGCAGGCTATGGGCACGAGTCTCGCTAGAGGTTCAAAGTGGATTACTCTGGAACCAAGGGACTTGAACTGAATCGGATTTTGGGATTAGGACACCCGACACGTGCTATAAGTATAATATTGGATCATAAATTATTGTACCATAAATTCAATGCTAATGTGTTTTCCGTGTTAATAAAGCTGGTAACCTACGTTATTGCCGCCATTCGATATACACTCTACGACTAAGTGCTTACACCATAAAAACTCTAAATCGGATGATTTATAAATTCGAGATTTCGTGAAGATTTCAAGCAAATGAATGTCTTATTTTCCTATAAACTTCCAATACTCACCATAGTGGTATCGAGCAAACGAAGATTAGCGCAGTCTTATTGGAATGTTTCTGGATGACTTTCAATCTAGCTTTGCTTCAATATCTTGATGTTCTTGATAATTCTATATGCCTGTAGGTTTAACTTATATTGTACGCATTACATTGTCATTCTCGTATACAATCTTGATTCGATACCGGTGCAGCAATTCTATAGATCAAGTAAACCGTATCGGCCAGAATGTTGATGCGCCATGATTTTTCAATTTTGCAGTTGAAGCAAAATTTAACTGGTTCGATCGAGAATCAAACTGGTTCACATTCCGGTACATACATAATGTTGATAAATCTTTATATTTCTATAAGCAACGATACATCTATTTTACCGCATCTCTACTAAATTAATTTGTAACGCAAAAGAAATATAAACCTCGTCCTCAGCTTTCTAGGAAATTACCTATATCTTTGATATCTGCAAATAGACAAATATTATGCTGCATTGACGCAACATTCCTATTATACCTGTAATTATTCGTACACGTTTGATACAAACGGAGTTCCATGGAACGTAACCCAGATATGCTGATTGTCGCGTATCTGGTCTTCTGGAATGTATTGTAACGTCTGATATACTGAATTTCTGGATTGTTAGAGCATTGTTCCGAGTCTACAGTGCCTGGTGATTGTCAGCCTTTGAATCTTTAGTCCCTGTATATACGCTGTGTCGCTAGTTTAACTCTTCGATAGTTCCCTATCTCTTGAATGTATTCCGAACTTGTGTGAATTGCAGATTTCCGATTTGCGTACCTCAAAAGCTTTGTTTCTTCGAGCTCTCAGATTGCGGTGTTTCTAGTTCTACTAACTATTACGTATGCAGCTTCTTCGAGCCTCGCAGCTGCGAAGTTAGTGACACTCGCATGGGATTTCCGTCTTAAAAAAATTTACTGCTCGACTACTTTACTTAGTTGTTAATGTATATTCGATAAAATCTGAATGAAATACTTTTACTCAGTAATTAATCAAATTTACCTTAATTTGTGTTTGGACTCTATAAATATTGATAATAATGCTTCTTTTTACTTTCTAAGCGAGTTATAGTTATATTACGAACTATAAAGATAGACGAAGTAATGTAAAAGGCGCATTGAAAATCCTAATTTTAAAAATAGCAGCGGAATCACGTCCATAATGGCGTATCTTAATTATTTCTAAAATACACCTATTTTTCTTTTCATTTTAACGCAATCAAATTTTTGTCATTACTAATTTTCTATTGATGTATTTTGGATTGACGTTAAGAATCAGATGTTTAATTACTTGAAACGGAGCACGAAATTCCTATATCTTGTGTACTACGCGTGCCGCAAATTGGGTGAATTATATTGACGAAGATGAGAGAAGTCTGACGGAAGGAGCAAAAGGGTGAACCACCTCTACGGTTGAGCCACATTGAGACTGACGTGGTAATGCTGATGAATCCATTTAGCAACCGCAATATCTGAAGGCAAAGGAAGGAATAGTAAGGAAATGTAACAAGGAAGAGACTCGGCTCGATAACGTAAGTAAGTGGCAGGATGAGGGAAATTTAACATCGCTTGTCTCGTAAAGCGTTCCATTCCCTTCCGTAATTTGCATTTTACGTCGCTAATAGGTAATTTAGACTGCTTTTTAATTACGACGTTTAGAGAAATCTTGGTTTTGATTTAGGTTTACATTTTCTTTTTCTCTTAAAGTTACAAATGTACGATATTATCTTTAAAAAATGATAGAAATGTTCAACTCGCGTCTAACAATATTTTCAAGACTTTAAGGGGATCTTGCATAATCTATGATCAGTTTTGTTTTTACTATAACTCAACCTAGTAACTCTATTTTTGCTAGACGGAGGTATACACGAGCACACAGAAGCTATACTAACAGAATCTTAATATATGGCCAACGGCTATCGGGTCGAAACGTAAAACGGATGATAGAAAACAGCGCTCGTGAAACGTGCACTACACAGAAACATAAAGTTACAGGTATAAAGGTGAAATATCAATACGATATAACAGCAAGAAAATAAGGCATTAGACCGTTCCTCCTACGTTTTATTTTATACCGTAGTCTTCGTGGAATTCGCAACGTAAACGGTATTTCGACAACAAGAAATGGCACCTAGAGCACGAAAGTGACGTACAAAGTGTTTCTAGAAAAATATTAAAGCATACAACGTTTCCGTAAAATGTGTTGCCAGTATAAATATAAGGAAACGATTATTCGCTGGAGTTGTATTTCCTTTCGTGTGAAACGTTTTCATTTCAAATGTCTTTTTACGCCACTTTGTTGAAACGCGCCTAACAAATCTGGAAACCACTTCTATTAAATATACGATATAAATGCGATTGAAGATACGATGAAATACGTCAAAGCGACATTTGACGTGCATCGATCTAATAAGAAAGCGAAGTATTTCTATCATGAATATCCTCATTAAAGATATTTCCTTATTCCATCTGACTGATACTAACAAACATATTATGCATCAGGATGATCAAAGATCTAGTCGAACAATTCTCGCTTGCGCAAAACATATTACAATATCTAAAAACGCCATGTCCGCGGGAAGAAATTTAACTCGGCATGAACGAATCAGTTTCGAGACTCGAAATGAGATCTTGTTACCGCGGCGGGATCCTGTCCGCGTATAATTTGCATGCAACACGTAGAATGGAGCGTATACGCGCGCGGCTCCCTGGCTCTCAGCAAAAGCTCACGTTACGGTTTTTTATTTGAGCATCTTTGAAGCGTTTCATACAACGAGCCACGCAAGACCAGATTCGAATGACATTATTCTACGCCAGACAAAGTCTCGTGGCGGTGGCTGCTACAGGTTAACGAGACATTTAATTGTGAGTATGTGTGTGTCATTGTGCACGCGCACGACCACGCTGACAACCGGCCGTTTACCTCTTTTGCGAGCTTCTCAAACGGAAAAGTGATGACCCGGCCACGCGAAACGCGTTGGTCGTTAAAACTGTAATAAATGACGGTGACACACCATCCAACCACGTGTGCCATATTGCTCTTGAAACGTGTACCCGCTACGTAGCAATAAATATGGCTTGCTGAAATTGCCATTCCCTTATATTCCTTTGTAGATCGACACTGGTTGAAGAGAACGTACTTTCTGCTCTTTATATTGTATTATATATATATATTAATATATATTTAACTCGGTACATATCGTATATATTTATTTTCTAGAGTTTTGAAATATATTAAATTTGTACGCCAGGTCTTTCTATACACATAGTACAAGGACCACATATTTTTTTAATAAAATTCGTCTTGGTAGTCTGCTTAGCTGTGCGTATCAAATGATTTAAAAAGCATGGTTTTTACGTTTCTAGAAAATACACATTGACTACGTTTACAAAGTAAAAGTGTACAACTCTGGAAAATAAATATCCAGACAAGCGAACCATGTTGCACGTGTATCAGAGAATAATTCCATTAAACAGAGCGTAATATCTCGTATCATATTTAGTATATATCGTTGGTTATGCTTTCAACGAGGCTCTTTTCTTACTCGACTCTAACCAACGTTCGCACAGACACAGATACGACGTTCGTGTAGAACCTCGCGCAATATCGCGGCTGGCAAAGCAATTTCAAATGCGCTGCGCTTTACTTAACACTTAAGACATGGCCTTTCAACGGTCCAATTTCCATCAGTACACGAATCGCCAGCCGTTTGAGTCTTTCTTGCAGCCATTTACGGTGCGTGTAGAGCGCAGCCCGGACCGCTGGCTCTGCGGTATTTAACACAGCAGCGCGTGCCAGTCCTTGCGAGCTTACCCACACTCGCGATTCTCTTTGTTTTCGCTTGTTCTGTTCGAGATCACTCCATTATACCGTGTCGGCCGTGTATCGCGAAAGAGAAACTTGAACGCCATTAACCAGCGACGGCCTTAAGCTCGTCGAAAGTTGGCTGGAATATCGATCCACTGGATTAGAGTTCTCTGTAGAATCTTTTCACGGAGCTTACATTTGTTTCTGAAAATATCCGAATATTTATCATTGGAATTTTTTACCAGCGGAATATGTGCGTTATAATGAACGTTTGGAAATTTCATTCGCGAATAAACGTAGTAAAGATTGAATACGTGTAAGAGACCGTGTTGAACTTGATCCCATCGCTCCTATTAATATGTAGTCAATGCATCGACATAAAACGAGGGGAATGGACTTATTCTTCGACCATTAGACGGTCAAGATAAACGGTAAATCTATGTTTGCCGGAGTTGAATGCATGCGATTCCGTGCAGCGTGGCACACGGTACACAGCTATCTTTTGTACGCGACATAAATCAAGACGCGACGGTGTTATATCGATTCAGAAACTTCACGATCGTTTTCCACCGAGCTACAATGCAACTCGTTTCAACTATAATTTACGTGAAAATTGATTCCTTTCGAGAGCTTGTTCCCGAAGTGTTAGACGAATGACTATAAAAGATGAAACTGTATATGTATTAGGTTATCCTACAAATAAATCGACGAAAGTATTCGAACATTTGTTGGGACCGTTCGTGAATATACTATGTCTTGTACGAAGCATTTTGAAATTTTATTGCCATTGTAAAGAGGCATTCAAAATTATATAGAGAAATTACAAGATTGTTATAACAAGATATTACATCTGACAGAGATCACGGAAGTACTTAAACAGTCAATTATTCATTATATGAATAAACATTGATGTATTATGCATACTGCGTACTAATTTTTTACTCGGTACATGTTTACAATAAGTATCCAGTAACTGACGTATTCTCAGATTGACTTCAAACCTGACAAAATATAATAATCGTGTTAGTCGCGTCTCGTTACATTGTTAATGCAATTTGAAAACATTCTATAGATATACGCTGAGGTTTTCGCGAGCCGCTGCATTACTTTCTTCCTACATGAAAACAAATTTAACGACATCCTCAAAGAACACGAATAGTCCATTACAGCTTGCATAATCGTCCCGTGCGAATTCCCCCGAAAATCCATCACACAGCGTTCGGATTTTTCCAGGCTGTGACTAATTATGAAATGTTTCGCAGTCTCCGGCAGCCAATCCGATTACACGGTGCCACTATATCAGCGGAGTGTCCCCTGTAACCTGCAGAGTTCAGTAAATATTACAATTAGTCCGTTTGGTAACGATGTAACTCGTTTACGCGGTGGTTCCCCCAGTTCGATGCCACCGCCTGGCATAATAGACAGCATGGCGCGAAACTGGAATCCCATGCAACGCGGGTCGAGTCCCATGACGATAGCAAAGCCATCGTATTACGCATAGTCCAGGCATTACGGAGCAATCGTCCAGCCAGTGGTCGGAATCGAGTGACTGCCGATTCCCAATACGCACTCCATACGGCACGTCAGCCCAATTTCGTCGGAAAATACGTGTCGTTACACGGGAACAGGCCGTCTGATGCGCCTACCGCGGCGTTAATTAATAAATGGGCATTCGATTTGGCTGCTGGAATAATTGAGGAATTAACAATGCTCGATCGACCAATCGTTCGATGCTTCGCCAGCAGCAAGCTATTCATTTGAAACGCGTTTCGAGACGCGTTAGTCTTCCGATAGATTCCAATAGACAGCTGGACGGTTGATGTTTGTATGTGTAAGGTATGTGTGGATGGCTTTGTACTGAAAGTGGACGTGACTTTTTAGGCGCAAACCGACGTTCCATTTCAAGCGACAGCATTGCAGCGATAAGGCTTGACACTGTGACGATTGGTTATTGGCTAAATTCCAGTGTCAAGTAATGAACAAAATATGATTTTTCGTATGTTTATTTACGTGGAATAATCGAAGGAAGTAGAGTAAGTGTATGAAACGATATAAGAGGAATAGGATTCATAGAATGAGGTAACATAAAAATTATTATAATATGTATCTCGTTCCACAATGTTCCATCGAGAACCACGTCAGAGTTTAATTCGAAACGACGAATTCGACTACCCGTTCCCCAAAGCGGCCTCGACAAAGAGCACAGCAAGAATAGTCATGCAAATGTTTAGGGTCTATACCGATCCGGCTAATTATAATATTTATCGTGTGTACGTTAAACCTACGGACATCTTCCTAATTATACACGTAGGGACATCAGAGCTTGGCTAATATGCTGGTATATGCTGGTCCGGTAAAACAGTAGATCGGTGCACCCAGCAACCGTGTACATTCCCCTTCACAAATATTCAAGCACCCGTCGGTCTCATCCAGAACGTGAAAATTAATGCAAATTAACAATGAAACGATTAATCTGTCGGAATGTTGTATTTAGGTAAGATCGTAACTGGATAGACGTACCTAAGATAATATTTGTTGAATCCACCTGTAGGAATTTTCTCGCACAAAGGCATTCTCCTTGGAATTTACATTATTTACATTATCTCCTTATGATAAATAAATGTCATTAATAATTTTCTGGTAACTATTAAAATTAAATTTACCTAAATTTGATCAAGTAACAAGTTTCGTCACAAGTTTCATTATACACGGTTAAAGAATTTATTATATTACGAAGTATCGAAATTACGGTTTAGTATAAAATACTTGTCGGAGATATTAATATTTCGCTAACGCCACGATGCAAGTATTAACACGTCAACTTCAAACTTCAAAGAAACTATGATAAATTTCATACAGCCGAGTAATTCTCGTTTTAATAATTTTCTAATGGCATACCAAGTTAACTAGAGTCTTCGCAAGTGTCGTAATACTTATGAACAAGGGTGTACTATGCACAGGAGATAGGTGCACACGTGGGAGTGAGCTAGAACGCGAGTATACTGCAGTCGGCGGTGGATCGTTTAATATTTCAGAGCTGCTGCCAGCACCACCAGCCGGTTTTGGCGACACACAACCTATCGTACGCGTTGTCGATTCCCATGAGTTTATTGAAACAGCGACGGACGTACTCGAAAAGCCCTGGTTTCTCTTCCCCTGCGATTCACGAATAATGCATCTCACACCGCACACGCTGCCAGAACGTTTTCGCGAGCTTTCTTCTGCGAACCGGTCGTGAAAAATGCACAAGAATCGTCCTTTTTGCGCTACCCGCGCAAGCGTTACGATGACCCGACGTGAAATCATGACTATTCTGGATTTTTATGGTGGAACGTCGTTCAGCACTGTTACGTGCATTCGTCCGCCGCGATAAATTCCACCATGAAACTCGTATGACACCTTTATGATTCATTCGAGTTTACTTCTCTTTCGGCTCGAAAATTAACGTCGATTTATCTGAAGATTTGTTGCAATTTTCTATTTTGCTCTATCAGGTTATTTGAAATTATAAATGGACTTTGAATGTAATTGTTTTTATTAATTTATCATTGGATCAATTCCCATGGAAATAAGAATTAACAGAAATTTCTATATCGCATTAATAGTTTCAGTTATGAGGATTCGAAGGTTAATAAAAATGTAGGTAGAAATATTAGAAAAAGTTTGATGCTGTCCTAAATTTTCTGATTTGCCAAAATGTAGTTGTAAAAAAGAGCGTTTGTTACGTCACGGAAGTAGCGATACTGCGACCCCGACATTTTTCAGCCCTGAGTTTAGTATATGTGCTACTCCATTTTTATCATATGTTATACTTTGTCAAATAGCTTATTAGCGTATCTGAATCGTACAACTAATTATGTTTCATTTTTATGACAATTAAATATCATACTTAAGATGTATTCGATTTCCTTGAAATATTATTCTTAATGGAACGCGGAACGCGCTAGAAAAGTCCAAGCAACAAAATAGAACTGCATTAGGCTTGATAATGTTTTTAGTAATAACTATATCAACTCTATATATTATGTTTCACGTGTTATAAATATCTCGTCTTATACGCCTACCTCGAGAACTACCTGACTCACACATTTTTCTCTATAGTGAAACAACCTAATTTACATATTTTCTCGACGGCCACACGCAGTCTAGCTTAAAAATTCTAAAAGCGCAGAAAGAAATCTCCATCCTCGTAAATATCGTCGAAATACGTGCCTCGCTAATACACACAATTCGTTAAAACTTTAGTGTTGTCGCGTTGGAAAGTTTGACGCGCATGAACAGGGAAATAGATTGTTATATTCGTGTTAAATCGTAGCGTTAACGTTAATTGCATAGCGAACATGCGGCACTATCAGCACGCGCAATATTTTAACCTCATCTTTTGTGGTATCTACACGTACATGCCATGCGCTTAACAACATGCTAATGTACGTGTTAGTGGTATTTCAGATTGTACAGGGGCAGAGCAGATAAATTCTTCTATGCGTGGTTAATTCTCTGCTTCGGAAACCGGCAACGATAAAGAATTCACGAACGTGTAAAACTTAAGGAAAGTCATGTAAATGAAGCAAATCTGCAGAGTCATCGAACGCGTAGAACGAAACGAAATATAAGGGACAACGAAATATGAGGAACAACGAAATATAAGCATTTTGTTGTGATATTCGTGTCTTTTAATAGCGGAAGAGAAAAATTATTATTAAAATTTGAATTTGACCGATAAATTGTTTGAGGCGCTACAAGTCGCTAAAAAATTATTTTTATCGCTTTCAAGAGTTTTTCGTAATTTACTTTTCGTTTCCAGCTCAAATTGCATTATATAGTAATATTTATGGGAAAAAATTTGAATGTAAACCAATGAAAGCTATCATTTCACAAAAATATAGCGAGCTTGCGTGTTTCAGCTCAGCGTCATTTTATATAGAAAATGGAGAGTTACGATGCAAAAGTCGTGACACAGAGATGCGAATCTCAGACGAGAAAAATATTTCTTTCGCATCGCACTTAGGGAAACTGAGGCTGCCTTTTATCACGATGATGATCTTTCTTGGCGATTCTGCTCCACCGATGGCTGTCAGTTTCCACACGTTTCAACAACTCTCGGGTCTTCTGGTTGCGCGTGTGTTCCGAGACGAAATTCGCAGAACGCATGTAAGATTAATCGCGACGTGCGAAACAGTCTGCCGCTCGCGACTGCAAACATGTGTTGCCCATCCTGCCATACTACTTGGGTGGTTCGCGACCAGTGAAATGCTCGATTAACGTTGAAATCATGATCCTGTATCCTGTAAGATTTTTTTTAGATTCGCCCTTATCCTTCGACAAATCGTGCCACGTCGTAATTCAAGCCTGTCGAGATCATTTCTGTTGCGACGGAGAATTCTTAATACACTAGCATTGCTGCTACGTTTAACGTGTTCATTAATTTTTCGAATCTTTGTCGAATTTCATTAATTACGCGATTAGTAATCTGACTTGATCAATTTAGAATTTCAAATATTTTTTACTTTATTATAAGAAGTAATTTTAAATTAATAATTGTTGGCACTATTACTATGATATAACAAAAATTGTAATTTCTAAAACACGAATAATCAATAACGCTCGCAATGAACGGCACGATTAACCGATTACAAGAATCTTAAGATAACTTACCTTTTTTCCTTAAGAATTGCATAATAAATTTCTATTCGTATCAACCTGGAAAGAAACGGGGGGAAAACAAAGAAAAAGTAGCATTTCGTTAGCCTTAAAAACTGGCACGATCTAGTATAAGCTCGTGTTATCAGCTTTTCAATTTATCTACATTAACTCGCGTCGGAGGCTTGCTAACGATGTTCCCTTGGATTTAGACTAATTTACACAACGAAAGGATTATGGAGATTGTGCATTAATCGAGGTCAAAATAAAGCTTCGAGATTTCAAGCACGACCATCCATCAATGCTATACTAGACGATTAATCAAACTCATTCGATCCACCTCGACGCTGTGTCTACTTTTATTCTTATTAATTACAGCCAAACTAGACGACTCGCCGAGCCCGGCAACAACCGTGTACACTCCCGTTCACAAATATTAGAACATTTACAGTGTCTGAACTTAATCTCAGAAATTGTTAGGAACTTGTTAAAAGCTTCAACACGACCTGCCACTCGTGTAATTCAGTTTTCTATCGTCATTCCAGACTTTAAATAAACATCTCTGCATCTTGTATTTCATTAATATTTTTAATTCCTATTCATCGCGTTCCTGTTACGACTCTTGCATATAGTTTCTACAAGTTTTCATACGATTACCTTGCAAAAATGCAGAATTGATTAATCATTTCTATCATTCATAGTTATTCGTAGTTATACAAGCAGAAAGTTTCCTAATATGTGTACTTATGAAGGAGAGTGTACATATGTGTGTGTGTGTGTGTGTGTGTGTATACTTGGTTGTGTCAGCTAGGGCGTGTTAAATATGAGTGTATGGGAAAGAGGAACGTGGTTGTTGTTGCTTCTGAATATGGAGATCGTTATCGCCGGTGAAAGAGAAGGAAGAGCATAATTTGTCAAGTGTTAACGCTAAGCTGCTAACTTTCTTGTGTAACGTCATCGTGTGTCTCACGAAGCTTCGTGATCGTTCCACCTAGTCATAGTGTGAAGGATAGTTAATTTTAATTTCCCCCTGTCGTTCTAAAAGTCTTTGAAAAATACTAATTCGCGTCAAAATCAACGTAAAATGAATCTTCTATAAAATGTTCACGTATGAAACATCTAAAATAGAACATTGTAATTATTGGCATGCCAGACGGGTCACTTGGAAACCATATTCGAAAGTAGTACAAGAGAACGACGGACTTCCAGATATTATTTTAGAATCGCAATTCACAATTTTATTTTATTTTTAAAATATCTTTATAAATATTAAATTTTATTATTAAATTAGCTTATCCTTCTCGAAAAATAACGCTGGCAATGGAAATGGATCGAATTAATAAGAAACGGAGCCAGTCGACCAGTTTTACTTCTGCAGTTAACATCGAGATAACTCTCAGCTCTCACAATGCTGTTCAAGATATTAATAAAAATCCCCACGCGAAAACCGCCGATTAAAAATGCACTTAAGTACACTCGTCCTTTATAATTTTCCCAAGAAATTGCCCAGAGAAAGCGCAGCGGTGGAACTTAATAGAAATTCAGTCGCGAGGGTCGAGTCGTTATAAATAGTCGTGCGTTCTTAATTCCACGATCGCCAGGTGCGTAGAAGCACGTTGTAACGAGGAAGAACTTACGAAGCACGAAGAAAAAAAAAAAATAAAAAGAGGAAACACAGGGTCGTACCCTTAGCAAGTATCTAGCAGCCGTTTAGTCAACCATTCGCTTCACTTCCTCGCTGTGTACTCTCCAATAACTTCTCGATCGTCGTGACATCACGAGTTTCAGCGAACAAGTGGACTGTTTATACGGTTCCAATAACCGCAGAACAATTGCCAACTGTCGCAGCCGTCGATTTCCACGCTCCATCCCGCTTCGCGAACTTACTTTCTCCACCTGCCAATCCGCCGTGGATGTTCCAATGTAATCGCAATTTCGGAATTCTTCATCGCATTCCGCAGAGTCGCTTCATAGCTGACTTCCTTAATAAGGAGAAGTCAAGGGAATTCCGGAGGTAACGGGACACGAAAAGAAAAAAAGGGGTCGATTAACTTTTTCACGCTCCGCAGGGTTCATTTGAAACCGGCACTTTATAGGTACTTGCGATCGCCCCAGGAATTTACCGAGGGAAAGAAAAAACCAGTATTTGCTGAAGCTTGTAAAAAGAGTGGATGGGTTAATGGTATTTTCGAGTGGCGAGTAATTCGATATTACTTTACAACAAGAGAGCGCTCAGTAACAAGATCGGAAAAGTCGGTTAACTATTTGTAACGATAAATATCGCCAAATCGGACTACCTGCAAGATTCACTATATTGAAAACGGTAGTTTACGTTTGAAATCGAAGCATTCGTAACATTACGATAAACCGTCGATTGTTCGTAGTACGAGTTAATTCCGCATTTTTGAACGCGACTACCAAATGAATTAAATGTATCGCAAATTTAGATCTCAAACTGAAATCTCGACTGTATGCGTAGATCTCGGAAACCAATGCAGATTTCAGAAGTAAAAATGCTTATCGTAAGGCAAACATTCTCTGATCGGCACTCAATGAAATATCAAGCATTAGCCATAATTAACGATTGAGATTACCGCAACACTGAAACATTTGCGCGTTTCCATGCGATAAACGTAGAAACCAGGTCAACTGCTGAGCGAGCATAGTCAGTTGGCGTTGATATTCAGTCTTGCAGATTCGAACCAAGGATTCGACTAATACCTATACAAGTACCTCGAACGTTCTTGCGATTCAGACTCGGGGAAACTCGTCCAGCTTCGTGATTACAGCCAAGGCACCGGCTGGTTACTAACGAAGTTGGTGCCAAATTACCAACAATACTGAGAACCGGGGAACCGCTTTCCTGTCCAATCTAAACAAGCGAAGCATAAAGTTAGCAACTTTACCGACACCAACTCTCTTTGTCACCGGTTCGCCCAGCAGGTCTAATGGAAGACAAGAGTCTCGACCTCAGACTTGCTGCATAAATGAATTAGCTCGACGACCCTTGCTATCGAAACTGACGAAACGTACCTACAAACAACAAAACCAAACCCGATCTATTTGCTTACACAAACGGAACTTCGGTTTCGAATATTTAGCCCAAAGGAATCTCACGTTGCATTCCACTATTCATCCAATTGTTTCTTTATTTCTGCAAATAAGAGATGCAAAACTTCGTTCAAAATATATGTATAATTTCGACGATTGTATTTCAGCAGCGACGAATGTTTCAATATCAAAATAACTGAAGCAGAAATTTCAGGAAATTACCTAAATGTTTCGAACCGCGTCCACGATTTATCAAATTCTCCTTGGATTTCTCAAAACAGGAGAAGCAAAGATTCGACCACAGCATATAATTGGACCATTCTGAGATTCAAAATCCATTGAAAGGTAGAATCGTTCGTTTCCGTTAGCCTCCATTCATAGTCGATCGTCTGTGCGAAAGTTATCAGCGATGTATCACTGGCACAGTGTCGGGCCGAGTTATCCCCCTAAGGGATGAACTACTTCTCCCATGTATGTAGACAGTGTCCACTACAATTTCCGGAATTGTATTCTAGTTCCTGGCTCTTGTATCTTTCCACGTTCTCCTCGGGCCGATGTGTTTGCGTCTTTACGAGCGTCCCGAGAGATCGATGCGTCTGCTTCAAGATACTCGCGTTAGCCCACTTTCTGGAACGGCACTCGACCATAAAGCCAGATAAGAAGGGCAAAGTTTCGCACGAGGCAAAAACTTCTAATGCCCATGCCCGTCCACGGGCATTTAATATCCGTAAATTTTCATAACGTTCGTGGTAAGTTTCACCTGCTTCGCTACTGGATTCACCACTTTGTAGTATGGAGAAAATTGTATGCCCGCAGGAATGTGTTTTATCGGTTTTTTTTTTGTATCGGTGTTCGATATACAGTGGCTACAGAAAGTATTTGCACGTACCCTTATTTTTCAATGAAGTGGTTTTCATCGGGTTTCGCGTTTTATTTTCACAGTATCAAATTTGTATACTTGTATGGTAGCGCGGTTGAACGATACGAAAATTAATATATTTGAATCTAGCTAATTAGTATGCCAATGTTATAAAGAATACAACAGTAGGTAAGTAAGTTTTGTAACTGTATTACGGATAATTGTGTTTGCATAATTAAATATCAAAAAGAAAATATAATTTAAAAACTCGAGATATTGTTAAGAAAATAAATAGAAATGACACCAGCAGATAAATGTTATATATCTGGTGAACTAAAACCCTATAAAATGCTTGCTCGTCGCTAAACTTTAATTATCTTTCTAGTTAATCGGTCTGTCACAGCTTTAGTAGTAAAACTAGCTTTAATAGTTTTTAGTAAACTTTCAAACTTCGTTCTATGAATTTCTTGTTTAATTGTCTGTCATAGGCACGAGACCGTAAAATATTTTATTCTCAGTATAAATGCGCGCCAGTCTTAATAAAACTTCCATTTATTTTCTTGTTAAGGTATATATAGTATAAAAATTATCTTAACTTCCCATCAGAGATTATCAAGTCCCCAAAAATTTTGTTCGGTAAATTCCTAGCACGTTTTATGTATTTTACTGAGAAAGATTAGGGAGAAAATCATTATTGGAAACGAGATTTTCGAAAAAATATTCATAAAGCTACCCGAAAGCAACAATCTATACACAGATCATATATCACTGTAAACATATAAATTAAACTTTAATCGCGCTACTAACTTTTCCAATAACCAAATATTTCATGACTAAAATCATTCAACCAACAAATCCTATTTCAAGGTATAATATTCCAGCATGTTTGAAATGACTGATTCCAGAGCATGCTACGATATCAAAACATTTACAATTACGCTTGGTAAGCATGGAATTCCGTCGTGTTATTGGTTAAACGCGATTAACCGATTCGTTGTGGGTAGCTTGTTCACTGACAGCGATATTATTAAGGGTTAGATTCTAAGATGATGCTACATGAACCATTCTCCATGGATACAATGGTAATTAGTCTTATCTCCAGCAACAAGATTGCAAGGGGGAATTCAAGCGGGAAAGGGAAACAGATAATACAGCCAGAGGGAATGTTTCCAAGCTGAATTCCTGCACGTTTCCCAGAGAGTCCACCGCTTTGCTAATATCCTATGTCCAAAATCTAACGTCGAATCTTGGCATTCAGATGTCGGCGAGAATGCCAATTTCACCTTGTCTCGGAAACTAGTTCTGAATGAGTTCGTTTATCTTTCTGGATAGGATATGGCGCCAAGGAGAAACGGTTCTTTTTAATGACCAATTCAAAGTGGAAGACGTTGTATGATAGCTTGTGCCGATTAATACGATGAAACTGTCGATACGTATAAAATGTTTTACGCAATAAAAGCATAATCACATCGATGAGATGTTTTTAGATTGCTTCGTTCTTTATTCTTTTCTAAGTTGTAGAATTACCAGTGAAGTCAAAACGAACAATTCCTGATTCTCCGTATAGGACAATTTATATATTGAGATTTGATATTTTGTATATCGATATTATTTTATTATTTTATTATTTCTTTATTATTTATTATTTCTTTATTTTACTTGGAGGTAGCGACGACGTAAAAAATATATTTATCAATTTTTGTACTTTTTATTATCGAATACTTGTCGTGTCGCTTTTAACGAAAATCCCTTCAACTTAATGGAAAACAAAGCGTATTATGAATCTCGTTTGCTCGTATTCTCCATTATCTGAATATTTAATTTTAGAAGCACGGTGATAAAAGCTCGAAAAATGTACTGCCACAAAACGGAAAGTTTTATTTGCTTAATCCGTACGTTTTCACCGGCAATGTCCGCGGTGTACCGGAGGGATGCAAGACTACATATGTCCTTTCCTCTAACTGTTGCCAGTAAAATTTTAATTAAAACTTTTCGACCACGTTAATTGGAAAAATAATGCGTCGCCTCATTTTTGAGCGATTCTCGCGCTTATCTCTATTATTGTATCACTCTTTGTGTTACATCGACTTACATGGCAAGCTCCGAATTATTGCAAATCTGCTCGATCTATCGGAATGCTTTACGAAATAGTTATTTAAAAAAAAATTAATTTTTTGTGAATTTTGTGGATCGGTATTTTTGCACACATGTTTATCGATGTTCAAAGAACGTGGCATTACGTAAAGCTCCTATCGAGTGACACGATAGCAAAAGTGAAGCAAAAAAGAAACCACTTTGATATATGTGAATATCAAGTTGGTTATGAATGAATTAGTATGCAGCTTAGTATGAATGCGTCCATGACGCGAATCAGAATTTTAAAGGGATGTCAAAAATTCAAGAAATAGTGACGCTTTTAAGTTTAAAGCGTCAAAGGACAAAAAATTTTTCTTTAAAAATTCTGGTTCGTATTAAATATTTAAATAAAAAGCTATCCACCTGAATACTTTATGCCCTATCCTTCGCGAAAAAAAGGGAATGATTTTTTCACGACCGAAACTTTTAAAATATCTATAAAACCCATCGTAAAACATTTTCCCCTATTTCCAATCGAATTGATTCGAGGCCACTGTGAGAGCTGTAATAAAAAAGAAAATATTCATGGAAAGGGACGTGGATGGGTAAGCATTTTTTAACCGATTAAAGGCTTTACGCGAGGGGGAAAGGAGGGAAAAAATTTCTTTTGGAACATTACTTTATTCAGAGGCGGCCCTTCTAGTGGAGTGGTTTACTCGGAACTGATTCTTTCTTTACAACCCAGGATCATCGACTCAAAGGGCAGAAAAGTCAAATTGCCTATAGCAACGGGGTAGGAGTTTCTTTTCTTACGACTCTCACTTCGCTGAACTAAGGGAGATGTTCCCTTTTCGCTTCCCTTCGCGGCTTCCCGTCAGGGAATCGTTTCAAAGAGCAGTCTGCTTTAAATAATTTCGTCTCGCGCAGCGTGCCATTTTACTCCAAGCGCCGATGTAAAAATATGCTATTTCTTTTACTATCCTCTGCTTCTTTGTTTCATCAAAATTGGTCGTAATTTCGTCCTTCGCTCTCCTCAATCTCATACACTTGTCACAACAGCGACATAACTAAAAATTTAGAATTTAGAAAAAAGAGAAACGAGCAGACGAGTGGCCAAAATAAAAGCGCGGGGATGAATTTCTGAGTACGGCAGTCGCTTAAGCTTGATTCCCAGCGAACCAATAACGACAGAAAACTTGTTGTACCAAAGGATAAAGCGTAACCTAGTTTACAAGACTGAGTACTTTTGATTACACCGGTGGAAAAATACAACGGCTTGCGAAATCACGTTTTAAGTAGAGTTTCCGAGAAGTTAGCTTACAGGATCGGCGGAAATATAAAATAGCGGAAGTGGCAAAACTTGCGTAAAAGAAAGTTTGTCGAAAATTCCCGACGAAGCGAACAATCTTATCCCTCTCGAAACGCGGATATTTCTCAACTACCCTCAAAGCCTCGTATACAAGCTTGCCACGGTGTCTACGTGAAATTTCAGGTAAATGAGAACACAAGCCGGCTATCCGCAACGCTTTTACCTTCGCATCAAGCAACGTGTGCCGTCCTGTCTCCACATTAAAATTCTCGGCGATCTCTTTAGCTTTGAAACAGGGCTGCAAGCCCACCGACATTCTACTAACTACGCCGTACTGCTCTGGCCGAGAGCCTAATTATGAGAGATATTTCATAATGACACGATATTCTGTACTAAGGGAAATATAGAGAGCCGCTGCAGTTGACGAAACTCAGTCCTCCGAAATTTACTCGAATTTCTGACTTTTTTGACTTTTTTGAATTTTTGACTTTTTTCGTGTATTCCTTCGAGTTCTATTTAAAAATCTACCTATCCCCTCGACGGTTGTAAGTATAACTTCCCCTGGCATCGAATGTACGCGATTTATATTAAATTTCTTCCACGTTAGTTGGCTGATAATTAACAAGACGACAAAATTCAACGAGCGGTATTGACGCGGCAAATTCAAACTCCAAAGAAACGACGTCTCGTACGTATCAAACTGATAACGTAAAAAAGATTGTTAGGATATTCTCGTTTGCTACTTCTTGTCATGTAACCGACTTTTAATCAACGCTTTTAGCTCGCGCTCCCGTTAGGAAGCACAAACGGGACACGTGGTAAAGGGACGAAAATAAGGTTGAAAACTTTGTAACACTTTGCAGCTATAACGAAAGATAATGGGATGCCATTAAAGCGTAACGTGTTTGAAGGAAGCTACGTTTGCGCATCCGCTTAGAACGCGGCTTACGAACCTGATACAACCTAATTATCGCTCGCCATGCGCGAGAGCGCGTCTAACCTATTATTTTCATCCGATAGCACGAGACTAATGTAATTATATATCCATTCCGCGTTTGATGCTGTTTTAATCCGCTTTCCTTCGGCAGCACCGTGTACTTATATCGTTCTCTATCGCTCGTCGAGGGCAAACAACGCACTTCCGGTGATGGGGTACGTTTTTAACGGCGGTATCGCATTGCAGCTGTGCCGCGTGTTCGAATGTTAATTGATAGAAATAAGCGATGTCTATCTTGCAACACGAAGTAGGCGTAGAATGATCCAATGGTTAATCGATTTTTCAGCAAAATTTTGCTAAATTAACTGCTTCAAGTTCGAGCATTTTTATGGGTATTTTAGAAAGTAGTTGTTCTAAGTTACTAACTAACTAAACATTGAGCGTGTATCCACTTTTCAGCGAAACTGATCCTAATTGCAGTGAATTACGCTTCTGCGGAACTTCGAAAGGATGTATTATTAAAAGAGCTGAAGAAATATGTCGTTAAAGGGTTAGCCTGGAATTTTATTATGATGCCACGAGCTACACTGCTCGGGTCTTGCTGTCTCCTCTTCGCGAAACTACAATTTGTTGTCGAATCATCTTGGAAGTAACCCCTGTAACGGATTCACCTGTCGATCTCGTCCTCCGCAATCGAGTTTCCTCGCCAGAACACTCGT
Source organism: Bombus confusus (assembly GCA_014737475.1). Taxonomy (NCBI): domain Eukaryota; kingdom Metazoa; phylum Arthropoda; class Insecta; order Hymenoptera; family Apidae; genus Bombus; species Bombus confusus. The sequence goes on along the minus strand of JACXIV010000053.1, from coordinate 735,549 downwards.
TAACCGGAGATTTGTGACCGTTCGCTCTCATTAAGATGTAATTGCGGGGCTTGTTTCCTTTCCCACTGTATTTTCCAGCACACGGTAATCACCGTAAAATTCTGCGCTGTCGAACCCAAACAAGCAGTTGAAACTTCGTTTCCTATAATAAAATCGATCTAAACTCCGCGTTGCTCTTGGCTGGTTAAGAACCGACCATTAAAAAAGAAGAGAAGAAAAAAATGAGGGGAAAGGAAACGAGGAAAGAAGCGAAGAAAAAGAGAAAGGCAAGCTTCCGAATCTTCCCGATAATTCTGGGTTCGAATTCAAAGGAGCCGATAATCATGGCTGGAACAAGAATCCAGGTTAGGTGTTTTTAAGAACTCTTAATGAGAAGGCGCTGCTGGCTAGCTTTAACATAAAACATCTATCCCCCGTCTTAACGAGAATCCAAGTATAATTGCGAACTCGTGCTAGCTCGGGCTGCTTTGACATTTGAAAGACGTACAGGCCTTTTCTATTATTGCATTCTTTCGTTCGTTCGCTTGTTCGCCCGTTTCTTCTTTTTCCTTCTATCTCCTCTTCCCTCCCCTGCCCTTCTTTTCTCACTGCTCCACGTCAATTTGCAGAAACTTACGTCCGAGTACTTAGATAAACGATCATTACGAAGTCGCTCTTCGAGAGAAGACTCATTAGTACCGGTAAGTGTTAGGATTCGTGCAGGCGAGAGACAGCTAAGGTTCGACAAACTTCACTCGTTCGAACGGTGAATTCACTCGTGCGCACGGGAACGTTTAATCGCGCAAATGAAATAAGACTCTATGTCGAAGATAGCTTTTTTTTTTTTTAGTCGAAGCATAGATAGCAAAAATGGATTAAGACACATTTTTTCCAAGTTTGAGTGTCGGCTTATTGTTGCTAGTCGTTTGAAAGTGGAGGAATTCGTTCTTTTTCAAGTTCCTGACAAGTAGGCCGCGCATGATACGCGAACATGTACAAGATATCGAAATCAATGGCTCGTTATAATATTTAGATTGAGTATATACTTCACTTATTTCGTTAAAGAACATCTTCAATCTCTGTTTTTTAGAGATTTATGCTGCAGTTGATTTCCTTTTATCTTTCTCCCTTTAATCTTCAACTTTCACTACACTTTATGCAAAGTTGTTTGCAGTGCTTGCTTTATATTTCATGACACGATGGAAGCAAATATTGTGCTAAGTATCACGTACACAGTTGCCTGTATACTGTTGCTACAAGGCGTTGCGTTGTTGCGTTAAAAAGGTGATGCGAATAGCGATGAAGCGAGTGTCTTTAGGAGGATATATTTCCCAAGGTTCTCATTTTTTTATATTAAGAACATAGTTTTCGCCAGAAAATAAATTCCCTTAGCTTCTAGGAGTTTGATAAATGAAAAATTTGATTTCAATGACGATGAAAGTTTGATAAAATTGAAATTCTTAATGATGGACAGTGCTTTTGATTAGACGCGACGAAAGATTGAAACACTCACCGTATTTTTCTAGATAGGAAAGATTGTTGACAACGTACGTACCTGAAACAAAAAGAGAAGACAAAATTAGTACTAATATTCAACGTATAATTTAATTAAATTAAATAAATTTAATTAAATATACATAAATATTTTCCACTTTTAATGATTCGTAATTGAATCCTGTATATAGAAATAATTCATAAATCGTTCGTGAGCCTGTGATATATGAATTTGCATAAATATCCATCGTTCGGTAATAAGCAATCGATCTTCCATTTAAATACCTGTCGTTCGATCATCTAAATCTAAACGAATCGATTATACGCAGTTCTCCGTTCTTCAATTAGATTGGATAATCGAAGTGCATCGGGTTCAAGAAAATAAGTACTCACAGAGAGGACTATAATCGAATACAGAATTGCATCTACCGTACGGAAGGAACGCAAACCCTTGAGCTAAGAACCTGACGCGACAGCTGCTGCCTTTGTGCAGCCGATCTTGTTTAAGGACCGATTTACACAGGTATTAGCGTGTAATGGGAACTAACTAGGCCCTCGCCTTTCCTTTTATCAAGCCCAACGGTAATTTAACACGGTTCAAACTGCCTGAAATTGATGGCGGATCGTGAACAGAGAAACCTTTTCTTCCTTCCTTTTTTTCAAACGTTAGTCATGCATGTTTTTCTCTTTCTTTTCTCTTAGACACGGAATAGAAGGTTTCGTAAAAGACCGGCCGATATTTTTACTTTTCTTTGCCTATTTCTTAATCTTAACACACTGCAACGACTAACTGGTTTCGAAATCTCAAGACGCTTCGAACAGAAACACGATCCAAAATTGATCGTGGCTCCTGAGCGATTCAATTCTTGACACTTTCGTTCACAGTCAACTAATTATACATTTGTTCATTAATTGGACGTTTCTGTGTTAAGATCGACACTAGAACGAAAATACTTCAGACTCAGGCCTCGACATCAAAATTTTTTAAACAGGAACAAAGGTTTTTTTTACATTCTTTTACAAAAGATTAGGTGTAAGAAACCTAAGCTAGGTAAAAGGAATTTATAAGTTTTAATTTACAATTAAAGTTTAGTTCACTTCGTGTATGACGATACATGATGATATGAATTTAAGCTTTCTGTCACTTACACGAAAAAAAGAAACTTTAATAAGTTTCTGGCAATTTCTCAGATTAATCTCTCCTTCTTTAAGTGTCCTAATACCTACGAACGGCAGTGTATATCGAAACCCGGCGCGACTTAATTAATGCTAGCGATCAAGAAGCTCTTCGGGGCACACGCAGCAATTCCACACACAAGCCTCGTCTCGAATTTCGTTGGCGTAGCCGGAATTCCCCAGCGCGTCATCTTTAATCCACGAAATCGTTTACGTCTAGGTAAGTACGTAGAAGGGAAGAGATACTCGGTCGCATTTTTCTCCCGGTCTTATCTGGAATCTTGGCGCCGGTAACCGCCACTAAGACGGAAGGTGAAGTACAACCTACACAACGAAAAAGAAGTAGCAAAGGAACAGAAAGGTGAAGAAAAAGAAGAAGAAGAAGAAAAAGAAGAGGATGAAGAAGAGAATAAGGAGACTCTCTTCTTCCTCTTCTTCCGTACTTGATACAGAAGAAACGGCGATCCTAGACAAGAAATTACTCGCTTGAAAGACGACAGAAGAGAAGGGAAAAAAGGGGATGGCAGAGTAACGGTGGTACAGTGAATCGCGGCTTCTATAAAAATTACCCTCAGGCCTGTGGCGAGGCGGGCGTTGTGGATTGGATTGAACGTATCCATCTTTCCTCACGGGAACTGTCCACGCGAACCGTCTCCCAGCGAACCGTCTCCCAGCGAGCGCGCCATTTAATAACGATTCCTTTGTTGAGACGCGAGCCACGATTACGACCGCCACCATCCAACCATTGCCATCGCGGAACCCATCCTACGAGAAGCATCGGCAAGGGGTAATGAGAAGCATCGGCAAGGGGTAATGAGAAGCTAGCCCAAGGGATCTAGACAAGCTGCAGGAGGGAACCGCAGCCGATCCTTTGCGCTATAGCTTCGGCAAGAAACGAGCATTGGTATACTAAATCACGCTACCGAGCAGCCTTCATGGAAATAGGCCGTGTATGGATCGGTGTGCGTTATTAGTGGGATTTGGGAATGGAGAATAGAGAGGATCGTTTTGGAGTTTGGGGTTAGGCGAGGTTTGCCTCGCTGGAACCGTTGACGCGATGCTTCGGACGTTGCAGTTTTGCAATATACACATAGCAGATCGCGGATATCTATGCGAATTCGTATTTCTCTCGTACGTTTGTAATTTCGTGTTTGACGTGGTTATCAATGCCGAGCGTATCTTGTGTCATTTGCGCGGGTTGAATAAAAAATGACAACTGATTTCTCGGATCACGCTAACAATTTCAATTTCATCGGTTGCAACAGATATCTGCGTATATGCATGCAACACGAGGTAACTGATTTCAACGACGAGTAGCGATAAAAACAAATCAATAAAGCGTAAAAAGCGAATTTCCTCGAACTCTGCGCGACTATCTTTGATTACGTGATTCCGCGTCGTGTGGAAATCGGTTCTTGATCGGTAATTCCCACTCCCACATCGACGAAAGCGTGCTGTTCAATCTAGAATCAGGCGTATTCGGGCCGATAAGATTTTCGTGGTCTGAGGATCGTCTGGTGGAGCCACGCCTGCCTCTCACGCCGCTCATTACTCACGTTCCGAGGAAGGAGACGAGGAAGAAGAAAAAAGGAAGACGTCTGCCATCTCCTACGTCTTTTCTCCCTCGTGTTGGATCACCTCTATGAATCTTATCCGAGCTGCGGGTTTCTTCTCGTTAGATCTCGCCAATCAGATCTATACACCAATCGAGGATGCGTTTTGTGGTTCCTCGGCGGTGTTCGAACGCTCGCAGCGAATAAAATACTGATCAGGCTGATGGTACCGCTGCTAAAGTAATGGTTACGGGACTTGGGGATTTGAGTCTTTTGTCCGAATGTAGATGGGATGGAACACGATGCTCCATTTTTCTACGTTGCACGTATTGTATGTGGAGATTGGTCGTCAAGGTTTGATCGTTTTAAGCCTTTAACGGTGTGACAAAGTGACGAGAACTTCGAAGCGAACGATGAAAAATTGTCGAATTTCTAAATAAGTAGACTGTCGTAAACTTGTTGATATACGGATATTATTGGATTGAGAATTTCAATGCAAATTCGTATTTTTATGGATAGATCTAAAGTAATGGAATCTGAGTCTTTTCCGCTTCATAAATATTCCAACGAGACGTTTACCTTCGATAAACTTGAAATTTAACCAATTGGTTGGTAAATTTTATTTATTCCTGCACGTTAAAGTTGTTTACAAATGCATACAAATCTACAGTCGAGATATTATAATTATACCGTCGTTAACTTTAATTTAAATAATGCATAAAAATAGTCGTCGGAATATCATTCCTATAAATTTTCAATGCATTACCATTGATTTCCTATCAAAACCGAATTAAATTTTAAAATTAAATCAGATTTCGCGCTGATATAATTTAATAATCTTTTCAACGCGTCGGACAAGGAATTAAGAGCACCTGTTGTCTTTACGATCACTCTTCACCGTGATATTGGAAGATGATCGACATTCGAATCCATTATCTTGCTGTCACGTCAAATCAAATCATAGATTTTCTGTCATGCGGCTGTATTTCACGAACCGCGGATGCTGCTAAAAAATAATGACACGCGCGGAAAAAGTCGTACAAGAAGAGCTGAATTTCCATCATTCTGGATCTTGTTGATATCATATTCCGTAAATTCATAAAAATTCATAAAAATTCATAAAAATTCATAAAAATTCATAAAAATTCATAAAAATCTTTAGTGTTCCTTATTTTAGTAACCAATCACGTTCGAACATTCGGTATTAATTTCAACGTTGTCTGATTAAACTACATTTATTTCAGCACCATAGAAAATTTTTATGAACGTATTACGTGCATTATATGAAAAGTTTTGTTTCGTTTGCGCTGCAATGTGGTGATCGTATTTGTAAAATTTCGAAACAATCTGGATAGGTAAATTGCCGTTCGCAAGTATTAGCGTATTTTTCAATTTCATGCAACGTGTGACAATTCGTTTGAGCCATCAAGCAACTGAATAATCGATCACGATTTTGTTTGCGAACAAAAGCGTACATATTGAAGTTGATGCCATCGCTGATATTCTGCCGATGATCGCGACCCATAAAAACGATAACTGTATAAAAGGCTGTATACGTTAGTGATTTAGTCGAGCGTGAAATGAATCGAATGGTTGGTAATTTCACGTTGGTACCTGGAACGGATTGTTTTTTCTTCCGCCCCAGTTGTTGAAACGGAAAATTGCTGAAAACAGTAGGTTATTGCGAAATGTATCAAATAAAATATGAGCGTGTACAACAGTGAAATACTCAGCGCCGGCTTTCACGAACAAGGGCTGTAGTATTTCTCTTGCACTCCCTCGATTACATACTGCATGCGTCTTTGTATTCTACCATCGTTAGAAATGATGTACAACCATGGAATAAACTGAACTCTTTGGTTGTGTAACGAGTTCATTCGCATTTCTCTGGAAGAAGGTAAAAAGTCAAATTTATTTATGCAAATTATCGTAATTAAAATCTTATTTACTTATTGAGGAATTATACTCAGTCGACGATGTCTCCCTCAGTCGAGCATTCTAGCGGATTAAACAGTGGATTTAATCTGAGTGGATTAAGCATTTTACTTTGTCGCGACGAAACTTTTGATCTTCTCTTGAAAAATTGCATTTTCACGTCCTTTGAATCTTTAGCAAATTTTTCACGCATTGAGATAATTGGTATTGTGATAACAGTAGTAATTTAAATTCTCTGTAAAATTGCACTGAACACGTAGGAATAGCTAGCTCTTAATCCTTCGTCGTTCCGATAAAATGAGAAATTGTAAAAATTTTTTACCTTACTGCTCATATGGAATAAATTTGAATAATTATATTACGTGTAATATAATTTAACTTGCTTGAATCTCTCTCGCGCCACGTTGCGAGGGAATTCATTTATTTTTACATTTTTATTCACGATTCTCATACGTGGCAATATTTCTTTATTCGTATATTTCTTTTTGTAAGGATTTCCATTTTCATGTACCTATTTCCTTGTTTCGTTCCAAATGCGCTGCTCTCGCGTACGATAAATGTTACTGTTATGAACAATAAATTCAATAAATAAATTTCGAGAATGCAACTGTCAAAAGCATAAATAATATTTCACCGTATTTTTTAAATAAATGAATTCTTTTAAAAGCTGCTGAAAATTACCAATTTGTGGATTATCTTTTTAAGCTCTACAGTTAATCCCTTAATTTTAAGAGGTTGGTTTTTTATCCGCTAAAAAATTGCTTCATTCGCAGATTTCATAAAAATGTTCACTTTTACATATTAAGATATCCTACGTATTAATCCTAATATTCATTTCAATGTGAAATAATTCTTGCGAAGATTTTAATAATTCGCTAATAATAATTCAGGTATTGCCATATGAAATTCCAACTTCAAACAAACGACATTTCATTCATACGCGACTCATAGCCTAATTAATTTGACAAAAGAATCTATACAATCGCATTAATTATACACGAAATAAAAATTATAATTCAATAAATGTATTCAATAAATTCGTGGAATCGAATTCGTTGCAACTAATAATTGAAAAAGGAACGATTCATCGATCATTTCGCGCGATTCTGCGATTACAGTGCCATCGATCACGATCCGAGACGTTTGGAAAGGAATTACTTGGTGGAATCTCATCGATAAAAGTTGCACGCTTAATTTGAGAAGCGTAGGAATTACGGCAGCCGGAGAATCAACGGTTCGTAAATTATAGCGAGATTCAGTTAAAAAAAGGAAGCAATCTAACGTCGAAGGAAGAATGAGGAACACGCAATGGCAAGAAAGTATTGCTTCTGACCATATCGGTGAATCTCAGGTGAGCCCGGAATAACCTTTACTATTCCCTTAGGTTATCGATCTCCGTGGGCTCGTTCCACTTTATTTTATAAACCTTATTTAGGATTAATGACGCGGGAAGGAGATACGCCATGGATCGATAGTATCCAAGAGCCGGTTCGTTAAAGTCAGATATTTATTTCTCTGACGAACAGTTATTCCTCCTTATGAGTCGTTTCCACGATATTTGTGTACCGGCAACAAACGATAAAATCGAGCACTGTTCTTATTATTTTTTAATTCGTTCCAATCGTGATCTTCATTTATGCACAGCCAGGGAAGCAACTGCTGGAGAACGGGAAAACCGATTTAAGAATCAACTTCCAGTTCTTACGTCATGTAAGACATCGCTCTGTAAGCACTAATGCTGTTTAATAATTGAACTGCGAAGCAGGTAATCTTTCGTCGTGTAATTTAGCGATCTCGATTCCACTAACGAAAGCATACGTAATTATTAATCTCAAAATGTTATGGAAGGTATGTTGTTTTAAATTGTTTTAAATTAAATTATAATCTTGAAAAAGTATTCATGTAACGCAAGATATTATATAAGGTATCATAAGATACAGAAAGAAGATATTATGACGAGTATCTTGGAAAAGTTTTACTGCGACAGGAAATTTAAGAAAATTTGTCAGTTAAAAAAGATCAGAGTATCTTAGAAAATTTGTCAATAAAAATCTCACGTTTTATTGGTAAAATATATAGTTATACAAGCGAAACAAATGTAAATTATATGCATCAATTACGAGATATTTTTGATTTCTCGTTTATTCTGCATTTAATAAATTATTATGCATTAATAGATTACACTAATAATTCTAGATAATGCTGCAGATATTCAGTGTTTCAGTATATCTCTCTCGTGTGTTTAACCTCGGACTCACGAGCATATGTAACGTTAGAAGGCTACCACATCGATACGCCTGTTTAGTTCGGCAATGATAGGCTGCCTCGATCGCGATAATCCATTAACAGAATTTCGCTTCTATTGCCCTAATTTCACAACGGATATTTCGGCTTTCAAATCATTACACACCACGCCATTATTAATTTCTACGCGTTACAAACTTATAAAAACCTTGTGAAATCGCATGAACTTTCACCGATACACGAAAAATATACAAAGTTCATTTTAAAGTGACATTTCTTTGAAATTTTTTAAAAATTTGGTGCATCGATATCAGCCAGTTTTTAACTTTGTCCCACCGATTATTAACCACATTAGAGAAGGAGAAATTTATTATAAATCAAAATTTATAAGTACAATAGAAGTGGATATGTTAATCAGACATACTCAATATGCCTGTTATTTCGCAGTCTTATTATTTTAGCTATCGATGTTCGTGGATTCAAGCTACCATACCTTACGCTAAAATATGCTTTGTAATTCTTTCAAATCTTGAACAAAGAAACAAAAGAGTGGTTGAAAAAGTATATTAAAAGATGTTGACATTACTTTAATTAGATGCACGATATTTTGGAGAATCTGCGTACAATTAAAACTTTGATATACACCGAGCTAATGTAAACGACGATTGTGGGTTATTGGGCGACTATCAGCTAAATACGTATGTTTCATAAGTTGGTGTGATTGTTGTGATCTAACTTAACAATCGCACGATATCGAATCTTCCCGTGTCTTATCACTCGATCAACGATTTCTACGTGCGCGTCTAGCCGGCTGCAAATCGAAGTTATCGCGAGGACGAAGAAAATGTCGCTTTTAATATCCCCGTATCTCTTCAATCAGAACTGTTGGGCATCCCGCAGGGAAACACAACTCTGCCCTTTCCTTACCGAATGAACTATGCTTTCCAGAGGAACTTTGTTTCCCGCGATAACATTCCAAAGTCAAAGGGTTCTCTGTCTCTTTGCTCGATAACGATCGCCCTTTTCCCCTCTTCTCGCCGCCACCTATACCCTTCCTGCTCCTTATCTCGCCGCGATTCACGACCCGGATTGAAGAATATAAGCGCGAGTATCGCGTGAGTCTTTGATTTCGTTACGCCGGCCATCAGATACGCGGTTGAACATCACGCGGGCAACCTTCAGTTTCTCGTTGCGAGAATGTTTCCGTTTGAATAGTCAGTCACGACTAAATTAATATCATCGTGGGAATCAAACGCACGAACTCACGAGAACGAAAAATTCGTCTCGGAGGAATGGGAAATGTGCTTTTCCCAAAGATCCTAGTTGTATATTAACATTGCGCGATAATGAAGTTTCATATTTTCAGCGTAAATCTTCTTAGCATTGAGTATACGTGTCTTGTAGCGAATTTCTTCTTCTTTAATACGGTTAATAGGTAACGATGGTACAAAATTAAATGAGCGAATTACTGGAGTGCCAACTTCAAACCTCAAAGAAACAGAAATTTTGGATTGTTTATATCTTCCGAAAGAATTATTTTTCTTCCCTCGGCAGTTTTATTTCCTTTTCGTCTATTGCATCTTTTACGAATAATTTCCGCTCCTTGAGCAGCTATATCTGTTCCTTGTATATTCGGACGTATAGACGGGAACTCGCTTTTCAAATTGATTCTTTGCAGTATTTTGATCTTGAGAGACAGGTTCAAAGGACGCGTATTCATTTCTGCTTTCGCGAATAGCTTCAGAACGAAGTGGGTTGAATATTCAGCTCGTGATGTTCAAGTGTCCGAGTAAGTTTGCATCTCTTTGATATTATTGAATTTTGAAAAGCACTGAAAAGTCTTTGAAATCTTGATCCAACTACATATACATAACAATAAAATGATAGAACAAAGCGAAGAACGCATGAAAACTGGTAAATCTGATATTGGTACAGTCGATACCAATTATCTCGTAATTAACTCGTTTGAACAATGAGAAGAAATTTATTGATGTATGGCAATGAAACAGGCTGACATTAAAGCGAAGCAAATGGAGAGGATCAATGATTGTAACTGTCACTATTGTTCTGGCTTTCAGACGCGATGCATTATTTCCAGGCAGTCGCGCTTTCGTGCATGATTTCCTTGTCAGCATCAATCTAATGTAACATGCCCCGTCAAAGTTCGTGACGGGAATTACATTTGTCATACAATCATCGTTCCTCGCCATTTGTAGGGCTCGCGATTCTTCCGCGTTTACTTCTTCTTTACCATTCCTTACACGTTTAGCAAATTAATCTCTTCAGAATTGAATTTCTTTTTTTTTTAGAAATAACGCTTTTTATTAACTGAAAGGCGAAATAAATTTCTGATAAAAATTATTTTCTATTAATTATTAATAATAAGAACAGGTTCTCGTTCGGATGATTTTTCAGAGTAATTTTTACGGCAAACGGATACGTTTGTCGTTTAGTTAATTAACTATATCTCAGGGGCAAGGGAGTTAAAAAATTGTAGAAAGCGACGAGAATATTTCTTGGAATATTGGTAGGTAGAATTGAATGAAAAGTATAAAGAGGAAAATATGTCAAAATGATATTATAGGGTGAATTTAAACATTCCAGCAGTTGTACAAAAAAAGCTTTAACAAGTTTCGAAGGTTAACATCACTCTCTGTAAATATCCTAATACTTACGAACGAAAGCGCATAATACGTGTCAGGACCCTGTTTTCCGCGAAAGCACTGGAAGCTATCTGATGGTTGAAACGCGGATTCCCGTTGCCTTGCTTATTACTATACGTATAGTAATCCAACGCGTTTCGTTTTCCCAAAATCGTACGGAGCTTCTCGTTCAACGCTGTTCTGACTAAGCAAATTCGCAAAGCGACCGCATTACGATATTCCTGTGCTCGCGAGAATTTAGGCTGGAAGACGATGCACAAGAGTCAGAGATGCGACGCTCGTCGTATTAGCGGCGCAAGACGTCCTCATTATCGCGACTGATGGTGATGACGATGCAGCCATGAATTCCGAAGCGTTTCGTTGATGAGACATAAGAAAGAGAACCGGCGCAGAAGAGATCAAAAAGCTGACGCGAAAAGAATCACGCGGAGTCGTTAGAGCGAGGTGTCTCTTTCTTGCCTTTGCCGAGGTCCTGGACATTATTCAATGCGCGATACTCATTCGCGGAATTCGTGTCTTCCTACTCGGGTTTTTTAATTGCGGAACTAACGACGTGACTATGGATAATCGTATCCGACGGTTGTTCGAAAGCAAATGCTATGCGCAGAATGGAAATTTGAGAAAAAAATATATGTAATATCTAGTAATACCTATCAAAATATGATTAAAATATTATAAATGTAGATCATTGTAAGCGAAACTTAATTACAGTTAATGGTTAATAACTAAGCGTAGAAATGAAGTAATCACCAACAACACGGTAGAGCTACGCACACGTAATAAATCTTCAGGCGTAAATTACGTTATAAACAACAAAATGCAAGATCTATACTTTACGATATTGTATTTGACAGCTATTCGAATTTCCCGTATTACACTCCGGAAAGATTCAATTTAAGAAAGAAAAGGAGATTTCTGGTTGATATGGAATGTTGTCGATAAATGTTCAATCTGAAAGCCAGATCGACAGGATATAGGTGGAATATGTGAAGTTTGAAACGAACGGCTGGCGTAATTGGACGAGCACAAGGGAAAAATGCCATTTTTCTGTTCTATATTGAACGGTTTAAAGATCAGATCTCACGGTTTTTTTAGTATTTCCGATAGTCGAATAAAAGATTATTAACTTCCAATCAACTTCAAATTGGAATGCGATGAATTCAAAAATAGAACACTTTGCTTCGATGAAAAGTCAAGGTTACTTTTATCTTTCTAAATGGAACAATACATCTTTTTTGTGCAATATTTTTTTCAATATATTGTTCGATATATTTTTTAATTCCCTACAAGCGGTTTTTAAGGTACATAGGTCGGAAGATAATTAGTTTAAGAGATATTTTAGCTTTAATGTTGTAAAACTTGTGGTATGAAAGACGAAGAAAGATACGTAGTGCTTTTTGCTTTTATGTTTTCCTTAGATAGAAAGCTGATTGACTTTCGTTCGAAACATCTTTTATCCGATTAGCGAAAGTGTCTGAAAAATCTTGCGGCTAATTATTAGATTATCTTGTATAATTTAATATATTCTCGAGCTTAGTTCCATGAAAATGAAAATTAAATTTAAAATTAAGATTAAATTCAATTTCGTTGTTTTATTTTATCAATTTAGATTAATTCCTCATAACAGACACAAAATTTAATCTTTTCATTGGATTTTCATTTCTGTTTAAATATATCATAATGCAATTAATCTATTCCACAATTTTATTCTATTTCTAAAATATAACTCTACGAATAGCTATATAAATTTTTTTTTATGAAGTGTTGAAACAGGAAGGGTTGATCGGGTCAAGTGTCGGTAAACTTGACCTTAAATCAGTTTTGAAGTATCATCGAAGGAAAGAAGAGTGGTTGTGCTTGACAGGACAATACGATGCTGGTAATTCGATCCCTTGAACACCCTGCGCGTACTTCTTCCTTCATTCCACTTCTCACCTCAAGATCTTGAAGGAATTTTTCTATAAATTGCAGTCGCTTCGGCTCAATAAAGCAGTTAAAAAATTTTCTGAGTCGAAATTAAATAATTACAATTATTATTAGCTCTCACGTTCGAAATAATATGAATTAATCTGTCATTGAATTTTTCAGCCACAAAAAATATTCTATTCTTCGCTCGTGCACGTCCACCCAGTTTTACAGCCGCAAAGTTCCGCATTTAAATATTGAATAATTAAAATACAAAATCTATCTTTAAAAAGATAACGTTCAAATCCTCTAACAAGATCGTTCTCACGATAAAAGGAGACGCGGTAAAAGAAATCATACATTTCATAATACGCTTCTAATGCAATCTTATCGAGATATATACACGTTTGAATCGAACAGATCGACTAAAAGCCATCACAGTTCTCGTTATCGTATATAAATATGCAAGTGTCTACGTTCAGGGAGCATCAATATGCATGTAAGCCGACGTTGGTCGGGGCTTCGTCGTCCGGCTTAAAGCAAGAGGGTAGCCTCTTCTTCCGAGCGATAAGAATTAGGAACAGAGGAGAGAATATCATAATACTCGTAAGCCGTGGGACATATTAAGAGGATCATATCTTTCGTGTCCAAGATCCCGTAAGACATTTGATCCGAAAGGCGAGAAGGTTGCTCGTCTCACCTAGAGAATCTTGACAGTGGGTGTGGGTAAGTAGAATGGCGATACGGCTGTCCAGCTGACGGCTCGTCGCTCGTAATGCGATAAAAGGTGTCGCGTCTATTTGCAGCCTATCTTTAGCTAACAGTTGCTCGATTAAAATCCTCCGCGTGCCCTCGTTTATTGCTTCATTTGGAATTTCTTTTTGCTTTTAGATCGCTTGAAATTATTTCTATCATAGTTATTATTATTCATAAATTATTACTATCATAATTTTGCCTTACTTAGAATTCTTTTAGGCTAGATCTAAGTTAATTGATATAACGGTAATCGGTACAATGGCATAATCTAGGTTTCTTGCAGCACGAAATTTCATTTATAATATTAGCTTATTTGGAATTATTTTAGGTGGGTAGTTAATTGACATAACAATTGGTAGAATGGAATCTGTGGAATTTTATGTAAATATAGAGGCTCTGGAATTTTATATACTTACTCGGTTTTACTACATTACGTGTATATAATATATTTAATTACCCGTTTCATTCATCTCCCATCGCGTTTCTCATGCAAAACACTGTTCAAAAATTCATAGACCCAATCGAATTCCTTGAAAAAAAGGAACATTCCCATGCACGAATTAAGCTCACCCCAAGAAACTAGATCAACGTATTAGGGCCACGAATGTTTCCACTTGGTGTTTGATTTTGTTCCCTATAGCTAATTTGAATATGCAGACGAGCATCCTTTAAGGTTAATTATGAGGCGAAGAAACGGTTGTGAAATGGTTTTAAAATATCAGGCCATCTTATGACGAGCATGTATGAGACGTGGCTTTCTATTATTTTCTTTTAGCTGCGGTTTACACAGAAGAAGAAAAGAATAGCTGGCCATCCATCATCGTTAGCATTTCATTCAACGATAGCCGGTCGAGCGGAAGTTGCCGCTGACTTTGAGAGCTGTGTAAACTAGGTGAACAAATAAACCCGTTTTATGCCCGTCCAATAACACCATCGTCTTCGCTGTCCGCGTATATATGCATAGAAATGTACGTACTTTTAAGATTGCTACGTAAAATTGATAAAATTGATTCGACAGGTTAAATTGTTCTGTCGATCATTCGGAATATTGTTTGTGAACAATGTCAATAACACAGCGATCTTATATATTACATGTACTCTTTGTTATTGATCAATGTATTTCAGATTTATAAGAGTCGTCGTCAATTTTAGAATTCCAACAGTCAATATTGAAATGCGACATTAATCGACGATTTATTTTGATGTTGAAAATGTACTTGTTATACATCTCCAACGAGCTCATTCGAAATTTATTATTTCTCTTTTCATGTTGACAAATAATTTTCATGCGATATTTGTCTCTTGTTTCAAATTTCGCCAATATTCATAGCCGTGACAATCGCGTCTCGTTTCACTGCAAACGAAATTACGACATATTTTGCACGGCGTACGCGATAAATATAGATAAAAGTTTCGAAATATTTTCGCGAGCCACTGTGGCATCGTACATATCCAATATAATCGGGAACGACCCATATTTCCCCGCCGCAATGCGTCAGTTTCCCTGCGATTCCGTTTCGTACCTACATTTTTCATTTTTGCACTGTGATCTCGGTGTCCAAATTCACCTTTCGTGTCATCCAGAGCATATACTATTCCATTGGCGTCATCCACATACTCGTGCGAGCCACTCGAGGAAATTCCTTCAGGAACCGACGAAAGGTGCGGATCAACGGTGTTAGAATGACAAACAGTCACCGATGCTCCTGTAATAGACTGAACGTGTGGCGTCTTTTCTATCTTTCTCGAACTTCTTCCTATGGATTGGTTTATTGCTTGGATCGAATGTATCTATCAGATCGTCAGTGGAATTGATAGTATCCGAGGTTAAGAATTAGGTTCGTGCATATGTCATACGTTTTACACTATGAAACTTTATCTTCTAGTATTTTATTTAAAATATCGTACATTTAATCGAAGTAATTTCCACGTCCGCCAATGTACTGTTTGTTGTTGATCAATGTATTCCAGATTTACAAGAGTCGCCAATGTTAGAATTCCAACAGTCCATATTCAAATGCCACGTTAATTTACGATTTATTTCAATGTTGAGTATACGAGTTCTTTTTATAGTTTTATCACATTTATTATATTTATGAATCCTTCTTTTAGCGCAAAATAATTCTCGACGATCTTAATGCTTTGCTGATGATAATTCCGATATGGGGCCATTACCGAGGAAATTTAAGTTTCAAAAGGAATGACATTTCACACATATAATAATATCATAATAATTCGAACAAGCAAAGACGACTCTCCATTGATCTAACGCAATACGTGTATACACGATATAGTTCCATTGTTAAAAGTGGATTCTCCTCTTTTCTTAATTCGATAGTCAGGAACAGTATCTCTTCGTGTTTGTCCCCGCGAGTGGCACGTACGCGTTGCATTGGAGACGAGGTGAACGGTCGCGCATATCCGTACGCAGAATATGCCGGAGAAACGTGAAATCCACTCGAGAAAATGCGAAGCCTCTACACGTTAAAAATGAATGTGCCATCATGCTTCTGCGACAGAGAGAAGAATGAAGACTAGCTAGTATAGCAGACGAAAGAAAGAAAGAAAGAAAGAAAGAGATAAAGAAAGAAAGAAAGAAAGAATGAAGATGGTGCGTTTTATAAGAAGAGACAACTCGTTTCTCGACAGCTCACGAGCACGAAGAACTCTCAGAGGCGTCAGGATAACGACGCCTGGTGACCGATTAGAAGGAGAAGCGCTTGAAAATCCTCGAACGGAACCGGTCTGAGAAGATTCAAGGCCCTGGAGATGCTGCATTGTGTTCGGTCAACGTTGGTCAGCCACTTTGCTGTCTTACGATTCTCTCCAGAGTGTAAACATACCAAGCAGCTTGAAAAGACCGCAACCTACTCGAAATAGAATCAGTCAAAGGCTGACACTTGCCGCCGGAGGAATACCAATTAGCTGCTGGAACTTCGTTCTGCTAACAAGCGTAATGCTCTCTTGACGTTCTCTGCCGACACTCTCGGACCACCTACCGCGAAAGTAACGCGAGGCGGTACAAAGTCAAACTGTTTCTAGGCACAAGAGGCGTTTGTTAAATTTTCTTAATCTTACGGATAGCTTACGTAAGTTTGCGACTACGCTCTTTGCTCATGTATAAGATACGAATATAACGTTGAATTTTATTCACTTCCTCGATTCTATGATCTTCATTCTGCGTTGCGTAAGTTTCAAACCTGATAATAATTGTTAAAAGGTTTAGTAGGATCCTAAACATTTCCGAGGTTAAACGCCTTTTTCTGTAAGTGTCCTAATACTGACGAACGGAAGCGTATGTACATTATGCGATCTCGGGTGCATCATCCGTCTCGGTAAGCTGTCGTCGTAATCACCCCTATCCTTCCTGTTCCCGTTCCTACGAAACATTTCGTTACGGCTGTCGTTTGCACCGCGACGTGAAAGGAACCGACGTTTAAAGGAAGTCCCCGGTGTATCGATCGGCCCGTTGTTGGTCGTTACAGGTGTACGTTTGTCAAACATGTGTCAAGCCGAGCGGTAGACGAGCGG
Organism: Bombus confusus; assembly: GCA_014737475.1. Lineage (NCBI taxonomy): Eukaryota > Metazoa > Arthropoda > Insecta > Hymenoptera > Apidae > Bombus > Bombus confusus. The sequence goes on along the minus strand of JACXIV010000053.1, from coordinate 718,313 downwards.
CACGCATGAATGGAAGAGGTAAAATTTCCTGGGATTGATGCCGGGTAAGAATGATTTGTGTGTAGAAGAGCGCAGCGGGAAGTGTTGTCTATGTTTGAACGAGATACGTAATTGATAAGATATATATATATATACATACAATTATACGTTTGAAATATTGCAATTAAGCTGAGCATATTTATGCAAGTTCGTACTTTTATTCGTAGTTAAGAAAATAAGAGAAATAATTACAGATATAAGCGGATACTTGTTGTACCTGATAATAATATTTATAATGTTATTAGTAATAATTTACTATACAGAGTATTATACTTTAAATATTTTTACATATTGTCTATATTCTGCGAAAATTCGCGTCTTCAAATTTCCGATAAATGCATAAAAAGCCGCAATCTAATTACAATAATGAGATTGGTTCCGGTAATTCTTTTGGGATCAAATAAATGTGTTTCATGGTAAATAATAGCTTTAGTTCCTTTTCATAAAGCAGATAATTCTATAAGCGTATGTACAGTATTGTAATACACTGCAGCTGATCGCTACGTGATAATAGAATGCGAACCATGAAACGTTCGAAATCTAATTTTATTCTCCTGAATGAAATAAAGCAACGTGCGAATGCAACACGATAAATGTAAAATCCAATGAATTTCATTTGAATTTTCCGTATGAAAAGAGCGATATTAATAATTTGCCACTGATTAGATACTTGCTTCAATAATCTTTGTAAATCGGGGTTAACATCAATTTGGATTTAAAATATTTAATATTTCATGCTCTGTGTTTTATGTAAATCTATCGGAAAACAGTTTTTAGCTTCAATGAGATTAATAATACATTTCCACGAAACGTTACAATAATTCCAGCAAATACGATTTGAATTTAATTAAATATCATTCAGAAATAAATGATCAGGAATTTTATATGAGGAATAATAAAAGCGAAATCCGATATTTATTTCAATACTACAAATCCACGCGGAGTTGACATATACGGTATTTGTACAATGGGCAAAAATACATAGAATATTCAAGATAGAGTGCGCATATTTGTTACAATTTCGAAATGTTTGAAAATAATAACTTCTTTATTTATAGAGTCTCTACTTTTTAATTCCATTTTTTATTTCTATTGAAAATAAAATATGTTATATTTATCATTGGAAAAATAAAAATTAACCTATTTGAAACTGATTCGACTTTATTAATATCCAATTTCACAATTCTACAAATAATTAAAGAACGATTAGTTCAACGGATTAATAGATAAAACAAACTCTTAATTTCTATTTCTTTAATGCGTAAAAATTTGCGATCCCTTTATTACAAATGAAACGTAATACAAATTTGATTTTGTCAATACGTTACGTAAGAGCGCTGACAACCGCAACGTTGTACAATCAATGCATGATCGCGCATTAACTCACTAGATTGTTTATGTATCACTGGGCCATGCACCAATTTATCAGCACTTTGTGTCAATGGCCTTTTGTTCGAGAAGACAGTTATAGGAAGCTCGTTAGATAGTAAACGCTACTCGCTGCCATTATATAACAGACTGGTAGCCGAAATTCAGCTGACAAAATGAAGTTAGCAAATATCGTATAGATAAAGTAGGTGATAAAATTTCGCAGATATCAAGGTGTATTTTAACGATACGAACTAATTTACCACAAAATAATAAAAATCTTTTAACTATCAAAATAATAAATAATCTTTTACCACAAAAAACCGATTTCTTTTTACACAAGAAATGAAAAAGTATATGGATTAATATATTTAAAAACGCATACACGATGCTAGAAAAGACGTGCGCAATAATTTAGCAATTAATGATACCAGTGAGTTGATAAGAAAAAGCGCCGAGTCTCTCTGTTTCTCTATTATCAATGCATTATCAATGTCTTATCAATATTTTCGCTACTATTAAAAGGGAATGGAGAAAGAAGTAGAGAACGTTGAAAGAATTTCACCGATTTTCCCAAAGAACAATATTTTACGTATCAAGGAGAAACAATTAAAATATAAAATAATATTTTCTATCCAGAGTATCCATAATGTTTCCTAGTTTACATGAAAAAGGACTAACAAGTTATACAATCATTGTTCGTCGACAAGAATCATATTTACGATCTTGAAAACGTACATAATAGAACTCAAGGACGCCAATACCTATAAATTGTACAATATATATTACTTCTTCAGAGCGAAATCTTCGCTCAGTGATTAAATTACGAGTTCAAAGGATTTCATTGCTTTGACCTTGTTTTAGCCGGTGGCAACATCGTTCTTATTTAACGTCAGTTACGATGTTTAAAGAGGTATCGAGCGTTCAAAAGTTTTTATTGTGACATCAACCTGTTGAATGTTTCTACTATATACGTTACATTTCCGCTACATTCTCCATGAATCCAGTGACATTAACGATTCCTGTCAGCAAATAATTCGTCATAAGTATCGAATAAACATGCACGTGTCGTGGGAATTTCAATTGCAAACACGTTTAGCTTTATGAAAACAATCGGATTTATGATGTCAGATTAACCACGTTAATAACTGTAATTCGTGGGATTATTTTCTGTATTTTATGATTAAATATGACGAGAGATGGATGTTATTTTGGGAAGAAACAGCTTTATTCGTAATTCGTCAAATTTAGAAACGATATCATTAGCCTAATTTGGCCTAGTCAAGGTCGTTCTAGTGAAATTTTTTCTAAAATAATGCGTTATAACTTTCTCCTCGAGAGAGAAAAGAGAAGAAAAAAAAGTAAAACAAGTTCTTAACATTATCCTATCATCTCGTCACACATTTATTGCCATAAATTGGCAATTTCAAAGTATTTTATTTACGTCACGTTTTACAAAAAACGTTTGGAAAAATCGTGCATTTAATTTGCTTATTAATATAAAACTTTTTTTTTTATAACTAAATGTTATATAACATTTTCACAAATAATCTACGATGTATCGCTTTTCTGATAAAAACGATAATAGTTTTCCTTGAATACATTCGTGAATAAATCTTTTCCTTCACAATGTCAGAAGTGTACAACTACATTGTCATTTATCCATAAAGCTGTCTACTTCTCTTCGATGAAACTTCCACCGTGACTTTTAATACACTTGAATAACTTTGCATAGCTTCCACTGCTACAAATACATCTCCGAGAAAAACCGCATTACCAACGAATGATGTAATGCAACTAAGAGGAAAAGCGAGTGGTAATTGCGCGATAGCGGAATCGACACTCGAAATCCACATCGATTTCGGAAACAAGCGACACGCGCGGTTCAGAACCACACGGTGTCACGCGTAATCTGGTCTCGACGCGTCGTGTCGAAGAAGATATCCGGAGCACGAGAAATCTAGTATACTTCGATCGACTGCGTCGTTAACGATAATTCGATAGTCGTCGCCGAGCCGTCGAATGCAGAGAAAGAACGACTTTCGCGATCGGATCGATGCGAAAAGAAACAAGAACTGACAAGAGACACTGCACGAAGACGTACGTAGGTAGAATCGAGCTGTGATGATCGTCGACGTAACGAACCAAAAAGAGCAAAAGATTTGAAATCTCCAGGCTTGAAGCAGAGACAGAATCATGCGTAAGCTATCATTTTTATTTTAACTATTTCATGATCTTACTTTAACACGCGAATTTTCTATTAATCGTAACCAGTCACGTTACGTTAGTCACAATTTTCTAGTCTTAATAGTTTTAGGTTTATGTTTCGTATTTTGTCTGTAGCTTAGAAATTAAACATTTATAGAATGAAGAAACATTTTTGAAATAACAAAACATTCGTAACATTTACAAGTAACAATTTGTTATTGTCAATTCTGCCAAGAACCATCGCATCAAGAATAAGAAAATGCTCAAATAAATACTTTTCAATAATAGTTAGTGTACATTTACTTTCCGTTCGACACGTTCGTTGCTGCTAACGCAATTGTCGCGTCTTTATTCCTGCGCGTTTCAACCAAATGATTTCGAAGGAAGGAAGAAAAAAGTACCACGAACAATGCGTTGAAATGTTACTTGAAACAGAAATACTTTGCTACTTAAAAATATGTATATTCTATTGTAACATTGTAATTTTGTTTTAAGCGGCGAGTAGCACATGCTTCGTAGCAGCGAATATTTTAATTTAAATATCATAGGGAAAAATAAACATTTCCTTAGAAACGATGAATGCATAAAAATTAACTTGACGTGAAACTTTTTGACGAGAAATATTGATGAATTTTGTGTTTTACTGTGATAGCGGACATCGTGAGGTTTTTGTTCGCTATAATGCTTTGCTTCGCGAACATGATCATCTATGGATTGAAGATCAACATCGCGACAGCTATCGTTGGCATGGTGAAAACTAAAAAGCCTTCGAATACTGCAGGCGATAGTGTAGCTTATGAATGTGATTTTGGCGACGAAGACGTTTCGGAAATCGATATTGATGGTCCTTTTGATTGGTCGACAACGCAGCAGGGCTTGGTCATTAGCATTTATTTCGCTGGTTACCTCGTGGGCATGTTTCCTTGGGGATATTTCGCGGATCGGTAAGTGAGACTTAAAATTAAAAATGTTAAAGTGCGGAAACATAAGTCTCCCACTGAATATCTTTTGCGTATGAAAATAAGTTTAAGTCCCCTTATCAAAAATCTGTCGACTGAGATTATTTAACGAGATAAGGGAGATATTGTAGCGAGCAGTAACAATAGTAATAATCGTTCATGAAACTAGAATTATCATTTATCAAATGGTGTAACGCCAAAGTAATGTTTTTAAATTTTATGTGATAAATGTCTTCCTATCAAGATACTCGATATCTAAGTATCTCCTCGACATGTTCTACGTCTATACGTGTTATATATTTACCACTACTGTCTCATAAGCAGTACAGTGATTTACATCACTTTAGATTTATATTCCTCGTGACGTGTTCTTCGAGCTCACGTATTTTCAAACTTTCGAATTTACAAATTCTCGAATTCTCCAAACTTTCAAATTTCTAATCGTTCCAATCGACGACCATATGTTTCAGCTTCAACACAAAGAACGTGCTGCTGATATGCGTGCTAGGGAACGCTTTCTTGACGATGTTGGTGCCAGTAGCAGCCAACGTGATAGTGATTCTTTACATTGTGAGATTCTTGACGGGCCTAGTGAGCGCGGCGCATCTACCTGTGGTGAACGTCCTCGTTGGCAAATGGGTTGTTTACGAAGAAAAGAGCATGTGGTTCGCTATCATCTACGCTGGAACATCGCTTGGCACCGTGATCTCCATCTTAAGTTCTGGCATGATACTCAACTGGCTTGGATGGAAGGCAGTTTTCTACATTCACGGTTCACTGCCACTGATCTGGTGTGCCGTGTTCTATTGGTTTTTCGCTGACAATCCAGAAACGCAAAAGTACATTTCCGAAAAGGAAAGGCAACTCATTGTGACCTCTTACGGGCACAGAGGCCTTGAATCTGCATTCATGGAAGTTCCATGGAAAGCCATCTTCACGTCGATACCCTTTTGGGCACTGATTTATACCAATACATTTGGGAACTTCTGTTGGTATTTTTTACTCACGCAACTGCCTCTGTATATGAACAAGATACTCAGGTTCGATATAAAATCGGTAAGTTCGGTAATAATGTACAGGGTGTCCCTACTTTTCTCCGTATAACTTTGCCGGCAGATTCTACGATATATTTATTATTATTTATTATTTATTAAAATATCTCAGTTAAAATATTTTTCTGATCGTTAGAAGAAAAATTGTTAGATTATCATCCCTTTAATTTGCATGGTAACTTTTAAGTTACTAATTCGTTTTATAATATTCATTTGAACTTTTGGCTCCATATTCCATGAGAATATATAAAAAGAATTTACAGCGACAAATAAAACTTTATATTCGAGTTCCCAATCACAATACAAAAGCAATATAAATAATTATGAAATAGTATGTAGTGATGCTACATATGATGATAAAGTAAATTATATGTACAGTTTTGAATCATTCAGTCGTCAAGTTTATTTACTTGCGTAGAATGCTTCCCTGAGCTGCTCTCCATATCTGATAAATGCAATATTGAACCCATTACTTGGTAGAATGCTGGACTGGGGCAGAAAAAAGAATTATTGGAGACAGACAGGTGCTCGAAAAATTGCAGTATTTATAAGTAAGTTTCGCTATATAATTTATATTCGATATAATATATCTCAATCTTATAAATTCTTTTCATTTATGTGAATTTCATTATGTGAAAAGTATTCGTAATACCACGAGCGATTTCACTTCCACTTTAAATACGATAAATACGTCGAACTATGTGTACTATACGTCAAACTGTGAGTTTGAATTATTCGTTAACGTTGCAGGTTGTATCCCGTCGAGTTTATGCCTTCTTATAATCGCCTATCTCGGCTGCGACCGCGTAGGGTCCACAGTATTATTGATAATGAGTATAGTATTCTGCGGTGCAATTTTTGTTGGACATCTCACCAATCACAATGATTTGGCACCGAACTATGCTGGAATCCTAATGGGAATTACAAATACTCCAGGGACAATTTCTGCGTTTATTTTGCCTGCTTTGGTTGGCGCGCTCATGGAAACTGGGGTAAGATGAACATAGAACTTACTTTTCTAAATAGGAGAAGTTACTTGATCATAAAAAATTACATGGTATAAAGTAATACAGAAACTTTAAAATATGATGAGAAATGCACCGATAGGTGCATAAATATTCACAGCTTAGTGATAAGCGAAGGAAAAAGGGAAGAGTACTTAAAATACTTATATATAATAATAATACTTATATATAATATATATATATATACGTAAATATTATCCTCTAACACTCTAACTAATTTCTTTGTCAAATTTAATTTAGCAGCATGACTTCCTGAATAAAACAATTAATTCTGTACTATTTTCTCTTTCCTTTTAAGTTCGCTGTGTAACTATCGTGAATTTTTTGAAGTCTCTCTTCTTATTCTTATTGATCTCACGTATTATATTAATAATGTAGCACACTATGACAAAGTGGAGGTATGTCTTCTGGATTAATATTATTGCTCAAACGTCTGCGTTTGTTGTATTCATGATCTTTGGATCGGCGGAGATTCAACCATGGAACCAAGCGGCAGAGCAATGGTGATGACGAGCCAGAAATATGTTTTACTATTGTTAAACTTTGGTCTGTTATTCGCAAACGAAAAGATCTGCAAGATTTGTAAATTACGAATGAAACTGAAGCTTTTATGTTTTACGTAGATTATTGTCACATTTTTATACACGTTTTACAAATATAAATAATAACAATACACTTTTATTCTATTAAAAGTGTGTGGTTAACACGTACTTCAAATATAATAAAAGCAAATTGTTTTAAGATATTTTGAGAAACTTTCTGTAATATATTTTAGAACTACCCAAATATTTTTACCATAACATTCTGGCATTGTTTCCTTTCCAACTTATGGATCAGATAGGAACCACTTTATTCAAATAATAAAAAGATGATCTACATAGAAATGATGCACATAATAGCGAATCGTGAACTTTCTTGTGAACTACTATTACTAAGTCTCTCACTACGTAATGTAAATTTATAATGTGATAATTCCAGAAAATAAATGCTGCATCCAGACACCCAAACTATATTTCTAATAATCTCGATAATAAATCAAAAGTAGCCGGATTCTTCATAAATCTAAAATTAAAATGCCAAACGCTCGAATAAAGTAACTCGAAACAATGGCGCACGAGCAATACAGTGTCAACGAAGCGGAGGTGGTCGTTATAAATAATTCTACGTTCGCGAAAATCTTTCGAGAGTTGGTATGCAGAAGCGTATAAAGGTCTGCGCAACGTGAACTACGGTAATTAGAACCGCGAGACCACCCGTAATGATGACCGACCAATTAAGGACCACCTGGTACAAAAATCCGTCTTATCCCAATTAAATCGCGGCGTTGGCGACCAGCACTCCGCGAAAGATTGCCTTCCCCTCTCTCCCTCTCTGCTTGGAAAGAAACATCCAAGAGATCCAACGAAAGAGCACCGAGAGTGGAAAGCTCTGGCAACTTTAACGGAGAATATTTATGGCGGCTGAAATATTACGTTTGTAATCTATTTCGGTGCTATAGCCGGTCGTTTCGACGAGCTTGAAAAACGGAAGATTACAGCTAAGTCATTTCCCCTCTCCTTTGAAACGTTTGCTGTACCAGCAAGATATCAAAGACCACCGCTCGAGAAAAGAGTGCGGTCGTCTCGTCCCTGGAAATTTCATGAAGATTTTGAGTCGCGGAAATTGAACGAATTGCTGTATTCGCGTGTTTCAGGTTGCTTTGTGGCCCGTTGCCAATTACCGCTTCGTTCATCGAGACATAAACGGAAAATACATCGCAGGTAATGTTATAGTATTTGGTTTTATAAATAACAAAACTTTTATGGCCTCGAAAATATTTTTAGCGTAAAATTAATATAATTAATAGAAAGGATGAGAACAATATGCCCACTTTTAATAACACTTAACGAGGAGAAATAGAGATTGAAAACTTCGATCATCTCTCACGAGAATGTCTATGAATAATATTGGCTCGATGTCGAGCTTAGATGTCGAGTAGGTGTTGTATTCTCTAGACAACGTAGAATGAATCCGTTTCTTAGTGTCTGAAAGCATTAAAGAACATCTCTCACGGTCGATTAAACCTGCCACAACATCGTTCGTTTCCGCATACTTGCTCGAGATCTTTACGTATTTCCAATAATAATACGATATCGTTGAGCAGTGGACCGTTGACGAGATCGAAACATCAAAAATTCACAACTATTAAGTTGGACTTATTCGATTATCGAAACTACATCGTTATTTTGCACGGCGTATCAGGATTATTCTAGCGTCCCTATAAAATATTGACGAGCACTACAAAATGGTGGAATTCGATTAAGAGTACCTCGAGGTCAACGGATATCAACGGAATAACAACGAGATTCTATCTGTCGATCAAAAAATTCCAGCGCATCGTATGGAAAATTTAATCAAAGTTAGATAAAAGGTAATCTTTCCGTAACAAAGGGAAAATCCAGGCAATCAATCAAAAGGGACACTTTAAAAGACGAAAACGTATCGTCGTGCTTCTGTCCCATCAATCGAGTAGACTAACCACTTCGTGACGTTTTATTTTAAGCGGTGTACCGAAAATTAGCCAAGGGAACGGTCTCACCGAAAAATTATGGTAGACCTCCGTTAAACAGCCGTCTCCGTCAGCCGACAATCCGTCGAAGAAGCTATTAATCAAGCGTAATTAAGGCTCCGCTGATCCTTCGCCAGGGGATCGAGACGTCGACTCGTTTGCCCAGACTTGGCAGAAGTAGAGTTGCTCGCGCGTCGCTCGACGCCACGGTTAATCAATCCTGAAGCTCGTTACAGTCGAGCCTTGAAGCTAGCCTGAAGTAGCGTCAACGCATCCAAAGCGACACCGAAACGCCAAGAATTGTTAATCTAGCGCAGCTCCACACAGTATAACGCTTCCTGTGTCGAGGATTCGCAGCTGCTTTCACTATACGAGACAAACGAAACCTTCCCGTAATTCAGAATTGTTGCTTATTATTTTTTAAATAATAATGTAAACGAGCTGTTATCGTAATAATATATGTAATATAAATCAGTTTTTTAAAGGAAGTTTTTATATCGTATTTCAAACAGGACTATGTTCAATAATAGAGTTTACGATAGGAATTTATAGTATTATTACGAAACTTATGAACGAAATACTAATTCCACTTATCTGTTTAAACTACGTCAACTTCTGAGAGCGAAGTAATACTTTTTTTATCTACTCTCCTTTATCTACGATAAAGTAAATCGACAGAAATGCTCCTAAAACTGATCTTACAATCATAGGAACAAACAAACTATCGTAGATGGTTGATATCGCATTGTTCTTGCGTCAAGTTGATATCACGATTCTCTTTGGTCGTTGGTTGACGCTAGCTGCGACGCCGGCGTCTCTGGCTTCCGTCTGGAACGTCATGCGAACTCTTATTAAAGGTGGCGATTTATCGCTGGTAATAACGGTGCGGTCTGGTGCTGCGAATGTGTCTCTCGAAGGTTCCAAGGGGAAAGTTGCGGCACGAACGCCTGGCTTGAGGTTCAAGGTGTCGAAAAGTATGGGTTCATTCACAGCCGACCTTGCGTCCATAATCGTGCATACATAATACAACCTATAGAATCACCGGTGCCTTTTAAAATGCCCCTAGAGTTTTAAGTTTATAATGAATGGAGTCAAATATATCCTCTAATCTTCAGAATTATTCATAAGAATATTAATGGTTTTGAAGCCAAAACGGTAGTTGTTAAGATGAGAGAGACGTTTAATTTGATTTTTCAACTGCTGAACATTTCAAAAGAATCAATAGCAAAATCATCATCTACAAAATTTCGCAAACTTAACAACTATTTTTCAGTTTCTTACATCGTTTGCTTTTCTTTGCATTCGACGAATTACTCGCTGGCGTTAAAATCGGAAAACTCTACGAAAGTGGACTTATCACGATCGACAAAGCGCGGCACACAACAATCAAACAAACACAATAGAAAACGAAGTAACGAGAATGAGAGCCTTATTCTTACGACAATAAACTCGATATAAACAGGCAAAAATATATTCTTCCTCTGACCACTAAACTCAATAAGAGCTGCTAATTTCCTGAAGCGCATCTGCTTGTAATTTTCGTGGGGAAAAGCGCCGGCGGCAAGTTAGGAGTAGTTAATTGCGTAGAAAGAGGTTATCGATTGCTCTTCGACGTGTCTGTCCGGAAGCGAATCTGGGTCAACGCTATCAAAGGGTGAATTGGATGTGTGGAACAACTGAAAATGCAGCTGCTAATAGTCTGACCAGTACCTCCGTCGGTGCTTTTCAACCACGAATCCCTTTTAGTCGTGAGACTGAGCTATTAAGGTCTCGGCATGCCACGTGTCTGCACTTGAACGCTCCATTCACATGCGTATCCTCTGTACGATTTCCAAGCTCGGATATTCAGGTGTAAATGTACGCGCGTTAATTTCGCGCATCTGAGTTTACTATCAAAGCTGAAAGGCTTTCTCTATTGCAATCTACACAGAGCCGATAGTCTTGATTCTACCAATGTCGAATCGATAGTAGCCGTTTAATCATATCCGTATATGTGATTACAATTTGATGATCTGTTGCTTAATGAACTCAAAATGGCCATTCAAAGACGATCCTAGCCTGTGTTAAATTTCAGTCGATATTGACCGCTTTCGAACCTACGCGCGCTCCTTCTAGAATATGCAATATTGGGAGGAAACTATGGCTTTCTTCCATACACAACTCGCAGGTAGTGGTAGATAGCGGAACAGCCAGGTCGACGCGGAATCACTTGGTAAAATATTCAATTTGACGACAACTAATCTGCAGGAAGTTCGCATAATGTAACCCCCGTCCGCAGGGAATCGAGACGAGCGGCTGGAGCCGGTCAATTGGAAACGAGGTGACCGAGTTTCGAGATTCCTACCTTCGCTTCATCGTCGTCAACTGAGGCATATTGAATTCTTTACTGGACTCCGTGGAATGCCGGGAAACGAGTCGACCTTCCGTGTTCCCTTTCTCATTCCGTTCCGCCGACCTCTGCCCGTTTTTCTCTCGGTAAGGAAATAATTCCGAATACTTGGCCGATTCGCGAATTCACCGTCTCCTCGTTTCCTTCGCGACGACCCAGTTCACGCTTTCGGGTGAACAGTCGGCTAACGACGCGCGAAACTGGCCCAGTGCATAGTAATCTCGTGACGTGACGTGGCCGGAGAAGCTAAAGACTGTTTGATGGCGTTTGATAGAGTGTTGGAAACAAGGCAGCTGCAAACAGAACTGAAATTGAGATATACGAGGCAATAGGAATCTTGTTAGCAGCGGTTAAAAATGTATTTACGGCTGGTTTCTTGAGACTTCCTTTTATTTCGTGGAGAAGCTTCGATGTTTCAACGTGTTTGATCGATGCACGTGAAAAGTTTGAATTTCCCGCGATAATATACGAATTATCATTGGCAAATCGTTCAAACATTTAAGAACTAATTCACGCTACAAGCAATTCGTCCTGGATATAGTATCGCAATGAATTTGTTAATTATGTGTAATTATACATTAAATTTCTTACTTGTTTAAATTTAATTCGTTCAGGCAATCATAGTCTGTGGCAAATTGTTCACATCCTTCAAAGGTATCTTGTTATTTGAAATTTGTTTTTACAACTTTTTGATTAAAATGTTATCACTATCGATTTTCATTAAATGGAAATATGATTTAATAATCTTATTATGCTTTGAATCTATCGTTTTACATAAGAGAAGTACATAGCGATTATTTCTAGTTGAAAGATGCGAAGAAAATGTAAGGTAAACGATAGTACAGCTGTTCATTTGTTATGTTCCACGTTGTAGTGCTGAAGATAGCGGTCTCAGATATACGGCTAGCAATATATTATCTCTTTACAAGCACGTACGTAATTTATTTCTTGCATTAATTTTGGACTTAAACGTGCTTTGTTATATGAAACTTTCAACGTTAAAAAATCTGTTTTCTTATCATTAAGTCTTTACGCTAGAAATCACCTGAAATTTTTAATTCTTAAGATAGCTTTATTTCCGGAAACTTCTTATATTACTTATAAACTTATATTACTTCTTTATTAAAATATATTATCTTTTCTGACACGCTAAACTGCTGATGATCCACGTTAATAAGAAACATAAATTGAACGAATTTTATTAACACCTCCGTTCAAGTAAATAAGAAGAACTTCGAACGATATTCTCAATATCTTGGTCACATTGCCTTAGAAATTATGTCAGAAGAAAGATAGTTGATTCGACGCGATAAACGCTGTGATTCGTATCAGCCAAGGCTTTCAAAAATCGTATCCTTAATTCGCGTTTTTTTTTTCTTCTCATGACGAAGAATGTACTCGTAAAGAAACCACAATTAATTGAATAAAAGAGAAACCAAATCTCCCCTGTTTCAGCAACAATCAAGCGAATCATTCTCTGTTAATCACCAGAAATTTCCTCCAATTTCATTTTGTTACTACATTATTCGCCACCCTTGAAAAACGAACGCGAGAGATAAAAAGTTGGAGTCATTGTTGCGCATCCGCGCTTTATTATCATTTCAATTACGTCCGAACCAGAGTGCACCCTTCCAATAGAATTGCCGTTTCCTCTTTTGCGACCTAATACGGCACACGGTTATCTCCCTCTCGTGCCTCCCTTGACCACCCCTTTACCCGCCCTCTGCACCCTTGAAAACCGTCAGCATATTGCGCATGCATAATTGAACGTGTTCAAACAAATAACAAAGTTTTCGCATGCTGATGAGAACGCTACCGCATCCTGATTTCAGCTACCGCCGACTGCCACTGATATATTTTCATTTGCCACACGGGAACAGATCCGCCATTTCTGTTTCTTGAGATTCAGTTGCTCGCGAACCTTCACGATCGATCGAACTACTCACGGTCGAAACGCAGGAGGAAATTCTATGTAGAAGACGGATCGAAAGACGGGAAAATAAAGACGTCCTGACAGCCTGAATATCCAGAGAGACCATATTCGTGTGTAATTCGGTGCGTTTGTGAGTGATGGTGAAGTACAGCGAAGTTTTAAGTACAGCAAAAATTAGAGGTAGTTTATGCGAATTATACGTAAAAGCTACTGGAAATATTTTTCTCGTAATCTTCTTGTTGAAAGTAATTTATTTTTTAAGTAAATTATTCTGCGACGACTAGAGCCGAGTTGTGTGACGCGTGATGCTCGCGAATTTTACGGATATTTTCCTTACAAATGAAACAAATCGCTTACTTCGCGAGAATGGAGAGTCGAAGTATTTTCTTTTTCATTTAATTAGCAACGACGAGGCCCGTTTATCTTTAAAAATGTGTGGATTAGTTGCGTTGAAATACCTTGGGATAAAACCTTTTTTAACGAAATAGAGAGAATATTGATATTAAAACGCGATTCTGCTAAAGTAAAAACATACTTCAATAATGTTAAAAATAACAAAGAATCACGTGGAAAAGGGACAAAATATGTGGAAAATGTCGAAAACTCGAATCGTAATTAACGGGAGCGTATAATCCGTGCGCGTGTTAATCTTGGTTCGGTAAGTTAACGCTCGAAATTGCAGAGTTAGTTAAGAGGAAATTACTCGTAACCCGGTGAAAGGGCTTTCCGCCACTCAAAAGGGATTTAAATTTTACGTCTGGTCTCATCCCACGAACGATCCAATCTGGCTGGGCTAGCACGCGAGAAAACTCCTGAATTTTACGAAGCATAATTACAGGGACGTGCGAATCCGGCTATTTTTTCCGGGCAGCAGCGGTGAACTTCCGGTTGAGTGATGCGATAACCGTTTACGGTGCTCGCGTGATCGCTCAAGTCCCTTATGTTCTTTTTTTGGTCATCAACCGCTCTAGGAAAACGTATGGGGTGCGTGGTAGAAATGATCGACCAGCCCTCCACCGCATTCCATTGCATAATTCACATTTAATTGAAACAATAAAATACTCTTCACTCGATTATTATCGATTATGTTGACGCTCGAAATAGACAGGACCGCGATGGAATTATGGAATGAATAGCAGATTATCTTTCACTGTTTCTCTTCGATCGAAGATTAATATTGTACATATATGAAATGTCATTTCTTCGGAATTTGCTATCTTTGGCGTGTCAATACCGCCTCTTTAATTTTGTTTTATAGCTAATTGTTAGATAACCATATTAAGCAAAAATGTGTAATAAGTCACGTTTACTCAGTGGTAAGAAGATTTATAATAAGGACGTGGAACGTCATTGTCGCGACGTTAATGTAGAACATTCGCGTGATTTTCTCAGATGAACTTCAATCTCGAGAAAGTATCACGAGGGTTTCTGAAAACGTAAATTTAGTACTTGAGGAAGGTTAACGACGTTTCCTATTCCACTTGCAAACTTTCCGATAACTAAATTATTCGAAAGGAAGTTATAAATGAAGAAATCGTAACGGCACCGTACTGAAACTTCTCGAATTCCGAAACCGATAATTCTTTAAAATCTAGAATAAAGAAAGAAGATAGTCGTTGGAATTCGATGCAATTCTAGTTGCGAATTCTAAGCTGGCACTTGTAAAAACTGTCTTGAATAGCGAAACGAATTTCGAGAGTACAGTCGGTTTAATAAGAGACTACATTTGCCTGTTCGGTTGTCTAACACGTTATTAACTTCTAAAGTAAACTAACTCTTTTCACGGGTGGCACACTCTGCACATAGCTGGGACGTTACATAATGTTCAATGAAAAGCTAAACTCCTACGTAGCTACGTATGGAAGTACGACGTGGTATTTGCCAGCGCTGGCTGGCAATTTGCCTCCGCATACCGTGGTCTCACTCGAAGTATGAATAATAATGACGCCGGATATGTGAATTATGAGACGATTATCTACAGCGTGGGGCGCGTTGGTTATTGCATCGAGGTTCATGGTACCCTGCGACAATCGATCCCCCGACACGATATTACACTTTAGCTTTACGCTACTTTTAATAGCCTGGATTTACTACGGAAACTATCTCTCCTATGCTTGTACGACACCTAATGCGTATTTGTTATTGAAATTCTTCGTTCAAAACTTTCGAAATTCGTTTATTTCTTATTAACTTAATAAGTAAAAAGGAAAAATAACTAACTTAATAACTAACAGGAAAAGAGATCAAACATATTAATGACGATTCGTTGATATTTCTTTCAAGCTTGAGAAACTTTTCATCGAAAATGGGTGCAAGAACGCAACATAGTTGATATAAGTTCAACAAATATTGCATATTATAGTGCATTTATTACTGTAATTTCGTGTTATGATAAATTCAATGTTTCCTGGGAATTCTTGTACACGTGCTTTTATATCTAAAAACGAATGAGATATGTCTAAGAAAAATAAGATGGATAAAGATAAACGATATTACCGAAGATTCGAACAATTTTCATACGAGATACATTCATTTTTCTACGATTTTGAATACGTAAGTTTCCTAACTGTGGTGCCAGCTGTCGAAGCACACCCCTTGGAAAATCTATAGACTGGTCCTGTTGAAATCTTATTATAAGTCGGAAATTTAATTTTGAAATAGAAATACCAAAGTTATTCTTCTTTCTCTATAACAATCGGTCCAAGTTAAGGATCTTTATTAAAGTTAATTTCTATAAGAAAAAGTCATACTTTATATCTATAAAAGATATATACATGTCAATTATAACAAAAAAATCCACTACGAAAAAAATCTGTATAACTGTATACTACTTGAAAAAGGTAAAAATTTCTTAAGAAAAAAAAAAAAAGAAAAAGTGAATAAAAAAGAGTATAAGAGGATGAAGTTAATCATAATAGAAAATACTATAGAAACACCAAATACAAATCATCTATCCATTCTTGTTTCTAATTTTTTCATTCCTCACGGTAGAAACGTATGATAAAATTTCCCCGAATTGTCACTATATTTGACATCGTAGCTGTTCTCACAGCAACGTAGGGTACGTTTTCATTTATTCTAAATTGGCTTTTTAATATTTTGCATATTAGTAGCTTATGTTACCCCCAGCAGAATCCTTGTTAGTTGTTTCAACGAGTTTAGTATGCAAATCGACATAAAGGGTATATGCGCGTGGGATGTAACTCAAGTGTGGAACACGCGGATAATGAGGGGTACGCTTTACCCTCGGGGGTAGTATGTTTTACACCCGGGCCGCTTATGCGTCCAGGACGATCTGAAAAATCATCGCTACACGCAGAAGCATAACCTTCCAAATTTATTACAGACCTACTGCCTTCTTTTACTTTATTCCGGAATATTTCGCGAATATTTTTATGGAAATGTCCCTATTAAAAGATTTTAGCATAACTGAATCCATCTTTGAAAAGAATCTCAAATCAAGAAAATCTAAAAGAATTCCGAGTGCGTTCTCGGATTTTTAAAAAATTTATTTGACAGGCTGAAACACCAGGGGATTAAAGAATTCATTACTGTTATGGCTTCGCGTTTGTTAGGTCGCGTTTCTTCGAGGTTGCGCTAGAATCGCTCTATTTATTTTAGAGCATCATAGGTTCTTTTTTTATTGGGTAATTATGCAAACTGCAACGTAGGCAGAGCCCGTACGAACGCGTCAGCCAGTATTTTTGGGTTTTACCGGTATAACCAGACGTGGTTCCTTACCAACGCTCGGAATAAATGTGATAAAATTCGCCAGGAGAAAAAAAGTACACCCGTAAACGCGAGCTTGAATAATTAGCCTTTCTCCTCTTGTTAAATATTTTCATCCGTAAACTCATTGTATATTATATTCAAAACCTTCTGTTGGTTACTAATTCCTCGACTAAAAATAGTTTAAAAAATGTAAGTATTTTAAAGGAATATAACGAATAACAGAGAAATGAAAATTATTCCATAATCTATGTATCATACATATTATTTTTGTACATTAGCGGTAATCCTTATTTATTAAAGCTCTAAGAATGAAAAACGCAAATATTATAAAAGGATTTTGTTCTATTACCTACAAAGAAATTCAAACGTTATGAAAGAATCCTGTAATCAGTTTTTTATTCTAAGTGATTCTAGGACTTTAATTATTAATTAAAGATTGTTCCATTTATTAAGAAGCGTTTTAAAATTTCTTTTATAGCGTATCTGTATTCAAGCGAAGTTTTGCTTTCAATGGGTCTTCGTATCATGTTTTAAGAATTTTTCACGGACCAAAACGGAAGAGATTGATTATAACGAGAGTTTGAAGTATTTGAGAGGTATCTTGTAATTAATTAACATGTTTGAAAGGGATCTCGCTGAAATTGGAGATTTTGGAGAAGTCTCAACCTAACGCTTCCTGATATAGGAGAAATGAAATTTGCAAGCGAACGCAGCAACGAAACAAGAAGAAAACCTAGAAAAAGATAAAAACTTTTAATAATTTAATGGAGAGTAGATAGCACAATTTAACACGGAATTATCAACAAATAAAAATAAATATTTGAAACTTGATAAATGCGTTCAAATTAAGACATTTATTTCCCAATGCATATTTTCCATTTTTATAAAAAATTTTCCATTTTTTTAAAATAATGTAAATCAACATTTTATCTGAACGTTCTAAAATATTCGATTCACCTCTAATGTATCTTTCATCTTATTAAAAGTTTCTTTTTCGTAAGAAAGGCTATTGTGAGAGGGAGTTGTGATTCAGAAAAGGCTGAGATATGCTATTTTAATGTTTGTTTCTTTGCTTGCAAGGTTCGCCATTCTCAGCTGTTTCTCTAGATTCCGGTGATTAATTGCGGTGAATTAATATCTGGCCGTTTCGAGACACCACGTGGACAAAGAGAGAGATTATTTCCTGCCAGCGATTTAGTAATTGTGACGAAAGCTGCGGCTTTCTGGCGACGCCGTTGAATCGTAAAGCCGCGAGGAATTCTCCTGTAGAAAACATCGACAATTGAGAAATAGTTGAAGAAATATCTCTGGCACTCGAGTGGCACTGTCGAAAGGAAGTTTGGTATTTTCTTTCGTCTCCAGAAGCTCTCAGAAATGTAAGTACATAAGAAGATATATGAAGATGTTGATGTGACATTACGTTACGCGGAGATCAAAGAATTTTGGAAATTATACGATTTCATTCCGATAAAACAAATACGAGATAATTTTATTACTTCGAGGTAATATTTTACGAACAATTCGTCGGCTTTTTCCGTTGTTTAACAGCAAATATGTATTTAAATTTTATTTAGTAACTTATTTATATAACTTTTTACATCATCATATAGGTATTTACATATTTGTACCGATGCAATAAAACTGTAAATAATAAAAATGTTCGTAATAAACATTAAAATATTGGTTTGATGTTTAAATATTCATAAGTATAAACTGATGTGTTAATTGGAAACCAATCGCAAATAAAACTTCGATGCTAAAAATTAAAACAGGGTGGACAGAAAAATCCATTTATTATAAAGTCAATCGCGTTGAATAATCGTAAAAATCAAATATTCAATATTTGTCAACTCGTCTCTTCAAATTTATGCGTCACAGATTATTTCAAACATTCCATTTCTCTTTTCCAAATTTTTTTACCGCATACGTTTATGTAACTGAACAGAATCTAAAATGTGAATAAACGTTAATGATCTAATTACACTGTTGCTAACTTTTAGAATCATAAATAATTTCATTTGCTCTTTAAACATTATAACCTTCGAATATTCTTTATATTTCTGTGTATCGTTCGCATCTATCCTGCACATTATTGCGTATTCAAATTTCGCATAAATGTTCAAATTTCGCATAAACGTTCAAATTTCGCATAAACGTTCAAATTTCGCATAAACGTTCGCGATCTAATAATTATATTTGGAAATTTAATTACCACGCTTTCTAAATGTAACTAAATTACACGAAAATGCATATATGACAAAATTAATAATGGAAATTCTATTTTAACATGAAACGTAGCTCCATCGAGAATCGCCAATGAGCAGGAATTTATAAAGACCCAACGTCGATTGGTCGATTAATCAGGCAGAATTAGGACAGAAATTCGAACTGTCGTTTAATCGAGCAGAAATGCACGACGGTTCTCACGGCTAGGAATGTCTCTGATCCGACCTAGCGAGCAATTAGTAACGGAGTTGTTAGCCGTGTACGTGAAACAGTAACAAACATGGACCTCGCATGCATCACGCGTCCCGGTTCCTTGCCTTCGGAGATTTACCGTACCATTTCACGTGAGTTTCCTGTAAATTATCTGTTGGCAAATGCTCGCACGTTTCCGTCCATCTGTGATGAATCAACTTTGCATCAAGGATCTAATGTTATTGGAATCTTTAGTCTATCGTTGTACGTCATTTATTATATATTAACGATATTTTAAATTTTTTTTTCCAATTCGTGCACGCAACGTAATTCAATGCAAATGAATTATTTCTTTAATTCATAGACATTACTTAAACTAAATACACACATTCCTCTTAATAACTAGAAAAGCGCAAATTTTGAATTATTCCCAGCGATGTACTTTATCTCTTTCGAATCCTCGTACCTGCTAAATAGCGATTTATTTGCAGAATTAAACACGTTTTCGACGGTTGAATCGGCTTCTTTGTAATCAAGTTAATCGCGCGAGTTAGTGGAGCAACCTTAAATAAGCTTTTTATGATCACCTTACGTGTCACGAATGCCTTCGCGTTATTAGGTTAAACGCCAGTTAACTTATGCAGTGATTTAGGATAACAAGGCTCGCGGCGATTAACATATGGATTTATTGCCGCGAGGCATGCCTTCGCATTCGACGCGTTCTTTCTGAAACAACACAAGTGTTCCGCTCGCGTGATGTCTTCTTTTCGAAATAGACAATTGCCTATCCGTGTAACCGCTCCTTCGTCCTTAGAATACTTTCTGAAACGTTTCACGAATCGAAAACTTGCACAATTGCTTTGTAGGTTGTACTACATTTTCTCCTGGTTGGTAATTCTTCAGTAATTACGTACGAATACACGAGCACGTAGATTTATGCATTCGATAGCGGTAGATTTGGCCAGCAAGTAACAATTTTGCCTTGTTTGTAAGCTTGTTACTCATTAAACTTGGTGTACTTAACGTTTTCGGAACTATGTTTTATAAACGGCATTACATTATACGTAGCCATTTGATTCAATAGATTTAGAATTTGAATAACAGCGAGTTTTCTATTTTACAAATCAGTAACGATAATTTGGATATTGTGGAAACTTATATAACAATGATTCTGCGTTTGCGATTCGCAAAATTAATGATTTTTTAAGGATTTATTTGTTATTCAAATTTTTATTCGCATAACATAGATAATAGATAAATGGGAATTGATCTTTTTACGTATCCCAAAGCGCATGAAAATTTATTATAAATGCTACAATTTTATATTTCAAAATTAAATTTCGACTACGGTAATTATAAGTACTTCACGTGATAAATTTGATTCTTTGGAATAAACCATGTGCATTGATAGAGAGCTGAAAGAAAAGTAGGAGCGAAGGAATTGAATTTTTCAGCGATTTGGAAGACACGTTACATAAAAGACAACCGATGTTTCTTCCAGTAACCGAAAACTACAGCCGTTCTCTGAACGCCGTGAAGTCAAGAAATGTCTTTTACTAGAAGCTTTATCTACACTCTGGAAGAGTGTACCCGGTTTTCTTTTCGCTGCATCGGCGGAAGAATCGAAGGCGATGGATGTTTCGTGCTCAATAGCGCATGAAACAATATCACTCGAAGCAACTGGTAACCTTTCATAAACTGACAGCCGGTAATAGTCTCCTTTTTCTCTCGGAAAGCCTTCGTCGCATCTACAGTCAGGTTATATTTGTATACGCCTTCTTAACAGCGATTCAATAACACATTCAAAGATATTTCAATATCGACCGATAAATTCAATTCCCGCATAAAGTCTTCTCTACAACTTCATCCTAACGTTTTAGCTTCAATCTCTTTCCGTTCCGCTTTCCGTTACGTTTGCATCGAACGTATATATTTTAACAGAGGAAATATTTGTATTAAATACATCGATATATTTTCAGATATCGTGACAGACATTTTTCTACTAAATTTGCTCAATCCTTTTTTAATAATATCCCATTCTAAGAATTTAAACGACAAGATAACTAGCGTAAAACGTTACACGTGTTTGATTCATAAAGATACTCGGTAATAAAAGTAGAATTTGAAAGTACCTTTACAGATAAAAAATCTTTATTTTCTACCTCAATTTCTTCCCATATCCGCCATCAAACTTCCACTTGGTCTAGCAACCCCGTTCTACGTCGAATAACAATCTCGCACGAACGATGCAACGTCACGGAAATGTTGGTGCCATTTCCAGCGATACGTGAATCGAATTGCGGAATTCTTGCAATATCGCAACGATTACCAAATTCGCGAGAAAATACTCACTCGTGTGGACGGAATGTAAAAGGAGAAAAATGGAAATGGGAAGGAGAGAGCAGAAGTACAAAAGGATGAGTCGCCTCTCGCGTTCTCGAATGACAAATGGAGACCACAAGATTGCGCCTCCGACATCCAATTAGTCTGACCTTCCCCCTCGCTGTTCATCTTTTTCTTTCTACACCTTTCCCACCGGTTCGTTTCCTCCAACCCTTACGACGTCAGGTGCAGGACACAGCACTGCGCGGATTCATCCTGTGAACCGGTCGAAAAGCGGCTCAAGCGTCTGCCTTCTGTTGACATTTAATCAACAAAGCCCAAACTATTGTTCCAGTCGGATTCACACATCGCCTCGTGCCACAATCTTCCCCTTTGTCTTATTTTCATACACCGCTGCTCGTCGATTTAATCTCGTATTAGAAGGGATGAAGAGAAATTTCTGCGGCCCGAGAACATGTCTACACTGCCATTTTCAATTTGGTTGAATTAACATGTGTCATTAAAATTTTTCTCACTTCGTAATTATAACGAACTTTCGCGAATGGTGTCTTGTTCTACGTTCTAATTTCTACGTTCTCGGTTTCATTTTCATGTGCGTGCCTTCATTTATTTACCTATATTATATTATGTTATGTCTTTCATATTCATGAAAAAATCCATAACGTTCAGGGTTGAAGCGAATGTTCCAAAGAAGATCGAAACCACTCGGAGAACTTAATATACAGCTTTCTTCGAAATACCATTCGTCAACGTTTACTTTTCATGTCATGTGCTTTCCAGAAGAGCAATCGTACAAGAGCGTAGCAAGAGTTAACCGCATTTATGTCGCAATGAACGAACGAGAGAAGATAGAGAGGGGGATATAAGGTACGTATACTGTGCAATCAACGGTACAAAATGGTAAAGAGCTGTTTCACCTGCGATATGACCTTTCACATAGGTGGAAAAGCGGCCCCGATGATAATGAGTCTGATAACAAATGAAGCGGGAACATCATTCCGGCAAAGTCCACTTGGCTAACTCCCCTCGTCGTACTAATTATAGTCAGTGTTGTAGAGAATACGAAACGGGAACGACCAGCACGTACAATAACGGACGTCGCGTCGGTTAATTTCGTTTTTGCCAAGTTAGCTTCGGATATCGTTGAACCGAGCTCGAAACAAAAAGCCCGAAACAAAAAGCTCGAAACAAAACGCTCGAAACAAAAAGCTCGAAAATCACCGAAATTTGAACTCTATTACAAACGGTTCGGATATTTCGTGTTCTTTTTCTTTGAGAATTATATAAGGTGATTCGTAATTCGCATTTTTCCCTATCTTTTTTATTGTAATTATTCTTGTATATAAATAAAAATAATTCTCCTTGTAGCAATTATAATAATTTTGTTGTAAAGCGCAAGCGACGAAACTTCACGCGTTAATTACGTAATGAAAAACGCGTATTCAATTAAGTTTTATCAATCATCGAGTCGCCGACCATCACGCAAAGTAATGATAAGCTTTCAAAATGGTTGATACGCTAGAAATGGAATGAATATCGATCAATGGCCAATGCTGATAACAGAGACAGCCCGATTAGTCTTCTATTATATTCCAGTGAATAAACCTTTTCCAACTATGTAGTCGAAGTTTTTATCAAAGTATTTATCAGGTCAATGAAAATATTTTTTAATTCGTTTTCGCATTTAGTAATTTCCCTGATGGCAAACACGATTTTTGTATTGACGTTGATTAATAAAATCTCCACGTTCTTTGAAAGACGTGACACTCTGAGCCAAAATGAAAGGATAAATCTTACCGTCCCATTAAAAAAAATTGTCATTTGTATCTTGTTGGAACAACAGAGAAATATTAATCAACATTAGCACAACGTTAAGGACAGTAAACCTTAATTTCTTAATTGTAAAGTTAATAATGAAAATATACAGGAACGAAGAACACGTAATGTTAAGTCTCGCGTGTTGAATTAAGTCTGGTACAGAAAAATATAATGCAATTGTCTAAGTATTATATTTTTGAAGTTTTTAGACATCGAATTTATAATATTCTTTTTTAAAGCTCATTATCTTCATTTTACAAATTTTTATATAATTACATTTCCAATTACTATTATACTTCATGTAATTACGTTCATTATATCCCTTTTATAAATTTTTAACTAATTATATTTTACTTATCTTCATATTTCACGTATGTAATTATATTCATTATTTTTCTTCTACAAATTTTTATACATTTTTGATAATATATGTACGATTCATACAATTCGTAATTGTTTTAAATAATTAGAATTACTAACCAAATACAATATTGTATATATTTACGTGTATAATATTATAAATTTAAATAGTATAATTTTGTAGGTTAAAGAACAAGAACTTGTACGTACAAACCAGAGATTGGTGTTCCAAAAGTTTTAATGAAGACGAAGATTGAGCACCGCAGTGGAACAACTTGCACAAATAATGAGAAATTATATTTAAGTATACAGAAAGTGTGTGGAGGTGAAACGCAACTGAATCGCGGAAGTTTACATCTCAGACTCGTAATACGCAGATAGAAACACGAAACTACGTAAACAGCTGTGTAACCCTCGCGCTTACAACGATAGTAAACAGCATATTAGAGAAACTATAGCTAACGAGGTATGTTAATGCTATAACAACAATCTGATATACGTCATACGTTTCATGTTCTATAAAATATGTAGTATAAAATAGCTGTTTGCAATAATATGATTATTTATCAACGTAAATGAAATAAGCTGAATAAATAAATAAATTCGTTGGCTTTTCCATAAAAATAAAATTTATATACATTTCCATTCCATATTAAATATGTTTGACAAACTGTGTTAAATATCACAAAGTTAATCAAATATTCGTGCGGTTCATTAAAATAAATTTTAATTTTCATTTCTGTTATAAATAAAAATAGATATCGAAATACATGTTTCATAAATGCGTAGCTTGTAAATTCTGTTGTACAAATATTACGTTTCCATTTTTGCTTACCACGATACCAACGTTGAGAATAATCATACATTGAAGTTAAAAAAATTTATAATAAAAATATGAAACTTTACTGTCGCGGCATATGATAATATTACTGTTTATTAATATTACTGTTATGATAGTATTACTGTTTTCTTTTGTAATAAATTCTTTTCAAATTCTGTTATACAGGTAACATATAAATAATTAATTGATGTATTAATTAGACACACTCATATGCCTGTCATTTGGCAGTTCTATTATTTCACCTGTTGATTTTAATGGATTCAAACTACGATGTTTTATACTAACATATAATCTATAATTGATAATTCTTTCAAATCTGGGATAATGAAACAAAATAGTCGTGGAAAAAGTACTATCGACTGATGTGGAAATTGCTTTAGTTAAACATATTTTGAAGAAGCTGTATACTATTTATCGCATAAAACAACAATAATCACAAATTAAATCGAGTTAAATTTAATATAAAGGCCCCTCTCGTTAATATAAAATTCCAAGATACCAACGTTCTAACATACATTCGAACATACATCGAAACGTTTCTCGTACCACCTTTCTTTTATTCAAAATGGAAAAGTGTAGGAAAGCACGAGGTACAATCGGTTCCCGTTAAAAACACAGATGCGACGAGCAGGAAACGCGGTAAAGGCGACAGCCGACACAGGTGCGTCGTAGACATCTGTCATTTCTTTCTGGCATCGTGGAAAGGACGAGCGAAACGTTCCTTCCGGCGATACGAAAGCGTTTTCCCTGAGTTCGACAAGCTGGCTTTGCTATATCGCGAAATCCGTCGCGTTTTTGCGAGATTGGAAAAGCGCCGATTGCTGATCGATCAGCGCGATAGGGAAATGAACGTGTCTTGCAAGTGTAAGAAATAACATTCACGCTGTCGCCATTCCCAACATAAAAGTGGTTTAAAGCTGCCTCTGATAAAAGATACGAATTTCTTGCGAATATCAAACTCAATCAAATAATTAGATTTGTACTGTATTTTGTTTTATGATCGGCGTTATTACGCGTAGAAATCGTAGTAGTGTCTTTTTACAGCTTTGTTCTTAGCAAAAAAATTTCTTACGATACATATAACATATTCATAAGCAAATTTTCATAGGTAAAGATACAGATGAATATAACGAAAATATAAAATAAACGTACACAAAGATTCATACGTAATAAAGAGAGTTATTGTGTATCTAAGTTTATTTGCTTTTGTCGTGTATTATAAACGATCTAGATAACCACGCGGCTTTAAAACTTTCTCCTTTTGATTGAATACAGATGTTTATCACCCCAGAGACCTCACAAATTCAAACACGGGGAACGCCGATCCATCTCCAGTCTCACCATTAAAAGATTTCTCAGCTTCTTCCCAGCAGTAACTCTAAACGTCCGATTGCTCTGGAATTATCTGCGCTGACATTCCTCGATAAAGTAATTCCGAGATTTAACGAAGAAATCCCGCGGATTATTGGCAGTATACATACAGATCAGCGTCTAACGCGAGAAATCAAGAATTCATGCCATCCGAAGGAAGCGTCGGGTACTTGAGTTTGCAGAGATAAGGGAGGCCAGTTTGCCGGAAGAAAGTCATCGATTTCTGTCGTGATTTCCATAGACTCGAAGGTAAAGTTACACACGCTGACGCTATACGCATTATTATTTATACTACTGAAACTATACATTTTAATATAATTTAATGTATTACGTGTACTATAGGGAACATTTTAAAATTTCATTGGCATAAAGTTTGTCTTCGTAAGATGAGTTTTATTTTCTTCGTACGCGACGTAACGTAACAAGTATATTAATTTGCAAAGATATCTAAAAGTATACATTCGCCTCTCTATTACAAACAATTTATCTTGTTTCTTTGCCTTGTGAAATCATGCCGTTATTTCTAACTTTTTTTCTATCCACCATTGTAAGGTTTCTCACGAATCCAACGACTCTCGATGTTACTACCAAACTTCATAATCGCGTATTTAATCCATTGGAAAACGCTCATCACAAGAGTTTGAAGAGTTTCCTCAAAATTGACGATGCGCATGACCTAAAATATTTCCCTATAAAATACGAATATTTCATTCCGCCCTAGCGGGGAATGATGATTGGTTCGTGTGATGCGGACTATTGCTACTAGATTAGAGGTTAGCGAGAGGAATCAAAGATCCACGTTGGCTGGAGAAAGTTTGGGCTTTGGGGAGATAAGGAAGGGCAGTTTACTGGAAGAAAGTCGTCGTTTCCGAGCGCGTCCTGTCGCGGTTGTCTGTGTTACCGAAAGTCGTACGAGAGATTAAGCTGTCACTGATAAAGGGAAGCAGGTGCTGGGTCCTGGGAACGTTCAAGAGAACCGAAAAAAAAGAAAGAATGTAGAAGTGGAGAGGGGGGACAGAAGAAGCAGAAGAAGAGGAAGAAAAAGAAGAAAAAAAGGAATAAGAAAGAGTTTCCCCTACGGGTCTAAAATCCGGAATAAGAAGTTCCGGGCTGTTCGAGGCTGCGGGCTGTTGGTAGGTGATAGCGCGCCGAACGTGAAAAGGGGAAGCTAAAACTCGAAGAGAGAAAGAGGGAGAGAATAGCGAGATAAATCGAGCACCGGGGGCGACCAGATAAAAGTCACTAACAAGTAACAAAGGTTTTGCCCCTGGCTAAAGAAGGAAGAGCCCGAGAGACGAAAGAGCGAGCTACATATTGGTTCCAGCATCTTCTTTTCGTCCGTTGGTCCACCGAGGCTTTTGTTCTCCCAGTCTCGGACCACGTCCTTTTCTATAGAATTCCAACGTCCAGACCCTGAAGCACGATGAAGCTTCGATTGTTTCTCGCCACACTCCCACCCCTTCTTCGCGGACAAGTCGAAAATCTCCAAGGTTGCTCGATTGACCAGCGGTCCCTCGTGTTTCACCATGCTGTTGGAACAATATTTCAAACCTCTTCCTTAAGCTAAACTTTATTGCGAGCTTCTATGATAAGGTTTGGATCTTTGATCGCTGTTGCCTCCTTTCATCTACCGACGAATGATTTATGCTACTGTCTGGATGACTGGTGCAATTCGATTATCGATATATTTTCAAAATTATGATAGGAGAATATTTTTCTACTGCTGATTCTTTGTCTCCTAACCATAACTGTGATCGGATATTCCGTTTTATAGTTTATAAGTTTGACATGGTTTATGATTTATAGATAAGTTGCAATATATATATATATATATATATATATATATATATATATATATTCTTACTGCTTCTATATTTCAATCAGTATCGTTTCTTCTGAGTATTTTAATAGTTCGTGGTTGATGTTTTTGATTTTAAGGGATGTTGTTTCAAGCAGGGATGGGATGATGGTAATCGTGAACACGTTCTAGATTCTTTGGATGCTTCGAGGGTATATGATTATTTAGAGAATACTTCCAATAGTGGTGGAGCCGCTCTCTGGATATATTAGGGAATTTCTGTATAGAAGGAATTTCGCGATGATGGAAGAGTTATTCGTGATTTAGGGAAGCGGAGAATTTGATTGTTGCTTTCCATTTCAATTGAACGTCTTGTGCTCGGAATTATACGTCCACGAAAAAGCGAAATGTTAGTTGATATTAACAAAAATAACGAGAAATAAATATTGACTGCATATATAAACTACAAACGACAATTCGCGAGGCAAAAATTCAAAGTAAATGGAATAAATTCATATTTCCAAATCCATGGAAGAAGCCACTAACAATCCCGATGGGCTTTATATCATAACGAATCGGCAAAATCGAACGCAGACATTCTAGCCCAGAGACGTTTCACCATCGAAGGTCGTCTTTTCGCCTTCTTCCTTCTTTCGTCTTTGACTCGCCCACCGGTACGACTAGGGGAATGAAATAAATTCCGCGTTTCTGAGAAATTGCAGAGCCCCAAGGGTAGAAGACATTTTCTCTGGGCCACTCCCCCTCCGGGAAACTCCTTATTCCACGTCATCTGCTTTTCAATCAAGGTCGAGTATCGGCTCAACTGAGATGAGAAGGCGAACCTCCACCTCTCCTTGTAGGCCATAGAAGGTCTCGGGCCACCTTGCCTCTAGGTTACAGATAAGTTAATATCATCCTCGTAACATCGTCGCTTCGGCGACTTCGCACCTTCCAAACTCTTTTTTAATCTCCGGATTGAAAGAAGCGTGAGTTATGATGTTGACCGTTACATCGAATGGCTGCCATTTTCAATGGTATCGGATACGGATCAGAAGGTTTATTGTCTTGAAAATCAACAGAATATAACGATTCTACAAAGTGTTTCTTATTCGTTGAGATGGAAGTATAGTTACGCGTACTTAGTTACGTTTATCATATTGCCTTAAATGTAATTAAGTATATACGCGTAACACGATGAAGATCGGTAACCTGAGCGTCAATATCCTCCGTTGTGAATATAAAATCGTATATTCTTCTGTATGACGCTTTAGGTAGGAATATGCTCGATATTCTATTCGAAACGAAGTTACGTATTCAAGCTGCATTCTCCAGTAACTGGTTGCAGAGTGTGAGAAAGGGGAGAATAAAATATTATTCGAGTGGAGTAACGTTTTGTCGCGTTCGTTCGTAGATACAAGTTCCGCGATTTTGCCAGAGGCGCGATAAGTTGAAGTTTCTCCTTTTTATTCCTCACAGGACTGAGTTTCTTTCCAAGTTTATACTTTCTCCATCTTCTTTTCACTACCCAGGCAACCCTTGTTTCTACCACAATTTTAGTTCAGTTGGCCGCCAGTCACGCATAACAAACGATCCTCTTCCTCAATCGGTGCTGCTTCCTTCTTTTTTTCCTTTCCCACAAACTTTTCCTCCCTTTTGTTGCTTTCTATTCCTTTCGAAACTCTAAGTATGCCAGTATAGTGAATTACGAACGAAGCGGACATTGTCGAACACGACCGAGGAAACCTGATAATTCGAGCTTGGCTAGTCGTTTGCGACGAAACATTCCTGAGACTGTGTTCACGTATTCTGGATATTATTCAAACTATGTGAGGTTCGGATTTTGTTTCACCGTAATGCTTTTCCAAGTGAAAATAGGATCAGTAGCGTAGAGAATTTTTTTAGAAGCACTGTACGCGATTGCAAAGATATTATAAGCAAAAAGGCTGCTAGTTTTATTTGTAACAATCAGTTACTTATAATTACCCCAAACCGTAGTGATTTGAATTTTATTTGTATAAAACAAACCTTATATAAAATAAAATAAATATAATGTATAATATATAATATATAATATAGAATAAATACGCGTTTTGAAATGTCAGTCACGTTTAGAAAGCTTTCACAAATCTGACGATACACGTAAAATAAAGTAAGGAATAAAGAGGATCTCGATAGGGAATCTGTAACATAAATTTTTCATAGAAACGAGCCCAGGGAGATAGGCGCGCCTTACACGCACACCGTTGTTAGACGCGAAGAATAATGTTTGGTTCGTGTGACGCGTGTGATGAGGAAAATTCTGACCGTGATCGTACGGTGAAGAGTAAACCAGGTTGGGTCACGTACGGTCTTTATGCGAGGGGCCACTTACCGCTTCCTTTGAAATCACCGGGCCTGTCAAAAGAAGAAATCCCGCAAATTCTATCGAAAAAAAAAAAGAGCAAGACGGTAACGCCTTTTTCACGGCGATGCGCCTTGCCGCCAGCGAAAGGATCCTCTAAGCGTAAAATCCGTACTTAACCGTTATAAGAAGATCTACCCAGTTTATCTATAATCTCCGATTCGCGTGTCATACTCTTCTCACCTCTTGTGAAATATTTGTTATCCATTTTCTCACGGAAAATTACAAGTCGTAAGTTGCAAGTTCTACCAATTTTAGAATTTTAGGAATTCGAATTTTCCAAGAGCGGAATTATTGAATCAAACAAACTGCCAACCACGAAGATCTTAATGCAGGAATATTCTACGCAATAAATAATTGTTCATGTTTAATTTAATATAACGTTCTTCTATATTTCCCAACTTTAGAAAGATTAAGAAGACGGAAGAAACAAACAGCCATGGTACTAGAAACAGTTATTACGCTAGATATATTTCCACATCTTCTTCTCTGCAGACGAATACGTTTGCAAATAATTTGCAAAACAAGCGGCAGAGAAGAAGAACCCGTTGAAGAATCTATAGAGAACAGTGCGGAGGAAAAGAGTATCTCGTGGTTGCAAATAGAGGAGCTGGCAGACGAGCGTAACTGGGCGGACGATTTTACGAGGTTTTTATGCTTCACTCCGTGCGAGGCATGTGTCCGCTATCGCGAAGTGATCTTTGTTTTACATTCGCACGGCCACAACTGCTGTTTTAGCGGTCGCGACTGACGTTTCCCTGCAATTCTTTCACCTACTGCTTGCTCGTTGCTGCAAAGAAAATGAGAGCGAACCAGATAAATTGCCGGAAAATTGCATTCTTCGTACATATCACGAATTTAGCCTCGTCGTACATTTTCCTGCCACTGCGAATACGCTTCTATTAACAAACACTTCCCGAAAATCTTCCTTTGAAGTTGTATTAGTAATGTTATTTTTTATTATGCTGATAATTTCGTGTGTATTGAATTATATTGATAATTTGTAGATATTTCGTTTAATATAACGTATCTGGAAAAGGGAATAGTGTGTCGAATCGAAACTATGAAAATTTCTTAGAAATGAACCTGGAGGATTTTCTAAGTGCGATTAAGTTTAAATTTAAGATTTAAGTGGTCCATAGGAGACATACAATCTTAATGTATAAACCAACGACAAGATAGTCACATTTTTTAGCAAGTGTAATAAATTGTGTTGTTTTTAAAAATATTTGTCCAAGTTCGATCAACGCGACATTTAATGAATAAGAAATATACTTTTTGTTAAAATCTGCATCGAATACGCCGATTTTTAACAATCCAACTATATATAATCCTATTTCTTCATAATCCTCCGTTTAAGTTAAACCGTTCTCTGCTGTATTCAATCGAGAAGCGTTGAAGTAAACACCGAATCATACGCACAGATGCATTCAACGAGGGACTCGAGAGATTCACGCAGATTAACAGTTCCGGTGTTAGGCAAAGTGGTCCCGTCACACCAACCGTATTCCCGGGGTTATCGTCGAGATTACGCCTGCTTCTGTGGTAGTTCCTTCATCAAGAGTTGCTTCAAGATGCCATTCCGTTTAAGCCAAACGATAGCGATGGACAAGCTAGAGAGACGTAGACAGCGGATATCTCTCCAAACGATCACCGTCGACACAAGCACGTAACCATTGTGTTTAAGATTTTTGTCGATTACTACGCACGACATCCTGACCGAGACAGTATACAGTCGATGGAAGACAATAATTAAGCATTAGAATGCCGTGACAATTGATAGAAAGAGAAAGGGAGGAAGAGAGAGAGAGAGAAAGACGGTCGCGTGACGTTGTATTGCGTGACTCGACGCGAGCATCAAGCTGACCAAGTGGATACGGGGCCACGACCCCGTCATTATCGGTGAATCGTGTTAAACTGACATAAACTACCTTGCAAAGCCTCGAAATGTGCTAACTGGACGCGAAATCTTCTCCTTTTTCTTTGAATTGGCGTCAAAAGCGAGCCCGTTATTGCGCGGAATTGTAAGACGTCTTCTCGAAAATCTTACATAGATTTAGATATTTCGAATTTGCAATGAAAATTAGATATGGTAAGTGACGATGGTGTTTCGGTCAATGTTTTGATTTTGTCTCTTATTTATAATCTGTGACTAGGATAGTTGGAAAGCGAATAATTTCCTACGTTCAGAGATACGAGTCTTGCAAAGGTAGATATCAATGAAAATCATTTTACGAGACATTCGTATTAAACGATCGGAAACAATCAAATCCCATCACAGTCTCTTTCGTTTTTATTCGTTCACTCGGAAAAAACGTCTATTCCAAGTGTGCTGAAATCATATAGCTCGCTGCAATTTCGTACGAAATCGATTAAACGCTCGTCCGCGATATAGCAAACCGACACCCTACGGTCAATAGATTTTCATTCCACTTGACTGATCCGCCCGCTGTGAATACTTCTATTTGATTTACGCGTAAGCGATTTTGTCCGGTACCTGACGTGACGTGATCGAAGCGATTCAAGCTTTATGTTCATATTCTATAATTTGAAGTAAATCTTTGGTATTGAATGTACGAAAATAGGAATAGTATGCAAAAATACGCAAATGTATATACATATAGAACTACTAGAAAACATTGAAAATAGAGTACAGAATCTCAGATCGCAAAGACATTTGAATTTACATAAAAATCGCTTTTATTGCTATACCGCATACTGACTATTGGGTTGTCCCGAAAGTTTCTTTCGTTCTATAAAGAAACAATGGACCACATTTTTCCTTTTCTATTATTTTATTGAATCACGTATGATCCATTTTCTTCCGTTTCTGTTATTACGATCGTACGTAATTCGATAAAACAAAATGAAACAAAAAATGTCGTGCGTCCGTTGTTTCCTTATAAAACGAAAGAAACTTTCCAGACAACCCAATACATACAAATAATATTCGAACTCTACGAACCAAAGCTTCGATCTCAGATTAAGCGCCAGCTCCGCTCGTGAGCAGTTAAGGGACACGAGATAGGATGGCTTGGAGAAAAAGAAGCGAGCGACGTCGTCGGTTCGACCATGCGAAGGACGCGTCGTTACTCTTCATCTGGGGAATGGCCTTTAATAGCGATGACGGTAAAATATCGCGGCAAGATTTCACGGTTGGGCCACGGGACCTCGCCAAGAGGGAGGCGGTTCCCGGCTATTATTTCGTCGGCCGCTTGACAAACGATTACGCGAGCGCCACTTTCGCGGAAACTAAGAAAACACTCTCGCTAAATCATAAGGAGCCATTACCAGTGGCGCTGGCCGTCTCGAATAATGCACGGATACGACGTGGAAGGTTCAAGGACCAGTGCGAGGGGGTTCGTTTACCCTTTTCCCCGTGACCTTTTCTACCCACGATTTGTCAAGTTCAAAGGATCGTGGCTCGGTGTTTATCTTCCGCCTAATGTTCCCTCTTTTTCCGCGCGCTGATACCTCGCCTCGATGAATTTTTCAAAGGGAGGAAGTAGATCGACGCGAGGAATAAATGGAGTAAATGTCCAACCCCGAAATCCTGAACATCGTAACGCACTCACAGAGACTAGGATAGAATCACATTTTTCCACGGTGTGTTAACGAAGAACGTTCGTCTAGATAACAGTGCGAGGATAAAGGACACGCAGGAGGAAGAAGAAGCGCGTGGGAAATCCCTACCAAACCGCATACTTCAGATTCCAGATTTGTTACTTCTTAATTTACAAGATAAACTGTGCAAGCAGAATTGTATTTATTAGATGCCTTCATAATTAACATGGAACAATAGAAATAGAACTCAACAGTTTTAAACACAGTACTGTTAAAATAAAGTCTTTTCTTCTTCCAGCTGATCGATTAGTTACAATAATATACACTAAATAATATTGCCCTTAACAATCAGCATAATTTCGCAATGCTACTAAATAAAGAATTATCGAGTTCTGCCACTCTATAGCTAACGAAATTGCAGAGCGTGCAAGTAAAACGCGCATAATATTCGTAAAATTTCCCACATATATTTCCACAGGTATTCCAATATTTTCGTGAGCCTGCATGTTATGCGATACAGACACTCACGTGGTGCTCGTATCGTTAATCGTTGTAGCGCTAATACGATACTCCACCAATGCAAACTATACATGCATGATATAAGAAAAAATTATTGTATTTTTTCATACTTTTCTAGAGAGACGCAGTAATTTACTCGCTGACGTCCTACGCCCATTGAGTCCTACGTAAGAGACTAAAACAACGGAACACGATAAGCAAGCGTGACATTAATCGTCAGTGATTATCATCGTCAGATTCCTCGTCGTGTATATCGACCCTCAACTTGACCCGTTCTTACTTTTGTATTCCACGTGTATTTTATCGTTCGTGTCCAGCAACGAAGCGTTCGTACGTATTCACTTGCACCTTTGTCATGAATTTACAACGTGCTCGCGTTGTTCGCCAAAGTTTTACGATGGCCGGTTGGTAGCTCGCAGAAAGCTACGATCCTTTGAACGACTATGAGCTACCTTAAATTCCAACAACACGGCCGGCAATTTTCCTCGGCCATTGATGACCTACTTCCACTTCCAACCGGTCATAATTTCCCACTTTTGTAAAATATTCGTACCGTAACTCTGAACCAACATTTTCTCTTTCTCTCCCTTCCATTTTTTCCTTTTTTTTTTTTTTTTTTTTTTTTTTTTGTATAAGTTTCCCAGCCAGTGAAGCTTCGAATTTGACTGTCACAGGAAATCGTAAAAGGATTCAATTTGTAGAGGGAAAAAACTTGATACCTTTGATGTTTTTTTTATTTATTTTATAAACTTATTCTCGACGAGACAGGAAGGTTTTTAATTAGCGTTCGCGACTTTTTAATCGTAACACAGATTTTGTTTTCAAGCTGTTTGTTAATTCGAAGGGAAAAGCTAAACATTCGAATACCTTTCGTAGCGAAAAGTAGCGAACGCCGGACGTACGATTGTTTATTCATTTCGAACAAACGTTGATTTCCTTTATTACTGTCTGGTAATCTTACAAAGGAAGATTTAGTCGTCAAATCTATCAGTTTACGTTTCGTTTGTTGTCACGTACTTCGATACTGTGGTACAGGTATTTTCCGTTAATAGGCCTGAATATATATCGTACATTTTCAGATCGTAGTCGTGTCTTGCTATAACTGTAACACACATAATATTATCTTGATAAAAAGTTTTTATAAATGTTCAAATTATTCTTCGTGACTCGCCGTACGCAAAATCTCCTGGCTGACTGCGTTCTCCGTTATTGAAATAGGATCCCACTTTTCGATGGACACATACTTCCAACAAGTTGTATAGTAAGTACAACTCGTTCCTTTTTCTTCGCTCTTTTCGCTGAAATCGAGAACACACTATTTGATCGGGAAACGCATGGTTAAAGTAATCCTTGACCTTTTTCCTTTGTTCACACCGTTTCTTTCACGTGGAATCTGTCCTTTTACACTTTTTTGCTATTCGTTTCAAGAGTTCCCATTTCCCGATCGCTAGTCAAGTAGAAATGACACTGTTACGCGGAACGATGCCTTTGAAGAGAAAGAAATCAAACGATCCCTGCCAGCCAGTTCTTTTTCTCTGTACTCAACCGCGCGGAATTAATCAATGGAGCTGTAATGCGTTCTTTGATGTTTCTCTCTCGGCGTGTATAATCTGAAAACTTCACGACCGACTAAATTTAGTCGGTTGAGCTCGTATTAGCCGCGAATTAAAAGCGACCTGTTTGCAGCCGAGTAACCGTATTTACTCCAAGCGTGGAAAGATTGCTACATTTGTAATTATTAATCTTTCAAAGGGTAATCGCGTTGCGTGCGTGATTGCGTTCCGCGAAAGTTATCTGAGCGTCGGTGATTGAATTATGTAAATAAATTTAATGGAGCAACCTCCGACGCTCAAGCCCGGACGCTTGATTAACGAAGGATTGAAATTTTATTCATTCGCGGTAGTGAGGTGAAATTATAGAACGTAAAAAGGTGCGAATTATATCTTTCGTCGTTAAACAAGAATTAATAACAAATGCTTTATCGTGCGAGTAATGAATTTATGTCACGCTTGTAATTGTAATAAATATGGGAAAGCGTTCGCTCTTCAGGTGTAAAATATCACACGAATGTAATAATAGACATTGATCGCTTAACGAATGTAAATTTAGGAAATTTAAATTGCAATTGGATTCATTATAAAATTCATGCAGCGGTCTTCGTCCGCACAGTAAAAGAATCGCACAATATGCCGAGACAAAACGTGGGACACGCGGAAACAAAGGGAACGATAAAACCTCGCTGAAACAGTAATTACGAGAGAACAATGTGCACGTGTATTATGAATTATATTCATATATACGAATTAATAACGGCGATAACGAATTCATTCCTGTAATTATCAATAAAGTTTGCGTGCCGTTTGTAATCTTGTTTACAAATATATGATAGACAGAAGAAACAAATGCGTGTAAAATACAGCGAAATGAATGGAAATGGAAACCTCCGCTTTCGAAACAAAACTAAATAATGCAGCTCAGTTTCTTTTACAATTGTTGTAAAATAAAATAACCACGTTCTTTATGTCTATGTTACGTGAATTTTTTTAAAACTTTCATTGCCAGTGATCAATATTAATGGTATCAAGAGAAAAAAGAAATATTATAACTAGTGACTACCAGCAAATTCAGTTCTTTTTTACTAATTTTTTTTTTCAAATAAACGATATTCTGCACGAAGCTCGAAAAACCCTCAATGATGAACGTTAATGCTACTAAATAGAGAAACATTACGATTAAAAGATGTTTCTCAAAGACGAAACATTTATAAGCGACAAAAGAAAGAAAGGACGAAACAAGAGAAAACCGCATACAATTGAATCGAAATATTTAAATATTCGTTGGCACCTCGTTAAAATGCTTGAAAATTCAGTCTGCCGTCTGGCTGACAAGCCTTTGTGAAATATATTTATTTTCATCTGTTTCAGCCGTTGTTTCTGAGTCGTGCAAAAGGATATTACAGAGTCGTTTTATTTTCTCCCGTCGTATTAATCGGTGTGCTATTCGGAGATGGAATGAAGCAAAGGCAAGCCATTTTCCTAATTGGTCGACAAACAACTTCCGATAACCGCCGGAGCATTGTTCCAATTCTTCTTCTTTCGTAGCCGAAGAATGAACACAGCTTTTCGAGCGGCAAGAACAAATAAAATAAAGCGAGGAAGGAAAAGTAGGAGGAGGAGAACGACGAAACTAAGAAAGTCCGAGGATTAAAGGAGGAAAAAAAGATGGAGAAAATGTGCCTCGTTTTCGTCTGTTCGTCTAAGGGACAAACGATCGCGAGTAAATATAATTTCTAATGACTTGCCGCGAAAGAATTTTCGACACGGAAAACAACTGAAGCTTTCCTCTCGCGAAATTTCTTCTTATATCCTACTCTGACGTACTTATTTCATAATTTAAAATAATTTAAATGGATGATTATGCAAGAGGGCGTTTAATTCGTATTTCTCACGAATTGTGATGTATTTTGGGTAATCGAAGATAATTTAGGATAAGAGAATCCACGATTGATTAATACTTATCGAGTAGCGATTAAAGAATGAAAAAGGAATTATCAAATATCTGATCTGTGGATTTTGATGAGAGATAATCATTTTTAGGTAATTATTTAAAGTATTTTATTAAATTATTTTCTAATATTTCTTCCTCGATCATGACACTCTTCATGTAACATTATAAGATAAGAATGGTTTGGTATTTGATTCGTATATTTTCACGAAAAATCAGATTATCCAATTTGTTCGCTATCCAATTTGATTTATTGACACGGTTTCGCTCAACTTCGCTGAATATCTACATGGAATATCGGAAAGACCAAAGATGGAAAGAGAATTTATTACAGTTTGTTAATTCAACCGTTTGGTTTTCCATAATTTTAATAGCAAAATTGCGTTGCTAGTTGCCGGAACAAAGTACTGGCATGGTAGAATGCCGACTATCAGGGCGCAGCTTATCCCAAATTTCCATTATACGGAGATCTGTTTATGCAGCACAGAAAATTCCCCGGAATTAACTGCAATGGGAATACACGCAGATGCAGTAGTTGACATAGTCGTTCCTGAGAATCTACGAAACGAGGAGTTTGCTCTGACGTCTACGCTTGTTGGAAAATGCTTTTCACGAGATGTAGAATACACTTTGTCGTTTGGAACCTTGTTCTCGTTAGAAAAGACGCGTTAAATGGTGTTTTGTCATCGTATTTTGTGCCTCCGAAATTTTCTCGTTACCATCGCTCCTTGTTGAATTTTAGCAATTTTTAAATATTAGCGCCAATACCGTTAAAACTCGTTCAAAAACTCGCAATACTGCAGGAACACAGTATATCAGTGTCTTTATTAGTATCTCTCGAGTAAGTAGCGTAATTTGTTACTTACGCACATTAGAGAAGAAGGCAAGAGACATTGGCTGATTATGTGTTAATTGTAATGTTCTATTAGAATTTTGAAATAATTATAATATTCTACTAAAATTGGGATATGCCGAGTACCACGATCAAAAGTTTATTTATCTTGCTCTAAATAAATACTTCTTGAAAATCAGCCTGAGATAACATTTGCTTCTCATTAGTATGAATTATGTTACCTACGTTTCTGCATCTCTTTCAGTGAGTATCGCTACTCTGTTTAATACTTTATATACATATATCATTACGATTCACCTCTGATAAAATATCGTGATATCAGAATGTTGTATTTTGAACAGAAACTACAATTTGACAGTTATTTCACGCTAGCTATTAATTCAGAGTAAATATTGCATGCAAAATAATTATCGTTAAAAATCGTGACGACTTTTATTCATATAAGTATCTCTCTACTTTTACAATTAGAAGTTAATTTCTAAAAGCATTAAGTTTCCTGGAAACGATCATATTCCGTGAGAATTACAAAACCGGAATCACGTATTACTTTGTATCTTTAAGTAAGAATTTCGAAAACGTATCAATATGAAAGAAAGGTTTAAAATATAATTCATTCCTGAAAAATGAATAAAAGATAATTTATTCGCATATAAAAAGAAAACAAAGATCCATGGAATATTTCATTGAATTTGTCTACTTCGTGTCGAATACTTTCTAGTCTGTGAAAATCTAATTAAGAATTTTTGAATCACAATAATTTAAAAAAATTCGTAATATGACTTTTAAATATGACGGTGTTTAATAAAAGGAATTTATTGGTAGAAATAACCGTACTCCCGAGAAAGATTGAACGTGCCATTTGCACCGTGAAAATGAAATACCTACTCGACAAACAATGTGTACCATTGCATGCGACCGTTTTTATTCCAGCGTATTCTTCTTTTTACGGCGAACTTTTATTCCATTTATTTTCAGCGTAACACACACCATGTGTAAAACAACAAAATTTCGCGTTTTACTTTACCAACGAAAAATAGACTAGCATTTAACTCTTTGATTTATAGTTACAAAATTTTTTGTACGTATTATTTTCGCTTTATTCTTTGAGCTATTCAACCTTCACGAAATGCATAATCTTTTTGATATAAAAAAATTCTTTAATAATTTTCTACTGATAATTCAGATATTGTACAAAATTCAAACTCCAAAGAAATAATACATCATACGCGCCAAGCTAATACTAGCGAGAATTTTATATTTTTAATAAATACGATGATAGAACGTAGAATTTCGATATATTTTACATAAACGTATTTCGCAACGATGTTTCTGCAACGGAAAATAAAAAAAGCTATGTGTTCACAAATTGCGGTTACAAACTAGGTCGACGGGCAGGTTTACGTACACATTTCCGCAGATGAAGTTCCAACGATTCTGTCAGTCGCGCAGCGTTTAAAATTGCACATTGTATGACACGAAAAGCGCGGATTTATTTTTCGCAATCGCACCACTCTTGCGACTCATTCGGGCCGGACTAAACTATATCGCGCAGAGTGCTTTGCATTATGCTAACGCTAACATTTTCCTTTTGCTCGTGTAAACTCGTTTCTCGATGAAAGTCTCCATCCTCTGCGTGATGCGTTTTTAGAATATGATGATACACAGTCGTGTAGCAATTAAAACCATGTCAATTTTCCTACACCTGTAGTTTTCGTCGCGTATATCCTTTTTATAATTTCATTCATTGTTTTATAATTCGAGGATTTCATTTCCTGCGATAAATTTTCTAATTTCCAAGGCAATATGAAGAAATTTCTACTGGTTTATTTCTTTCATGCTGTACACAGTATGCGCGGTGAATCATCCGTTTGTTAGACGTAACGCTAACAGTTGAAAGAAACTAAAATATCCGAACCTTAATGACTTCTAACCTCGTCACTTCCATATCAATCTCTTCTTCTATTAAAATGTCACGACAAAACGTTCGAAAATAATTCCAAGAAGAAAATAGAATGGACAAGGGGTATGGTGATTTCTTGGTGGCCAGAGGAGCACCGCGTGCGGTCACATGGGGCCACGTGACATCCGGCGACAGAAACGAGACGCCTCACCCACCTTCATTATTATGTGCGTAACGTTCAATGAGAAAACGTTTCTGTACACGCCCACGTGCACGCTAGGGCCTGATCGCACTTGCCGTGTGAATAAAACGCGTCATTTGGTCGCGAGAGAGTTAATTCTACGTTGCTACTTCCATCTACGAACAGTGACTTTGAAACGACGCTGTTTTCGTCGCGGAAGCACGCTGGCCCATAGCAAGCGACTGCAGTTTAGTTTAATGGCCACGCACGTCGCCCACACGCGTCGCCTTTTATTCTGACCACCACGAAATCGATGTCTATCCTGACATATTAATTGCTCCTCTTTCCGAAGGGCCGGATGAGGCGTAATTCATAAATCAAATATCGAATTATGCTTCTAGTCGATTCATCCTGCTTGAAAATTAAACACAGTCGAACCCCACTGAATTCTCGTGTGGCTAACAGAAAATTGTTACTGCCA
This sequence comes from Bombus confusus, assembly GCA_014737475.1. NCBI lineage: Eukaryota > Metazoa > Arthropoda > Insecta > Hymenoptera > Apidae > Bombus > Bombus confusus. The sequence goes on along the minus strand of JACXIV010000053.1, from coordinate 676,708 downwards.
CTGTGCAACGCCATTTGGAAAATAACAGTGAAAGTGAAACGCTTCTTAAGGAGATAATGGCGAAAGAAACATTTGCAAATAAAGAACATACGAGTTCCGCAGCTAAAGAAAAATCGATAAAGGAACTGTACCGATTGAAAAATTTAATTTTTTAAATTGTCAGGAAGCGATAATACCGATATTATACGTGTCAATGGTTATTTATACATATCTACTACTTCCTGTAGGTGAGTCAAAGCTGCGAGGTGTGCGTAAGAGCGTTCATAAAACCGCTGTCAGTCATCGTTAGCGAGGAAGCCGATCCAATATTGCGACTCCATTGTTGCCTCGTTAAGGCAATTGTTTATTATATTAACCAGCCACTGTGCTGCGATCTCAGCTTGCCTTATCTCCCATACGTCTTACCCGAAGACGCGTTTCTTCCTTATAAAATAAGATTTAATATAATAAAGGGGGGGGGGGCATCTACGCAACGAACGACGATTATGACGTTGATCAATACTACTCGCTTCTGTTTTCTACTGCCAGACTGGTAGAAGTTAATCTGTTCTTTTTTTCTCCTTTTGTAGTGTTCGATCTTTCGTCTGACGGATATCGACTAATGTAATCGATTTTACTTTTATCGTTTTTCGCTGTATCGTATGGTGCAATGTATGATCGTAAATAATTAATTTAAATGTACTAAAAAATTATGGGAAATTTGAAGACGCAAAGTGCATAGAATGTATATAACATACGAAATTATATAAATCACCCATAGCAGAGTATTCGTTATGTTTAGTAGATAAAACAATTTTCTACCTAGATTCCATTTTTCTAATCACTTTCACAAAAATCTGAATGTGTATAAATACACGCAATCTAATAATTATAATTAACATAATAAATATAGTTCGAACAAAATATGTAAAATTTATTATTTCTGTTTAATGAATTCATACATAGATTTATTCATTTAAATTTTCGTTCACATTAATATTAAAAATATTCTACTTTGATTGAATGAAATAAGGTAGTGCACTGTTTGGCTAGGAAATCTCTGTAACTTGAATTCCCAGGCTACTAAACAGTATTCGTGTCATGGCACGGTCGAATAATTTACTCGTGACCTATGTGCAATACGAAAGCACAACCCTTCGTGGTTACGTAAATTATTAACTGCTGCTCGATATCTCTTACCGCAGATTTCTAATCTCCGACTGAAGTAATTGCTCGCTCGCCCAACTAATTATTACGACTTGTTGATTGTTTCCGAAGTTATGACGATAATTAATTGCGTCAAACTTTCACCATAATATTAATGGGTATCGAGAATATTGTATTAGTATCCTTTGATTAATGAAGCGAAGACAATTATGACAAATGAGAAATTTTAGACGCTGAAAATTAATATCGGAAATAGAAGAAAATTACACTAATATAATAGAGAAATTGTATTACATATGTATATATATAAGCAGAGAAAATTGAATGCAGCTTACTAGAACGAAACAAAGGTACAAAAGATCGTATTTTTCTTAATTAGTGATTATTTCCAATTATAAAATACTTTAACGCGGTATCTTGTTAAATAAATAGCTTCGTATAATGTAAAATAAACAAGATGAATGTTCTTCGGGGTCTGTTATTTGCATTTTTCATTATCAACATGCGGCCAATCTAATTATGGTCTAATTATCGGTTAGACGTGATTTATGTATATCATAATGTAACAGCATTAATATAATAATAATTTTAACTTAATGAGTTCATCATAAAAAGCAGGTTGATAATAAACTTTGAATTACTAATTACACACTTTACGTACCTATCTACTTTAACCGGAAAATATTATGTAATTTATTAAATAGAGTAGATTACGTAAAGTACACTTTACTAATGTAATTCTCTAGATAATTAGCAGAACTAAACAAAAAATTACGACTCGTGTATATTCCGGAAATATCTTCATTTTATCATAAATACCTTCAATGCGTATATTCCTACTTCGTGATAAAACAAAATTAATAGAACATTTATTAAATATATCAATAGAAAGTGACTTTAGTCGTGAATTTATTGAACAATTTTCTAGCTTTTTAACTCTTTTATTGCTCCAGAGCTAGAAGGGAAAAATTAGGAAGATTTAACGCTATTCAAAAAGTGAGTCGAGTTCGACGATCAAGGTAGAAAAAATTATTATATTCCGTGTGCATTAAACGAGCACAAATTGATGAGTTATGCGTCCATTGTGACGCATACATTTTTCACGTTCTCGAAAAGCTATTAACGAAATAATTATATTTTTGATGATGTGTCAAAGACATGGCTCGCTGACGGTAACACGTGCCACTTGACCCGACATCAAAGTTATTTCAAATACGATAAAAGAATATTTTAAACGATACGCCAAAGAAGCCATAACGAAAAATTCGCGAAACTTTAATGAATTTACAATATCATCAATTTGATTTAATACGCTTTCGGAAACACTTGAAATACCCATACATAAAATGTACAAGCGTATTTCGAATTCGCAGTGCTCCATATTTTCAATCGAACATATTAACAAAGGAATTCATATGTTCTAGTTAAATATTATTTTGCGGGAAAGTTTGTTGCGAATAAATAAAGCTTAATAAGGTCGTATTATCGATATCCTTCGCAAGAACTTCATATTTTTTAATTATTATATTTCGCTGATTCAGCTATTATAAGTATAAAGAAAGAGATTTTTTCAAGATACAAAGAAATTTCATCTTCCAGAGGAATATTACGTAGCTTTAAATAAACAGACACATTATCAGAATGTGTTTAAGTTTCTATTTCCTTAAATTTTTATACTCTACATATATATATCTTCCTACTTAGGTGTCTATTTAAGAGTCAAACTTATGTTCTGCTATATCCGTTTTTATTTCGTAAAAGTTATTTCTTGTTCTACCATTTATTTTTAATTCTCCATAAAATATTCTGCAACTACTTCACGCTTAAATAATGCAGCTATTAAAATTCGCCTGGTATCGCCCCTAGAAACGTTTGTCAACGAGAGAGATCGGGAATAATCATTCTTCGAATTGTCTTAGTGACGATACCTGGCGGAGGGAAAGAGGGGGGAAGTCAATCAATCGCTAATTAGTAGCCGATGGACAGGCATAATTTTATCAGCCTCCGAAACGCGTGCGATGTCCTCGCACAGTCGCATCGTCTGGGATTCGAATGGATGCACGCAGCACACGCGCCGGCAATTAATAATCAATTCCAGCAGGAAGTGATGGTGATTGGACACGTACGAAACTGACAGTCTCTTTGTTCCTTATCGAGCGACCCGCAGAAATTTCTGCTCGAAAATGACGAGTCCCGATGCTCGTTTGTATTCGGACAATACGTGAGGCCGATAAAGGATATAATTTCTGAACAATATCCGAGAATAAAGGATCGCTACTTTTCATTATGCGATTTCTAATTAGAGCTGGAGCTTTCGTATTATACGAAAGCTAATTATTGGAAATATAAAATCAGAATAATTGGAAAATTCGAAATCGATATTTTTATGCAATATCTTTTTTTGTCGGTTATTATTTATATCATTAGCTTTATCAGCCATTTTCGGAGTATTATTAAAATTGAGCGAATTCGCTCTCTTTAGAATGCTATTAACATTTGGAACTTATATCGCAACAAAAAAAATTTTTGTAACTGGGGAATGCACGATACACTCGAAAATGTTTAAATACTTTGGAAAACTGTCTTAAAGAGAAAGAAAGGAGAGAATTAAACTAAGCAAGAAGATATTTAGCATAAATCTCCATACGATCAAGCGTTGATAAACGTGACAAAGTGCTTTTACGTCGAAACTGATTTGCGCGAAATAACACAGTCAGCAGACAGGGCATTGTACCACGGATTTCTCCCATCACGACGTATCATTCGTAACAATAGCCCGTGGCTATTCCAAGTAGGATAATAGTTCGTGGGAAATTGAACGATCATAATAATTATACATGCTCTATGTTCGACTGACGCTCGACGAATCTGTTAAATTATTAACGTTCTATTTCCATAGAATTGTCCATAAATACCAAGATAATGGTTTGTTACATATTAGCTGCATTAGACACAGTTTAACTGATCAAGCAAATGAGCAGGATTAAAGGCAAACGGGTAAGGCAACGACGGTTATTACAACGATGTGATTAGACGTAATCAAGTACATTGACTCGTGTTTCAAAGAGACCAGATGGAACTGTCCAGCGATACGAACATCATCAAACAGCTAAGGGAATGCCTATTAAACGTGGCGATACATCATCCTGTAATTACATCGCTTGTAATTTCTCGCCGTGATCGTTGCCGGTCAAAGGTCTTTGTCCAATAAGATGATGCAGGAAATCACTCAGTACCAACTACATCCGTCATCCTTCTTCTTCTTTTTTTTATGTTATGCTCTCTCCTTGCAGCACAACAAATCTTCTTACAATTACAATATGCGTTTCAATTAAATCGCATCGAAATACCTTCTCGTAGTCACCAAGTGATACACAGATCCAAGCGCCTTTTCCATTGGCATTCGTGCACAACCAATTTGCTTCATTTTTCATTGGATATTCGCTTGAAAGCAGGCTACTTGAAGTCAAACTTGACTCAGACTGACAAAACTTCAATTAGAATCAATTCGAATAAGAATGGAGAGTAAATAGAGATTTTTGAATTGAAACTACTCGAATTGTGGGAAGTGAACGAAAGCAATAAAAGGAAAAAAGATACGCTGGAAACGATTCGTTGGAACGGGCGAACGATTCGCTGGAACGCGCGAACGATTCGATGAAACATTGTTACGATGATTTACTTGCCGCTGAAGAGACGAATATCCGTTTCCGGGTGAAACGAGCGCGAGTCGAGCAAAAATGCCGCGTAATAAACGTCTCGCGTTAAACACGCACGCCTATTTCATCCGGATGAATTATTGCCGCGTACCGTGTTACGACCTGTAACGCGTAAGTCAACTACCAGATACACGTATTGGACATTACCACCGGTTGTTAAGGCGATGTTTACGACCGATTATCAAGTTACGCGGCTCGCGATCGATTGTCGAAAATTCGTCACGATGGATTCAGGCTGACCCTATATATGTATATACGTACGCTGGCTCATGTAAATCTTTGAACTCTTGCCGTAGACAATTTTTATGTCCATATTTCGTATAAAACATTTTGAAATGTCATTAGCACTGTAACGAGACACGATCGTCATGATTACATCGGTCACGTTGCTATATAAAACTAATCTAAAAATGTGTATGGAAATTATTAGATATTTATTAGAAACATATATTTAGTACACCAAACATTTAGTACACTAGTATATTTAAAAGCAATTTGCTTTACATACGTATTTCTTTATATGAAAAAATAAATAAATTTTGGTTGGTTATTGTACTATACGTCAATTTTACTGTATATGTTAATCGCGTGAGACAAGCGTATTTGAATGAAGTACACGATCGATAATAGAACGAAATGTTCCTTTTATTTGGAAAAAGTACAAGAGATCGAGGCCTAATCACGGCATGTTCGCGTAATTACAGGCCTTTCGTTCAGGATATTATAACTTCTAAGAAACTTTTAATAACCTTTTAAGCTATAAATCTCGTCGGATTAGTGTCCCAGTAAACGCCGTGAGTTTGTTCGATACACTGAGAAGTTTATTAGCACGGCGTAAACTTCCTGCAAACTTGTGAACCGTTAAGGATAATCTTCAATTTATCGTAAATGATATTGTCGCGGCTTAGTATATTGATTAACGTCGAATATCTCCGCGGAAACGTGTGCCACCGGAAACAGATAACGATTATATGTATATCGCACATAATGAAATTAAAATTTAAAAATGTAATCGAAATGATTGCGTATCAACGATTCTGATCGAGGGTTGATTTTTGACATTAAATCGATCTACGTATTGTAAAATATAAGAATACATAGCCATCGAACGACTCGCGCTCCTCACACCTATTTTCTTGACAGTCAGCCTTAATCAGGCTTCCTAGAATTTAGATTATCGAGATTACACACGGCAACGTCCAGTTCGAATTATCTGTGTTTTTACGTTTCTTTCCCGCAACTCGGCCTGTTCAGCTTCTCAAACTCCTGCGAGCACAGCTTTGACCTCACGGAGATTCTTCCGACGTTCCACGATTCTCAGAGCGAAAGGGTAAACTTCAGGGACGGAACTTCCGGAAGTCGGACTAGCTGAGTACACTGCAGGCTTCGAAGCAAATGCTCCACGGCTTCATCGGGAATCCCGCGAGTTGGAAAGGGATGAGGCGTATCGTCAGAGTGCTCGACTTTCCTTCTTCCTCCCTTCCAACATCAACCCCCTTTTCCAGTAGATTTGAACGTAGCAGTACGCTTCGAAACTCCTCCGACGACCGTCTCGATTGATTTTTGGTACCGGCCTCCTCGCTAAATTACGTACCGCCGCCGCTTGTGCAACGACTTATCGAATTTACGAGATCGCTCTGACGAATGACTGAACAGTGAACTCACCCGAAATCGACCGAGTCGCAATATTCTAGGCTGTTTGATGTTTCGGTTACGAGCCACGAATTTTAATTACAAGGATCATAAAGTCGATCGTTTTGGATTATCGATGGCAGAGAGGAGGAAACTTAGTTCCGAAGGAAGTCGCGAGCGACAATTAGTATTTCGTAAAATGATTCTTCCACGATATTGAATGTTATAAATTTCATGAAATATTGAAAGATTCGAACTAAATCCTCCGGCGCAATTTACTCTGTCCAGTTTGTCTTACAGGCCAAGAAACTGCTTAGATTTTAAAGCTGCCAATTGGGAATCGAAACAAGCGACAGGTAGCCTGTTAAGATTCTCATAACACGTTTGCCTTGTATTCTACACGTTTCGTATGCAGAGACACGCTATGTCGTATAATATTGCCTCAATAACGCCAGCCAAGAGAGATGATCTGTGTGACGCCTGAGGGTTTATTACATCCCAGTCCACCAATATTGGCCACTGGTCGATCGCAGCAGCTTTCAGCAAAGCTAGGACGGGATGTAGAACACGAGAAAGAGAGAGCGAGAGAAAGAGAGAAAGAGACAGAGAATTACCGGCTGGGAAAATTAAAAAGGGAACAAACGTCGTTGGAATAGTGATTCTATCACGATTTTTCGTTCATATTCGGCTAACACCCGCTCCGAGCTTATACCAGTCCCGTCTCAATAAACTACTGTTTCATAGCTCAACTAATTTTTCATGAGTTAGTTTCCGATAGATGGTTGCGGTTCGATTTCCCCCCGGATTGTTCTATACGCTTTTAGGAGACAGCGAATTGCGATTTATTTGAAGAGAATCGAGGAGAACATTTTTGTGGTTGATGTCGTTTACCATTTTAATTAACGATCTGGGAAATCTGACTGTTTCCAAAATGTTGTTTTCATGAAGCTTTCAGTTACTCTTTTTCTTGATTCGTTAATTTCGATCAAGATACCTTTGTTTCAAGTATAATAGATTCTGTCCAAATGAAAAGATTAAATTGTATTAGATGAATCCTGTTATTAATAACATTCAAGATATCGACGTTATCGTATTAAAGTTCTTTTTTATCGCTAATATGTGATTGATATTGAAAATCCTGACAGTTCCTAGAGTTCGAAATTGCTCAATTTTTGTAGAATTTAGATTAGTGCGCGAATGTACCGCCATAAATCACTCTACGGCGCAAGATTAAATTTCGTACATGTTTCAATTCATAACTACGCTCAAATTACTGTCTGTTCGAAAAATATTGGAAAATTGAATGGTTAACGGATTAATTTTCAGGAGGAAACTATCAATGCGATTCGTTCTACTCGTTACAGTTAAAAGTTCACTATCACGTTCATTCGATATTCTGTTTCGAATAAAAATGATCATGCAGAATTAAAATAGTATATTGCCAAAAAAAAAAAAAATATGCCAGGGAGCGTGCCGCAGAAACGAAGTTTGACAATTAATTTCAGTTGCAGAATGGCAGTAAGACTTCTGTTATCGATATTTCAATGGTGACGCCAATAAAAGCTGTTTCTTATGCATTGTTTCCCTCGAGGGGGGAAAAAAACGAGGGAATAAAAATAAACCCCTTCGATAAACGGAATTTAATTTAAATATAAATTAGAAATAAAGAAATAAAATTAGAGGGGAGCTATATGGAACCGTATGTCGTGCTTATCTCCATAACTATTTACAAAATGTGACAGTTACTTATCACCATATCGAAATGTTCGTGAACAGAATTTTATTATAAAATACGTAGGCTGCACTGAATTATTGAGTCTCTTGTATGTTCAAACGTTTTTAAAATAGTGTCATAACATTTTGGTAATCGGTAGTTAAGTTACACGAAGAGATACATTAACAGTATGTACTTACGTGTTACACTGCAAAAATTTTTGCCGAGCACTTTCGTTTCTATCTTTGGTTGAAGAGATTTTGTTTTATCACTGGTATAAATTAATAACGTTGAAATAATTAATGTCGAATCACGTCGAGTCGATGAGATATTGAAATGGAAGAGAATAAGGGAAAAGATATATTAATATAAAAGATATATTCTCATGTGTTACACCTTGCGCACACGGGAACCATCTGCTTCACTCATATTACATTTCCACACGGGGGAACCATTTCTATTTTTCTCCCTTCTTAAATTACATGTATTATAAAATAGATATTAAAACGGATATATTACATATTATTATAAACTGTAAAAATACGCTCCGTGAGATTTAAAGATTCATTTAAAATAATATTTTAATTTTGTATATGCAAATCCCTTAATCTCTTAAATCACCTACGTTACTATAATAAAAATTAGAAATCTGTTGGTACAACGTTTCCACATACTATTAATTTCGTAATGTTTCATATTTTTGGTTTTTCGACTTTGCAATTCGTTACAAATATGGAATAAACTAGCCGAAATATGATAGAGCACTATTATCGGATCATTTAAAATGTACCAGACGAAAAGAAAAGGAAAGAAATGGAAATCTGTTTTAATGAATACCGAGAAAAAAAAGACAGAAATAATTACGACATAATTCAACGCGGCTACTAATCTTTAGACGGCTATAGTGTGAAATATTAATTATTTGAAATTAATCGACATGTTTCGAGATAATTATCCATTTTTCGAATTAAACATTTCTTAAGAGACAAGAATGGAATTAGAATACTGTCGAGCACTGATTCTTCCGTTTTCAATTAAATCATTATACGAAATATTATTGAAAAGCACAGAATTCCATCGTCTAAAATTACAATTAGAATAGCGGCAATTAGACAACACTACAATTAGAAGCGTAATTTTCTTACCTGGAAATTACTGTCAGCAGACACTCCGTTACATTAATGCAGAAAATAGAAAATGTGGAATGTAACAAAGAAGCTTTTTCCGTCGGAGCAGGGAAGCTTTCAAGGAACAAAATTTCCACCGTCACTTTCTTACTCGACGAATCATAAATCTTAGCGGATTTTTCGAAGGTCACCGTCTACATTCGATAGCGAGGACACATTTATCACGAACCACTTTCTATCGACCGATCGACACAGTTCGAAATATATCCGCTACGCTCGTACAATCGTACAGATGCCAGTTTATGTATAGGGCTTTTGAACTTTCCCCCTTAGTTTCGCTAAAGTTTCGTACCTTTGAAACTTGCAGTCAACCAATGAACAATCCCTCAAGGCCAAGGTTTGTATCTCGTGACACGATATTCAAAATCTTAGAATAATTATTTGTCGATTCTACATAACTGTGGAGATTCTATCTTTGGATACATTTATATTTTTATAGCTCTGGAATATTTATATTAAACGTTATTTGCTTTCCGTTTATCTGAATTGAAAATTTTGCCTATATATTATGAAACATTAATTTCGGCATTTAACTTTTAAATTAAAATTTCGCTGAATTTGCATCGAATTCGTCCAAATGTTCAATTTATCTTTATTCAACTTTTACTGAATTTTCCTTTAATTTAATCGCCAAATTTCGATTCTATTATTTTACCGCATATCTTCGTGGTGATTTGACGTTATTCGATGATTCAAAAATATTTCGAAATCGTGTGTATCGAGGATCCGGCTATAGAGAGCTTCGATAACATCGAGCAAAGTGCTTGGAAAACCAAAAGTGAAGGACGATGGAAAAGCAGGAGAGAACTCACGTGTTCGCCTGTCAATATGACGACAAGACGATACACTTGATGCGTAGTGTTTACTTGGTATCGTGTTATCGGCCTTGAAGATTTTCCTCAACTCCTAGGAAATTTCATCCAAAGTCAACACGTACATATATACCTTACATTTATATACCCGCTATATAATAGAAACAAATAAAATGCACTTGTAAAAGTTACTCTTATCAAAGTTCTTCTCTCAACTATTTATTCAATGTAAATCACTCGTTCGTATCGAGGATATCAAGTGAAATATTCTCAATAAGATTCACTTTCTGAAGTTAATTTTACCGAATTCTCCTAGTAAATATTCATTCAGCGAGCATCGCTCATTTATACGAGATGAATCATGCGGGACAAGGTCAACGATATTCACTTTTAACGCTTATCTTTACCAAAGTTCCCCTCCAATAGAGTCCACTTTTGGCAGATCTTTATTGAAACTCTCGTAGCTCTGTAATTTATTTAATAATTCAACAAGCCATGTCGGAGTACCATCGGCGATAAAATCACCAAGTGGATAAAATTATGGAAATCTACGAAGTTACGAATAAACACGATGGGCACGGATCGCGTTGCCAGCAGAGAAAGCTTGACGAGAGTCGGAAGTGCGAATCGCGAAGTCCTCTGGACTCAACTGACGGCACGAGCTGAGCCACCGAGACGAAGAGTACAAAAGAGGGTGTACGGGTGGGGGTGCGATACCACCCCGAGATAGAGAATGCGCGAAAGGAAACGAGGTCGCGAGCGCGTGGAAGCGAGACGGAAGCAGCCGGACGCGCCGCCGCCTTGACGCTGTTTCCGCGATACCTTCAAGCTCCGCAATTCGGGGATACATGGTCGAGCCAAGACGAAGGTGGAATGCAAAGGGAAACCGGCACGCGGCTCCACCGGGGAGTAGACTCTTGGTCCAAGAAAAAACAAGACATCCCTATCTCTATCCCGAACTTCCCGAAAGAAGTAAGTGGAAATCGTTGTAGGTTCCCAGCCAACAAACATCGCTGCATCGAACCGATAGCCGAAATTTTTTCTTCGTCTACGCGTTAAATCGTATATCCATGACACGGAATCTCGATTCGAAACGTGAAACGTCGTTGCAATAGTGTGCCTCGGTGTACGTAGGCATCGCTTATTTGACGCGACAATGACAGAACTCGAAAATCACGAATCTAATTCGTTCTAAATTTTTTGTAATTTATACGGCACGATCTAGCTCGATTTACAATAATTACTTCTTTAATTCGTAGACACAGTGCAAGCTTACTTAATCGTACGTAATCTGAATCTCTAACGTCTTACCACGTAATTAATTTCCTTGTATCTTTGCATAACAAATCTTTGCAATATTACAGACGTGAGAAGAAAAAACGACGTCATTGTCGTCATCTATGAAACTGAAGAATTACGATTATAGATACGCGAATTTCTTGAGTCGTTAATAAGATTGCACGCTGTAACATTTTATTTTAGAGAGCAGAGTTATTTTTTAATCAGGAATACGAAGAACAACTTTATATTCGATACATTTCCAAGCAATAATTCATATAAACGACTTCGTACACCGGCGAATGTAATTAATATACGTCATAGTCGGTTCATTTTCGATTGAACATTTTGAACGCCAACACAGCAGATAGTAGATTACGGTCCATTACGCTGACGCGCATAAAAGCTTCCTAGCAGCACCCATTTATGTAATATTCCTGCATATTTGCCTATGTATAGGTTATGTCCAGATATCGATATGTAGTCGGACGCGATTTACCCGGACAGATTCACCGATCGAACCAACAATCAAGAGTTTAGTTTAGATAAATCAGACATCCTGTATAATACGACGCCACAACATTTTCAATGACCACGCGTAATAAATATTTAGGTTACTCCTCAGGTAAAAAGTAGAAGCGGTACAATGTTCCGTGTTGAGGAAAGAAAAAGGGAAAATTGACAACTTCTTTGACATCGCTGTTTTTTGATCTTCCTCTGTGAAATTCTAATCACATCCTTGACTTCTTTCGATCCCATAAGTTCATTCTTTTCACTTTGGTGTAGAAGTAAGACAGGTCAGTTAATATTCAATAAGGAAGAAGATTATTGTATTTATTCTAGAAGAATGTGTCCCGAGAAAAAGTACCATGAAATTGTTGTAAGTTAATGTAGCCAGCTTTTATTGACATCTGAACTTGCGATTGCCAATGAGTAAAGTGTAGAGTTTCTAACGAAGAAACGAAAACGAACGATACGAGAACTGCAAACTTCGAAAAAAATACCGTTGAGCAATGAAGAATCGAGAAGAATCAGTACGCGAATGGATCAAAATGCAAGAAACATTCGCGCATAGAATTCTCCATCTCCTGTCTCACTTTGCACACGATCAAGTTACCATCAAGAATTTTCGTTTCCTAACATTCAGAATTTACGATTCTACGCTAAAACTAACCGAGAAATCGCCTTTGCTCGCGACGAAAGAAGGTAAGTGGAATAGAAGCGGAGCGGACAGGATAATTAATTTTATCGGCATCGGAAGAAGAATTGCAGTTTCGTTGAGGATTTAGTGGGAGTCGTCGGCTAGCTTGAAGAAAGAGGAAGGTACGGCTGGTTGCTTCTCCTATTTTGCTTCTATCTGCTCCGTGCAGCGTCCTCGTTCTACCCCACGCCCAGTGGCATCCCCATTAGCAAGCGCCGTGCCGCGACGAAAAGGGAGAAATTAAAGCGAAAATAAAGCGAAAGACAAATAAAAATAAAAGTATCTCCCTCTCGCTGGCGCTGGTGTTGCACTGTTCAGTCAGGTTGGACTGCTACCAGCGGCAGCTGCATGCATGAGACTCTGCAACAGTTTCATTTACCTACCCCGTAATTTCATAGTCGCTCTTCCTCTCCTCTGCACCCCTTCATCTTTGTGCTCGTGCGCGTTTTGTCTACGTGGTTCTAGTGACGAGACCACTAACATATTTTTTAGTTTATTTCTTTTACTATTTTTTCGTTTTCTTTAAGTGCATGTACGTTTACGTGGACGTGTAAAGTGTTTTAACATCGGAAATTAATTGGATATATTGGACGCAACAATTTAAGGGACGATGATAATTACATAAAAATTGTACGATTATAATTGTAATTTCCTTTTTTTTTTACTTACATCGACGACGGAAACAGGACGAAGACAAAAGGATTTTCCACTGATTTTCCACTTACCTGAAACAAATAAAGAGAAAAAAGATCAGCTTCGATGAGTTAACTACTCAAAATCTGAGATATCAGTCGTTTATGCGGGGTGTTTCTCGCAATTTGTCCAGGCCGTAACTTTAAAACAATAGGAGATAAAACTTCATCGTTTTCAAAACTTCAAAATTGCCTTTACTTTCTCAAATTCTTAGCGTCGAGTTTTTCTGATTACTAATTATCGGAATCTTTCACTTTCGAAGATCTTTTAGCGAAAGACGCAGTGAAATTCGAAGTAACTTCTCCTTTTTTCGTCCCTTACCATCCCTTAGGTGATTCACTTGAAACTCTCAGAGACCTCTCCCAGTACACGTAGATAGGCGTTTTTCCATTCTCTGTCCTCTCGCAATTCCACAGTCCATCAAATGTCCGTTTTATTGTGGCCCTACGTGGATGGAAGTGAAATTCACGGTCGAGGAGGATGTTGGTTCTCGGTCCCTCATAATTCGATTCAGTGAGGCGCAGCCGCCAGTGCAAAGAGGGATTTTCACGATTTCGTCTGAATTTAGTTAGGTGGGATGTGCATCAACCTGATAACGAAGTGTAGGGGCAGACACCTATCTCCCACGCCTATCTCCCTGTGATGACATTCTTACGTATTTTTTCGTAGTCTGCAGTGTTTTCCGTTTTTCTATTTCCTCTGCGAATCTTCCCGGCCACGTAATTCCGGTAAAGTGACTTCGTTTTGGTAAATGTTTTATCCTCTCAACGAGTTAAGTTTAAAATGATGAATATTTTATAGCCTGCGCCGACTTTTGTATGTAGCCAACGTCGATTAGGTTAGCATTAATGTAGATTAAAAAGACGCAGTCTGTTGCGGCGAGTTCTCGAAATTGAAAATTTGGAAAATTGCCTGACAACGAAACAGTGCTTGATGCGCGTGATATTACCAAAATTGTGGAATTTGTGGAAAAAGATTTTAACAATAATCCATGTCGAACATATACGGTATTGCACAGAAATATCACAATCCAATAATGGCAACCAATCACATTGGATTCGAAAGAAACTGAATCAAGAATCACGTTCGATCATATCTCCGCGTCAGTAATTCATTACATTCATTCCTCGCGCAGCTTAGAATTGAATCAAAATTAATTTCGCAATCAATTCTCGCGTATAACAGACACGTTAAATGTATTACCCCATAAGTTATTCCTACCACCTAGATAATGTAAAGTCTCGACGTAGAGACCACGCACAAGCGAACAATGGCGCTAGATGTCTACTAAGAAACATTCCGAGAGAGGAAAATTACGCGCGACCAGGAGAGAAAGAGAGCGGCGGGAAAGCCAATACTCCATATCACTAAATCAGCGCAATAAATCTCCAAATTGAACGTGGAACGACAGCAGAGCTTTCGTCGTGTAACGACGGTGTGTGAGAGATATAGCTACGCGAGAAGGCGGAATGGTTTAAAAAGAAGAAAAGCCACGTTGCACGAACACATGTGTAGCCGCGAGTTATGCCCTTGGCTCTTTCAATATCGGCTGGAATAACTGGTCAGACACGGATGACGGAGCGAAGGTTGGCTGAAAATGGGTGAAAAGAGGATGTTGAGAAAGCGAGGGTATGAGAGAATCCCGTGCAGCACAGCAACGTCTCCGTACTTGTCGTCGTCTCGTGTCGCTTATACCGGACTAATCGTTGAAATACGTGCAAATATTTATTTTCCAACTGTCACGAACAAGCCACTCTGCCCGGTTTCCTAGGTGATACCGAAGGCGATGCAGGATAGGTACCTAGGTACCTAGGAGAGCTTCCGAGAAATACGACTGCTGGATGCATTCGAGGCTCCGTGCATCAGCACACACGCTTCCTATCCTCGTACCCGGCAATTTTTTATTCGTGTTACCTCGCACAGTTGCGCGAGCGCCAGAAGCAAATTGTTCGATCGCTTCACGGGGAGATGCGTTCGCGACGAGTTGCGTCAACGAGAGGCGCAAAATTCCTGTTATAATCTGATTACCGACGCCACGAAGTGAGCTTATCCCCTATTTCGGTTAGGATAACAGAGGTAGTTTAATAAGTATATCACTGTGGTAACAGATTAAACATACTATATATTTCCAATAACTCCTCTCGCGTAAGGTACAATGTTCGTAGAGAATCGCGTAGTATGTTTCGATGTTGCACGAAATACAATGTCGTTTGCATCAAGGTTTAGACGCGTGACTAGAGTAGTTATGATTCGCGGTTAACAATGTGTAGCTGGGCAACCGTGTGCCGTGTGAGAATCAAGACTGAGTTAAGACTGAAGACGAATCAATGAAGAAGACGTAACAAGACTTAGACTTAGACTGAAGACGTAAGACTTAGACTTGAGGGAGAAGACTTAGACGACTATGTGAAAATTTAGACTTAGACTGAAGACGTAAGACTTAGACTTCGGAGACAAGACTTAGACTTAGACTTAAAAGAGAAGGCTTAAACTTAGACTGAAGACGTAAGACTTAGATTTCAGAGAGAAGGCTTAAACTTAGACTTAAAAGAGAAGGCTTAGACTTAGACTGAAGACGTAAGACTTAGACTTCAGAGAGAAGGCTCAGACTTAGAATTAAAAGAGAAGGCTTAGACTTAGACTGAAGACGTAAGACTTAGACTTCAGAGAGAAGGCTTAGACTTAGACTTAAAAGAGAAGGCTTAGACTTAGACTGAAGGCTTAGACTTAGACTGAAGACGTAAGACTTAGACTTCAGAGAGAAGGCTTAGACGACTATGTGAAAATTTAGACTTAGACTGAAGATGTAAGACTTAGACTTTAGAGAGAAGGTTTAGACTTAGACTTAAGAGAGAAGGCTTAGACTTAGACTGTAGACGTAAGACTTAGACTTCAGAGAGAAGACTTAGACGACTATGTGAAAATTTAGACTTAGACTGAAGACGTAAGACTTAAACTTTAGAGAGAATACTTAGACGACTATGTGAAAATTTAGACTTAGACTGAAGAAGTAAGACTTAGACTTCAGAGAGAAGGCTTAGACTTAGACTTAAGAGAAAAGGCTTAGACTAAGATTTTAGAGAAAAGGTTTAGACTTAGGCTTGAGGGAGAAGACTTAGACGATTATGTGAAGATTTAGACTTAGACTGAAGACGCAAGACTTAGACTTCAGAGAGAAGGTTTAGACTTAAACTTAAGAGAGCAGACTTCGTGTTCGTACGGAGGAAAGCTCATAAAGGGTGTGTCTTGTTTCGTTAGGCAAAGTGAGGGTAACATCAAGAGATGCCAATTGGTTTAGAATAATCGCTATTCGAAGATAGGTGGAGGAAGTCTCCTATCAAACGTGGATCGTGGGGAGAATAAATCCGCTTTCCCCGTGCTTTCTAGAAACGAATAATAAGCCCAAGGAGTGTTTTAAGGGCCATTTTGAGACCCAAAGACACGTACGGCACTTGTGGTCCTAAGTATTAAAAATGGAGAGATTTATGGCTTCTTCTTGGGTTGATTGTTCATCCCAGTGAAGGTAGATCGGCATCTGGCGACCACTCTCAACGAGGTATTGCGCACTGTTATGTCACGCGACGTAACACAAATCAAAATGTTTTCTCGAACTCGCCGCTTGACTCTTTTCTTTTTTCGCGGTTGTGAAAGTGAGCCACTTGTCTCTTTGAATGGGCAACACCGTGTCGGTCAGCGATGGAACGAGGACTTTTATGCGTTTACGGGAAATTTGGGAGCGATGAAATGAAAGGAATATATATGCTTATGCTGATTAAAACGATATTACATTGGCGCATATGAAATGCTTTCCTTTGAAGTTGGAATTTGGCGTGTCATGTATCCAATTCCGTATGTTCAATTTTGTTATCGATAAATTATTAATACGTATTAATACGTATTAAAGGGACTGAAATTTATTATAAATCAATTCGACGTTAAGTAGATGTAGAATAAAAATATGAAACTTCGTTATTGCAACATTAATTGATTCGTACATTGACTCAAATTTGGAGAAAGTGCCACAAAGGTTCCTGGTAAAATGTAAATTCAGCATTTACGGAAGATTAAAGACATTTAATATCCCATCCGAGCAATATTTCAATGCATAAATTATTTTAAAGGAATTTATAAATGAAGAAGTTACACCAATTTCACTCCAGTTCTCTTTGAATTCTCAAACTGTTAATTCTTACGGATCTGGAGAAATAAGACAAAATGATCGTTGAAAAAGTATGTTAAATGATATGGAAAATGCTTCGATTAGATAGGACAGATTGAAAAGTTTTCGGAATCGTCGCCAGAAATTGCTTTATTTGTCTCTGTCGTTGTCATTGCGAGAACTTTTGAATCTGCACTCGTACGATATTTTACAGAAACTGCAATTCAAGCTTTATCGTGTAAAACGCATTTGATACATTCTTCCTCTCGTCAAACAACATCCACACGTATGCAACGTCTGTCGCAGCATTTGTCACGAAACTGCAAGCCACGTAAATATTTCTAGCAACATTTTTGGAAACGGTTATAAACTCGACGTCGATTGGCCTTTGTCAACCGGCGAGCTTTGCAAAATAAATCGAGGTCCAAAGCTCTCTTTAACGGATATCCAACAGAGAGACTGGCTAAACGGCATAACGTGCCGCCCTTTAAGGACGCCTCCGCAGGAATGCAACGCCGTGGCGCCGACGTGACACGCATCGACAAAACGCGATTCACGGTGCATGCTAATGCCCGGCTGAAAATCTGAAACGTCAACTGGAGCAGCGTTGCTACGTGAACACGGGACGCCTACCGAGATTTCATGGAGATTCAATTCGGTCCGTAGAGACGTTCTCCGCGTTCGTGACGATTCAAACCGGACGACCTGCTGCGAGACAGAGAGGGGCAAGGATGGGTTCAATTTGAACGTGTATTCCGTGCAACGAACATCGACAATGGCGCGATAAATCTGTAACTTTTGAACGAAGTCAGCGAATTTTACTTAAAAGTGGAGGTCTTTGTTTCACTTTGATCTCTTGGCGGCTATTATCGACGACACTTCGACCGATACGAATTTTATTTCGACGTTAGGTTGTGTAATAAATTCGTTCGTAATTGCTTGAAGATAGAGGCGTTAAAAATGTTTAATTTGCCAGCGATAAAACGTACGTATTCTCGTATAAAGTTGTTATTATACAAATGTTTTTTAAAATATGAAATATCGAACGAAACTTTATTCTTAGTAAATATTATAAGCCAATTATTATTCGTTATTAGCGTACATTGCAATATTTGCTACGTAGTGTATTGACATGGTATATTGACATTGGGAAATCAATCTTAAACACAATTAAGGTTAATTCAATCGTCATGTTTGTTCAAGCGTGTTTGCATGCTGCACATCCGCTTTTGCAAGAGAGTAAATCGCCTTTTGAAAGCTTTTAAGCTTCCTGGATCAAATGGTACGTGGCTCTATAAAATAACACCACCAAAAGGTAATAACTACGCTGTTTGAGGAGTGTGCAAACATCGGCGTGATATTTTAGCGAGTTTGTATAAAACGAGATAATAATTTGCTACCAAAGATCCCATTTGATTTAAATGATCCCCCGCCATAAATAAACTGTTGCACGACATTTATACAAAATTGCGTAAATTATTAAATCATAAATATTTTTCCGCAGAAATGAATCATTAAAGAATCGTATAAATTGCTTTAACTGAATCGCGTTGTGAATAAATTTATGATTCGTATTATGTAAAGTTAAATAAAATATTCAATTATACCGGCTTTTTGAAGGTTTTTTAAGCATTAAAATATGTTTCACAGTGCATGTTTTTAAAGTAAACTGAAAATTTTAATTTTCCTTCCGTTCGTCTGAATTAAACTTTTCTAGCAATTATTTAATTTATACACGCACATAACGTTTCCATAGATACGAGATTTTCCTTTTGGCAAAATATAATAAAAATCTTCTTAATGATAATTATATTCAGATTTTTCATTTATCCGAACGAAGTATTTCCAGTAACTGATTTACTTATAAACTATGCTTTTGCAGACGCGAGACTTTTTCACTGGCGACATATAATATAACACTCAGATCTATCCAGTCTATCTATCCAATCTATTGTTATCGTTTGTCGTATAAGTTTCATTTGACGAGAATATTTTTCATGCGGGCATGAAACGATTTCATTTGGAAAATACCACAATAAAGTGATCCTTTGTTGTCTGTTACGAGATCCTCGCGGCTCGAGCACTTTTTATTACTTAAAAGACTAGCCCATCATATTGTTTGAATGTGGTAGATGCTCAACTTTCAGAAGTTCTCGATATTCTTGCAATTTACTTAACAAACTACCTTTTATCACAAAGGAAGATCGTTCGTGAAAATCTTCCCGATACAACTTCAGATACAATGTAAAATATACCCACATACAACGAAATGTGAGCAGTATACAATCATTTCCACGAAACTGAACTTCAAAGCGTTCTTTACGGCTTTCGTTTTGTATATTTAATCAAAGCAATTTCCACATCATTCGCTGTACTACTTTTTCAACGCTGCTTCGTTTCGTTATTCCGGACTTGTAAGAATTAACAGTTTTAAGCTTCTACCAAACTTCTACTGAAACTCAAACTCCAAGCAACGCATTCATATGTATTAATGAACCGTTTCTCGTTCGATCGATATGTTTTTTATCCGCGAAACGACGTTAAAACGCGTGATTCGTAGAGAGGTTTGGAATATCGTTAATTACATAGAGAGGAGCGATAGTACGCGACACACTGTTTGAACGTAACAATGCAGAACAAAACCGTGCAAGCCGGAATGATATTCTGAATAATTCCTCCGCACTTCCGCGCCTACGACTCCGAGCGAACCGACTGAATCCGTTCATAGAGTTTTAGCCTCTCTGGCGTGCATTATTCACCAGGCTGAATATTTAAATCACAGACGGGAAAAAGAGAGTTCCGACGAAACTCGGTTTAACATGAGTGGCGATACACTCGCTACGTCTAGCTATTTACTTATTTAAAGAGTGCAACACCGACTATGTCGCAGACGGAACAGTTTCCAAGCCTATCTGCATTATAGAAAAAAGGTTTAAGGTGCTGGCAATTCGAAAAACCCTTATTCCGCAGGATTATAGTATCTGAAAGTTCAATGCAGCTTTCGTTTAAACATCGAATAAGACACGCTGTCATTAAATGATCTTTTTTAGTACGTTTCTACGTGCCAAGTTCGCGACACGGGGGAACGGTACGATTTTAAAACGTTTCGATTACCAAAACGCTACGATAAACTACTGAGAACCGATGAAAGTAAGATCCAGAAAACGCAACAATCCTGATCATTCAGTGCGGTGTACGCGTTGTGCAATAAATTGATATTGACAAGCACTTCAATATGGCGAAAAGTAATTGATAAATGGCCGTCAGTTGTCTTTGCTTAGTTATGCAGGTAAGTATGATATACGACTTTCTGCAGGTTTCTCCTATTTCAAGAGTAATAAAATTCGTTTATACGTGTGATGACGCATGCGCCTTAATTGCGAAAGAATCGGATCGATTGCCTCTTTTGGTGAAACGTCGTGTGTTGCGCTTTGGAATTGTCATTGTCAGCATAAGACATTCGTATGAATTGAAGCAGGGAAAATTACGCGAAGGACTTTAAACGACGTTTATCTGAAATCGGTTTAAGAGACGAATTAATTTCCAAAAGTTCGTATATCTCTGTCGACGCGTAAGACCGGTGCAATATTCCCCTTAAGACAAGATTGGCATCCACAGGTAGGTAGGCGTGCGCTCGGTGTCCAATAAAAAGGTAACTCCGAGGCGAGAGTTTCTATATCTAGGCTCGTAACGTCACGATAAATTCCATTAGTAGAATTTACCGTGCACCTATAGCGCACCGGAGAACACCTAAATCAGTAGGGGCAGTGTTTCTCAACCTTAGCTCTGGTGCATCCTTCTGCAGTTTTATACGATTCCTCCGACGTTCATTTAACGCAACAGCGACATAACTGGGAAACGAGGACTTTAGGCAAACGAATTTCAACGTTTCGAATTACGCACGTCGAATCGAAATTGCACACCAGCAACTGCGAAGATGGAGTGTCATCTTTTATCTGTAATTGCCTTTAATTGGTTCACCACATCAAATATTACAAAGGAAATGCGAATTGCGACGTCGTAATAATCGAACAGCTCCTTCTAAATACCGAATAAAACCTTTTCTACCCGCTGCCCAGGAAATTAGGTCATGGAAATTAGCAGACAATTGAGTTCCAACTTGCACTTTTCGATACCGCGTTAACCGAGTTTTGATTGTCGAGATTTATCGCTTTAATTATGCCGACAAGGGAAAGCACGTTTAACCGACGCGTTCTTGCCAGTCGTGTTAACGTTTGCGTTGATTTTGCGAAAGAAACGTTAATGTACATGTTTGAGAAACGTTTCGCGCTGCCCGCTTCGCTAGAAAATATCCGACCTCGGAAATGGCGAAAATTTCAAATACAAATTAAGAATAGAGGCGCGAGTTCTCTTAATCAACTGCAGACGATAAAAATTAATAATATCGGCGAAAATATAGTAGATATTCCTATCGATAAAAATCTCTTTCGAACAAGGAAGAATCGGGAAAAATGCTATTTTCTGATTCCGTCCTGGATATCAATGAAAATCCTTTTTTGCTTTTTTATGGAAGTATCAGAAGTTGTATCGGTTTTTGCAAAGAAGAAAGAAGCAAAAGAGACACAGAGAAAAGCGATGGTTCGCAGCGAAAAGTGAAGCAAACATCATAAACTGCTTCAACTTTGTCGATTGCGTATTATTATGCAAACAATTTTGGAAAGTTGCAGCGGCGAAACGGGTAGGAAGAAATAATATCGCGGTAGTTGAGGTAGATAAAAAAGGTTAAATTCTTCCGCGCATCTCTCTGTCAGCGCCGCCGTTATTCCGCTCGCTGAAAGTTTGTTTGGATCGATCTCCTTGGTTTCATTTCGCACTAGACGTAAGTGTACACAAAGAAGCGAAAAAGCAAACGTATATACGTTTCATCGACGAGTCTGAAACGACCCTGGGGATATCAACTACGTGCAAGCGTTATTTATGAAACGACGTCTTGCGCGGTTTCTTCCAGGCCGAAACATCCGCCATAACCGATATAGGTCTCGCGTTATTTACTTAATAAACGTTATCCTCTTAAAATCTCTTCTAACCTTAAACCTGTACATCGCTTTTATCCTCGCAACTAATTAAAAAAAAAAAAAAAAAATTGACTGTCCTTTGACAATTACTTTTCATCGTATTCAAACGCTTGTCAGTAAAAATTCCAATAGAAACCACCATAGCCATACTCTACGCCTTTGTTTTTAGTCTTGAATTTCAAATTTAGCCCCTGAATTTCAAAGTGGCTTTATAAATAACTTTGACGCGCGCCGCACGCTGCAATTTTGTACAGGTTTGCCAAACTTTTCGAAACGACTGTAGACAAACTATTGCGCCTGAGATCCCTCTCACAGGATGTTCAATGGTAATTAATGGAGGACGAAGAACGGCCTTGGAAAATAAGGTAAAAGGATCGGTGAGCGTTAAAGGGCGAAGAGCTCGTACATCAGGATCCGCAGCGTGGATGGGGTAATAAACCGGTGGAGAATGGGCGAACGTGGAAAAAGATACGTGAAAGCTGGTAAATAATACGATAAAAGCGCACCGGTGTGCCTGCAACGGTGGGAGGAAATTTGTAAACGAAGTAACGCCCGATAATCTCGACGCAGCTATAGTTTTCGCGTGCAGGAGGACGTTCTTCCGCCTGGGCCAGAGACTAACGACGTCCTCGCCCTCTTATCTGCTTGGTCACGTAGACCTCGAGCAGTAGAGGATCGTCGTTTTCTAGGTAGCTGCAGTCACCAGTCTCGTGTCCCACCCCTTCTTCCTTTTCCTCGTTTCGTCTCGGGCCTCCGATCCTTCTTCAGAACGAGGCAAAATGCGAGGACATGGGGGGATAAGAATCGCTGGCGTTCTCGGTTAATTTAGCTCGCTAGGAAGCGCCGTAAATAGGAAACGTCCAGGTGACTTCCGGAATCTCCCTTAGTACTCGAAACGTGACTCCGACGCCTGCATCGACTTTGCACCCCCTTTTGCCGGCGTCCAAACCGTTCGCACGGGGGCTAGTGACGTACGATATAGTGTAATCACCTGACCAAGTGATACCTGCATTGCGCAAGCGCCTATCCATGGAATATTCATGCACTGCAGTTTCTACCTTCCTGTCTTTTACCAATCTCTGTCTCGCCAGCGATGCGTCGAATTTCAACGAAATTTCGCGTGAATCGTGTACGGTAAACATACGGTGGCTCGCGAAAGTATTTCGACGCTTACGTCCGATGGTCAATAGTCCCTGAACCGCTGAAGATATTTCTTAATACTTTAGTAGATCGTTTGGGAGATTCGTTCCTATCGTGAACTTTTGTCTAGACTTAGTTTAAGGAGAATTTAGGAGAAACGTCGAAATTCGTTTATAAAACGGGTTTCTTTTGGCAAGAAGCGAATCTTATCTGTGTTGTTCATCGAATATTGTATAAATGTACAGTGACGTTATTATTTATCGTGATCGATTATCCCTTTAATTATGCCTTGTGGGATTGTCCCGTGCACTCATAATCAGTGGCTCTATTCTTCTTCACGATTTTGTGTTTAAAACTGGATGTGTCGTAACATCGAGCGATACGTATATAATAATTCTGCTGCGAGTAGCCATAGCTAGTATCGTAAGGGCATGTTTATGCTGAAAGCGAGATAAAGGGCCGCTACGAGCGCTATTTGGAGAGAGCACGGAAACAATGAAACCATGTTGCTATCGTTGCACCATTGCTTGCGCCTTTGGTATAAACACAGCTCGTGTAAATATTTATCTGGGATTTTTTCTCTCGGCTGTTCATTTCACGTTATTTCAGACGAATTCCGTGCCGTGGTATTATCTTTTTATTTACTCGTTCGCTTGTTATAACGACGAAGGATCTAAATGTGTTTATTCGACTTACGATAATTGGTTACGATATAGCTACAGAAACAACATTTGCTCGTCGAGGCCTATTACAAAATAATTATATGTACAGAGAGTCTGCTGTTGAAAGACAGAACTACAGTTTTGCGATATACAGTGAATAAAATACCATTTTTTTATGCCAATTATGCAATTTCTAAGAAAATGTTCCACGTAAAATCGAAAAGAAAAGTCGTTCATATCAGTGATAAGCTTTTCATGTTTTACTCGAGCTCGAAGTACCTATTTTCTAACGTGAGAAAGATAAAATTAGGTGGCAAAGATTAAATTGCATTTTTAGTTTGTAAACGATTATGAATTTTATTTCCAATTATATTCCACTCTCGAACTAATTACAAGACAGAGTACACAAATCAAAACATAGTTGATACATTAGCACGACATTGTTCTGAAGCTCGTGTAACATGCACGCTGTTCCAACATCGAAGCATTTCTCTTAAAGCTCGATGGTTTATAAATAAAACTTGAAAATCAGTGTCGACATTAATACGATGGCGCGTGATATGGAAAATTGTTTTGTGGAAATGTCACCAATGACGTAACAAATTTTATTCGAATGAAGAAATTCAATATATTATTCGAATAAGTAATATAATAACTGCTCGGAAATGCAGTTTATGGAATTATTACTCGTAACAGATTCCATTGAAATAAAGAATGGAAATAATTTATGTCATTAATTGCGAAATTTATTCCATACTCTGATGAAATAGAGAAATAAATGATATAAAATATGAAATACGCGATAAAATATGATATGAAATAAATAAATGATAATAAAGAGACAAATTTTGATTCAAAGGGAGTAAACGTAGAATTCATACAGGAAGTAATCAAAATAGAATCGTCGTTATTTTCTCTGTAGAGAATGCGATATCATTAATTATTTATCGAACGTTATCGACTCAATTCTAATTAGAACGTTTGATCTTTTATTCTCGATATATGAAGCGCGCAGCTTTAAACGAAAAAATCTGGGAACACGTTTTTCAATTTCCTATTCAACGCTTCCGTGTCAAATGGATGGCAGGGGCCAATAATTCAGCAGGTCGCTGTATTTAAACGAAACGGATAGGTGGGAAGCTTGGAAAGGGAAAAAATGAACAGATACGATCCTTTAAAAAGCCATCGTATTTTAAATTAACCAAGCCCCAGGCAAAATTCATATTCCCGATAAAGCTACAGATCGCTCTGCTTAATCGACCTATTCATTAAATCACTTAATACGGTCTCGATTCTTTTTATTTCCAATAAACTCGCATTGTAGACTGAAGTATCGTTTAACAAACCTCGTCGTACACGATATCTACCTACTCGCTAGATGAAAGTCAAAGATAAAAAGTCTTCTATTAATTAATTTGTTCTATTAATTTGGCGTAAAATTATATCAGAAATTACGGAATATTAAAATTTGTCAATGCCAAGAAGATGGCAGGATATTACTGATGTTTATGTTGGGAGGGGGGGGGGGGCTACATAATATTAATATAATTTAATATCATTTTTATAGTTTCATGTAGATATAACAAGTGTACATAATTTTTGTAACGTTGTATTTTATATTTTTCGTACTTTTTTTTAACAAACGTAAAAACGAATAAACTGTGTTACACGTTAACAATATACGTTTTAACGTGTCAACGAAATTCGTAGGACTAACGTTTCTGTTGCAATATTTTATATTTAAGGTATCTGTGATGTATTTACCAACTTATTTAAAAATTACCCAAACCCTGGAACGCAACTTCAACCATCTCACCAGCGTCGTACTTCTCCTAAACACTTTCGTTTATAAACGGTCTTCGAATTCCCTAAACCTGAACTGCACGATAAATCCTGCTGTGCGAAAGGAAGAAATCATTAGGCGCGATAAAGAGAGTACACGCTGTACTCTCGGAGAATTAGAAGACCGGGTCGTAAATCTCTCTGGACGAAAAATAAGGAAGAGCAGGAGGGATGAGTAGCCGTCGAATCACTGCGAGGAGAAACGTGTTAAGGAGGATGGCCCGTCGCATCGTGGCGATGAGAATTTATGGGCTGTTCTCGAATCGCGAATACAATTTAAGCGCTGTTGATCCCGCCGTGACAAAGTGGCTCGCATGATGGATGCGGCCGTGCTTGCGTTTGTTACGTTGTCGTTGAACAGAGACGAGAATCAGGGGTGACAAACGACAGAGAGAAATACTGAAAGAGTAAATGTGTATGTGTGAGAGAGACGGAGAGACATCGACGAGCGTAGAATGTACCGGACGAACTATAAACAGAAAGGGTCGGAGAAGCAAACAGCAAGTGAAAAGAAGAGACGGTTACAGAGACAGGGGGAGAAACGATGACATAGAAGGGGTGGAAAATGACGAGAGGGTTACACCGTGACATCCTATTTAGTCCGTAATTCGCGATCTATTCATCTGGCCGTGCTCGCGCCTCTATTGATTGACGCTTTAGAATACTTAAACCACGATTGCGAATTAAATGTCGAAATAATATCGACAGGAGTGTTGATTAAATACATCTAGGTAATCGAACCTGGACATTATTTAATACTAGAATTACACATCTGTATTTATATCTTGAATCTATATGTTTATTTATTTTTTATAAACTAAAGTTTCACGATTATATGATCGCAGCAACTAATTTGCAGTCTTGCGTAGATTCTAATTTCTCTGATTTTTTTTGATATTCCTGGAGGATTACGAGCAAAGCGAGAGGGCTACGCGAGAAGGCCGGTGCAGATTCTTCGGGCAGCTGCTTGAATTTTGCATGTGACCTGAACAAACTTGCTGCATAGGGAATACAAGTATGTAATAGAGGAGAGCGCAGCTCATGCCTCTGGCTTAAGAAGTTTCCTTGTGATCCTATGCTCTTTTTGAAATCTGTCGTTCTCCCAAGTTTACGATGCGTCATTTGTATCGAAGAGTCTTCCAGTTTTCTTTGTTCCAGAATTTCGACCTTTCCTTGGCCCAAAATAAATAAAACGAAGGAAGTCAAGATGAAACGAGTATATGTATATATATATATATATATGTATATATAGCGAAACATGTTCCTTATGAAACATAGAAATTGTAAGCTCGATGCATGTCCCAAATTTTCGTACTTAGTGTTGCAAGAAATCAATATAATGAAAATTAAAATGGAATTAATCAAAGTAAGACCCTGTGTAAATATGAAAACGACTGCACGAATATAACTATATGATAATATGCGATGATAATAAACAATAAAGTGGACATGATTTTTAGATCAATAATAAATAGATGATCGAACCTGGACAAGTGCCCTTTCAGCTTCAAAGATTCGCAATGTAAATTGATGAATGTGCAATACGTAAACATATGAAATAGTTCGTACAGTTCGTATCTAATATTCTCAAAACTAATTATCGTATCGGTATCATTCTAATTGATTGGAAACAAACCTCGCAATTACCATCGTTAATAAAATCCATAAACATGTACAATCGAGGCATCACCACAATTTCTAAAATAATAACGGACACCGGGAGAGAAATATTTTCCAATGGAAATACAGTTCGGCGAAGTTAATAAAATATTCCTGCTGGATCTCCCGATTTTATTTTCCGGTCGCGTCATTGTACTGCGAGGAATCGAACGTTTGAAAGGGGCCGGCGCGTAATAAGCAACGACGTCCCGATAATCTCGTTCGAACGAGATTGTCCCGTATACTTGGTAATTATTCCGCGGCTCGTGAAATTTTCCTATTACTCGGAAAGATTCATCGCATTATGACTTTTATACGACGCGTACGTACGGAATCAGACCCGCGCGTTGGTAGAACGCCGCGTACGGACAATTTCTCCCAGGAAACATTTCGAACAGAACGCCGAGGCAGTCGCGTAGTTAGCGTTGAAATAGCTGTCGTTAACTAGAGCAATCTAGTCGCGAGCATACGAAGAACGTAGTCACAAGGGAGTCGAATATATCGTCTCGGTGCTTGCGCGCGGCTCCGCCAGTACGTGCGAATGTTTCATGAATAAATGCTTACTCGTGACATTTCCGTATCGAAAGAAGGATAACTTGATCATGTCCGTGTTCCGTTTAACCTTTTTAAAAATACACGAACCGTCTACAGACCAAAATAACTAACTACTTTTTTTTACGTTTTATTAACGTTTTACAATTTTTTTTTTTTTTTTTTTTTGGATAGCGCAAGAAAGCACTTGATCGTTTTTTTATCTTACATAATTTCATCAATTTCCTCTAACTGCTGTTTCGTGAAGTTAATCGATTTGGCAAACAAGCGGCTCGTGTAGCTTTGATTTTCGATAATTCAACGTTATCTGTATTCTCGTTAATCAAGGAGCTTAACCGGGTTAGCATATCCCAACGAAAATCCCTCAATTACAATATTCCACTCCTAATTACAATTTCCCTCTCGTCGTGATATTACCTTAACTTTATGTAACGAAACCACGTTTCGCGGTTCGTCAGCGATCCAATGGTCCATGTACCAAAGTGCTTCCCGTATTCTTTGACTACAGGGTAGTCGGAAAGCATTAATTTGGCCAATATCTGGGACTACTGAGGAAGACTACTGGGAATACGGTCTTCGACAACGATCTCTCTTCTGTCCTTCCCTTTAGACCGACTTCAGTCGTAATATCGTGAACGTTAACTTCTTTCCTCTCTCTCTCTCTCTTCCCGATATCCGTGGCCCGTGGTCGAGATTCAATTTGCAAAGGCCATTTCGCTAATTGCGTAAGTACCGGACCGCAGTCACGTGTGGCTATAACTCGATCGTGCCTTCCGAGTGTGCTACCCTCTGGAACGCTAAAATTCAGTCGCACGTATTCGCGGAAACACGTTGAGCGTAACTGGCTAGGCGATACGTTTATCCGGTTAAGTGTTAAATTAAATTTGACTTTTAATGCCGTCGGTTTTTTTCTACCGGCTTCATATACAATTTGCACGCTTATGCGTTTATATTGGAAATTCTTGGAATACACGTAGTACACAAACACGTATAGAACGTATAAAATACACTACTCGTTACAATATTTGAGAAGTAAAAGGATCGTTCTGCTAGATTTCATTTTTCAAATAATGTCTACAAAAATTAATAATGCGATATTTGAATTGAAATTAAATACGTGCGCCTTTTAGTTAAATTAAATATGATTTTTTTTTTCGCAACCGTAACAGGAACTTTGATTATAATTTGTTCCGACCTACGATTCGTTCGTGCGTAGCGTTGGTGGAAAAGAAATTAATCGAATCGCTTCCACGTAATTGAACAAATATGGTTTGTTAATTAATTTCCGTGTTTTTACATTCGATATGTATATGTGCGTACGTTTGTTAGGTAGAACGATAAATCTCCGTATGGCGATATTAAACTTTCCCGTCGGGCGAAGCTTTGAAATATATTGGAGGCTTGGCTGTGCGGAAAAATTAACTGAACGGATGTACCGTAATTACTTCGACTGTAACCGTTTGCCAAGCTAATTTTTCTCTCTTTCTCTCTACCTCTGCTTTCGTTCTGTTCCAAGCGATAGGAATTTGCATGAATATTCGCAGTACACCAATGACAAATAAAAAGAAATCTTACTAATAATAAAAATTTCCTCGAGCAGAGCGTATTCCAATTCCAATCGCCTTTGTACTATCCACACACAATATAACGCGGAACGATCGGAGCGAAACGGGAATAGGTCAAGCGTAAAATAAAATTCGTAGTAATATCGTTGTTCTCGAAGGCTGCCGATAAATAACATCGCGTAATTAAGGGTCGCGTTTATACGACAAACGTTTCCTTGGCGTTGCATTTTTGATAACTAAATGCTTATATTTAATGGAATTACGGAGATCGGTATTAAACGTTAACGCTGTGGATACAGCATTACACTTCTCTTGGGAAAGAAGGTGGAAACCAAGAGAGAAGAGAGAGGGGAAGGTTGAGCGAAACGATCTTCAAAACAAATCCTCGGCAAAGCTTGAAACTCCTTCCAGAATTACCGACGCGGATTTACTCGACGGAGCTTTCAAGCCGAGCTTTCTCTGTTCTCCCGTTCAGAAAGTACACGGCCAACTTTCCCAACGAACGAGTGATTCGATATTAATGCCGTTACAAGTTCGCGCCTTACTAACTCCCATATGGGACGGCCGTTCATGGTTCTCTCACGGCCGGAAGCGGAGGAAACTTTGTCGTGAGACAGATCTCTCTCTCTCTCTCTCTCTCTCTCTCTCTCTCTCTCTCTCCCCCTTTCTAACTCTCACTCTCTCATCTAAGTAGAACAGAAATTGCTTTCCTCGCAGTAATTAATAGCCAACTATTCCCCTAGTCTCTGTTTCAATATCACGATTCCACGGACACTTTCACCGACGCCAATTCGTCCGCAAAATCGCATCTCGACTGAGACGTCTAGTCCGATTATCCACCAGGTGCAAGTAATTTCATTGACAGACGTAATAGCTTTCGCGGATTTCGTGGTTTCCGTTTTTCTAATAATGATGAGATAAACGTTTGATTGATTGTTTGGAGATTCGAGTCGAGGAAAGCTTGAAGAAGCAATATTCCGAAATCGATGACTTGATTTGAAAACTAGGATTTTTCAACTAGTAAAGAAACTTTTTGATATTAATAAATTCATTTGGATATTCGGATTATATTACAGTATTCGTAAAATTCTGTTAAAGAAACGATTTCATTCTGTGCTATACAATAGTTTACAGCACAAAAATAACCTGGATAAATCTGTTTCCTTTTTAAATACGATGTAACATCGATAGAAAACTCTGCAGCCAGTTATTATTATCATAGTAAATTATTACGGTAACTTTTTTTTACACAAGATTCGTTTTCCCTTTAATATCAAAGAAAAGAATCCTCTGCGCTGTTTTATTCGAGGAAATGCCATGGTATTACTGCATAAACTTTCTTTGCTTTTCACAATTACGATATTCCCTTCTTCCCTTTCCAGCGTCCATAATATTTGTTTAAAACATTTTCAAATAGATGTTATGTACGCAGATATTATATTATCAAATATTTTAAAATTCGTATAAGTAAACGGATGATAACTAGAAAGATTCGAAGTTAACGAAAACCCAAGTTTTACAAGATTCTGAAGTTGTTCGCATAATGTGCAACAGTTCCCGCAATCCCGAAGTCTGCGGTTTTACAAGATTTCCGTTCAAGTACAGGCGAACAGGTGCGAAGAACGGTAGCTCTGAGATATCCTTGAAAGCGGCTTGTCGCGAAAGTTTCACGTAGACCGTGGAAAGTGCTTCTTTTTCTTCAAAGATTCTCTCAGCTCTACTCTATGCGTAGCAAAGTGTGTCTTCGAGTAATCGCATGTTCTTCTTTCATGGCAAAATTTGTCGTATTGAATTACGGATAACTAAAATTTGTCACAAATGTACGTAGCTCTTTCATTTTGACTTTAATTTGAAGACGAAATATTCGAACCTTATAAGTGATTGCGCGTAACAAGATATTAAAACCCTTAAAATATTTCTATTCGCTAGACTGTTGTTCTACATTTAACAAATTAATTCTATGCACAATGATATCTTCTTATAATCGAAATTAGTATAATGTAATATACTTCCCGGAAACACAACTCTCGTAAAAGTTCTCCGACGCTAATCGATCATAAGTTTCAGAAAAATTAGCAGTCGAATGGTTTCGATCTGGTTCCACCGTTTATACCGGAACGTCTATAAGTGTGCAAATCGTATTTGAAACTGCGGGCCCGACATCTCTTTTTCCGTATTCGTAATTACTTAATACATTATTAATGGACGGCTGACTTTACATAAGCTCCAGGGGAAAGTCGGGAAATTTCGAGACGAGAAGTTAAGCAGATTGCCGAGACTGGACATTTGCATACCGCCACTTCCACAACGACGACTTCTCCACCGTCGTCTCTTATTTCTCCATGGCGCTTCTCGTGCGCGCACAGAACCCCAACGAAGACGAAGAACCGCCATCGCGTCATCGAACGAGTCTCGTGACTTTTAAGAGGCATATCTTTCGATAATGAAATCGGGACGTTCCAAGGAAAACAGGGGCGCACCGGCCAACTTCGAACCGCCCACGAATGAAAAGAAACCAGCGGCCCGATATTAAAATTGTTGGAGGAATAGCGACGTAAGATACCGTTTATCGATGAGATCCATTGTTGCAACACGATTTGACTATGAATTAACTGGACAATTATTCATTTGGAATTGAAAGAAAAGTGGTTAATTCCAGAATATGAAATTACGCTCTCGTTAGGCGGATATAGTTACGATGCTATGTTACGTTTGATTTGCGAATTCTGCGTATTTTTTATATTCTATCGCTGCTTGTTTAATTTTTTCGGATTCATAGAGAAGCAGTTCATTTGAGAATATCGAATTATTTATTCTTTAAGCAGGTATAGTAAATATTTGACTGTGAATTAACACGTGTTACTTCTTTTAACAATTTTTCTATTTTCTAGAGGGAACATCGCGATAGCACTTTGGATTCCCATTTGTCAAATGGTTCTGCATCGATATTTATGCGAAATTTTCAAATATTAAAGCTTCGAATTTACATGTACGTTCACCGAATAACCGGAGTAATTTAATTGCCCACATAAAGCTTACATATGTAGATGTATCAAAATTCCTATGAAATGATTTGAAAATGGTATAATTTCCTTTGAAAATCAACCTGGTAAATTCATCTGACATTTCTGCAATATTCTTCTAATCCTTGCTTCCGAATCATTGGCCCAAATTGTTTTCAAATGCAGAAGTAAAGTTCATGGTTTACCTCTGTTCGCAATAAGTAGAATAAGGCTACGTAGTCGGGTCAAATTAAAGAAGAATAACACGATATAAAAGAGGAGACAAATTATATGAAGTTAGAGTATTTTGTCTGTGGTAAGCTATTATTCGATGGAGGAAGAGGGGGCGGGGGACACAATGGATATCCAAGACTAGAGAGAAGGACAACGAAACTCTGATGCAACTTTAGTGGTAAATTGCAGGTAATTTGCGAGAGAGGTGGTCGACCGAGCAGTTAGCAAGCCAGCAACCGCCGCCAGAACAACAGACTGGCTCGTTCAATGTTCTGCAGTTACCTGAACGTTAGCTTACAAAGGGTTAAAAGGAGCTCGCCGGACGACGCATGCTGTTCCATTTACATCGAAGCTATCCTCTCAAACTTCACGCCTTGTTCAACTCCTAATATCCGACGAAAAGCGCACGTGTAATCGTAAATACCGTCGATCATTCGACAGAAACTGGCTTTCTGTTTAAATTGCACATACAATTACGATTCGATGACTATCAATCGCGAAAGATTAAAGAGTGTTTTTCTTACGTCGCAATCCTTCACGCGCAGGACTGGATTATATTTGCATTCTAAGTTGACACGAAGGAAGATTGTAAGTAAGAAACACTGAAGCAGCTTCGTGGTAGATTAAAATTGAAGCGGATAAGGGAGATAAACGGGCATGACTAGCGGCAAGTAATATCTCCCTCGAAGGAAAACATCCAAAATTAGCTTCTGTAGCTATATTTCCTTCGGACTTGGAGAATTTCGCTCGTGTGTACAGATAACGCTTTAAATTAAGAAACTCGTGCAACCCTTTCGTTTACTTATCACGTAATTGTTCCACTACCTGAAGCACTTCATTTACCTGACCAGACTTCTCCAAACAGATCGATCGTAAATCATTATTAAACGAACTAATTACTATACCCCCTATGCTTCTGGCATAGTTATTACACATAAATGTACCAACTTAGGTTTTTCATATTGTAACGATTATATATAAAGTCAAGTATCATTTTTTTATAGGTTTTATAGGTTTTATAGATTTCTATGGAAATAATTTGTAGTTTTATAACTATTTAATTACATTAATACGAAATACGAAAATTACACGGCAAAGATTATTTGCTAACATTATAGATTAGGAAGATCGAGTTCCAATAGATGTGTTCAAGTATAATGCCACGAATTTAGTCTCCGGAAAGAAAAAATTGATATTCAACGAGACTTGCATTCTCTATACGATGTTAAGAAACGGTAGCTTAAATAATAGATGAGAATATCAACAGGTACAATCAATTATATGCGGTGTCTGGAAAGCGCAATCTACACGGTGATTCTACGTAATTTGTGAATTTTACATGTCATTTTCCACTGTAATTTTCCTGTAGTCTATACGATTATTACTATCGATTAACAATATCCAGCTAATATGGAATACCTAATAATTCCACGTCCTTTGATTAAATAACAATTTTCATCTAATATTTAATTTCCACGAAAATTCGTTTCAATGTGCAAATGTCTACGTAAATTTTAACATCAGTAGTACTTTGTAGTGGCAGTAACATAATAACTCATTACGAAGACCGTGTCTATATGCGTAGCGTCTATATGTATGTCTATACGCGACGCAGAGTAGATCTGGTTGTCTGGCACAGAAGATCTATTGTATAGCGAAATCACAAGTCGTACTCGCGTATTTAGAAGCAGTTTGCGTCAATAACTTTGAACACGCCTGAGAAACACTTGTATCAAACACTTGAATTGTGACTCATCATCTTCCCTATACGATTTTCACATAGTTATTTATCTTTGTCATGTCGCTTTGATTCCAATCAACCGTATTAAAGATCAGTAAGTAGCTCTAATGTTAAAGATCGTAAGATTCATAATTGTTAGAATATATATTACTTCTTCAGCTTTTAAGGCACGTGAAAGGTATATACGCATAGAATACACGTTGTCTAATCAACTTTCCAATACTTAGAGGAAAAATGGTACGTAAAAACGTTACGACGACATAATTCAGGAGTAAAAAAAAAAAAAAGAAAGAAAAAGGGTTAGAAGCATCGATAGTGGCGTTACCCTCGATCAGGCGTAGTATTTAAGAGGCGAAGCAGCGGAAGCGCGTTGTAGAACGGACAAATTCGGTCGATCGTAAAATTTCATGGGGGCATTGAATCGAGGCGGCGCACGGCGGTTTAATAACATAAAGCTTGTCTGTAATTAACACGGGCGGAGAGAGCAAGGTCTGAAAATAATATCTACGGTGAATTCCGGTGGGATATCGTTTCACGGACGAGCAGTGACCCGAGGCAGTTCGGAGGCTGGTTTTCGAGAAGCTGGGAGTTTCTTAATCTGCTCGTAAGTCAGGAGGGTTCCGCGAGGCAACGAGCTAGGCGTTGCCCCAAGAGTGCGATTCAGCTTTTCAACTAAGCTCGTATTACGCCGCTGGCCCCCGCTCGTCCCAGCATCTTCGAGACTCATGCGATTTTTCACTACGATCCTTCGGGATAATTGGCAACCCTCTTACTACCTATCCGTTTCATCGTGCGCCACCGCGTTCTTCAGGCTGTAGTAGAAACACCATCGTGGTTTATTCCCTTGTATTTTATAGGTGAGATGCTCTATTGACTCTGGTGTATCGGTAGGAGCGACTATAAATAAGATCGGTAGTAGGCAGCGTACGTGAATATGCTAGCGAATACTATAGCGTGTATTCGTATTGTACAACTGTATGAGATATAACTAATATTACGTTATGTATACGTATCTTAAACTAACTGTTTGGAAGTAGTGTCGAATATTTGACAATTGGAAGATTCTTTTCTTTTTACCTGTTCCGTTAAAAGTGTCTCGCGATTACTGTTACAGTATGGACAGTTCTATGTATAGTCTCGTTTGTTGGTTCACTTGGTAGATTCAAGGCTGTGCTGGAATTGCACGGTAGATTCCGAATTAATCGGAGACGGATTATTTGCGGATTATACAGCGAGTTCAGGGAACTTGGTGGAATATTTCTCGACTTTGCTGAATAATCCCTGTTGCGAGAGAGGGGCACTGTTACAGCGAGTTCTTAAAGTCCTTCGTGAAGTTTCGTACTCATTACGCGGATAATTAAAGCGTCTTCATCGGCAGCATAAACGTGACGATGGTTTCCCTATACTTCGTATAATCTCTGATATTTTTACTTAAAGAAAATACACGCAAGAACAAGCGCGGACTTGTTCGATTCGCGAGAAGTATCAGAAACTTAAAAATAATTTCATTCGTAAATAATATAATTTCATAAATAATATAGGTTCATGAATAATCTAACTGTTTTTTTCATTTTTAAAATCGTCAGAATAAACTCACGATTTATTTCATAAAATCGGCTAACGAAAATTTTCTGTGCACGAAAATGATCCGCAACGATAATATTTCCGCCTTCACAATTTAGAACTGCTCGTTCGCTATCGTTTCTATAGAAATTCCGTGTTACGCCAGAAGCTATAACAGCGTTTGTTTACCATTTCCTTTTACCGAACTAATTAAACACATTTCGCCGCCCGGCGGTACGCGAAATGAGCAAGATTCATCGACGTTCATTTTCCAGCTGAAATTCATCCTCTTTGTTCCATTCGGCAAACGACCAACTTCCGCGGCTCGCAATCTACAAATATTATTCCAGCCTTGTCCGCGGAGAAGGAAAGCGATATTCCTCCACCTGTTTTCATCGGCGGAAACTCGGTTCTCTCGGTGTTGTTGCACGGCGGAAAACTCAGTCGAATCGTGCGAGTTGACCGCACGAAACTTCTGCTCCAGCGACGTCCCGTGCAAGCGGAAGTGAACAGGAAGAAGAAGAAGAAGAAGAAAAAAAAGAAGTGGAAAACACGCGGCCTTAAGAGCAGGAAAATTTCCACGAGACGAAGTTCCTCCCGTAATTACTGTGCTGCACAATTAAAATCTTAATCCCGTCGATGAAAAAAAATGGGATTCGTCCTATGCTATTGTCTGCTGTTGTCTTTTCCTATTTTCGTTACTCGTGTTACTTGAATACCTTAGATTTACGGTAAATACAGTTGCGCCTAATGATACGATAGAAACGATAGCAATAACAGTAACAAAATTGACCAAATTCTAATCGAGAGATAAAACGAATATAAAGAAAAGGATATTATGTATTTATTTTTCTCAAATATGTTTTACAATCTCTCTAAACAACGCTATGGGCAAAGTCAATGCTTCCACGGTTTAAAAACTGTGAGGCGTCAAGAGTAATAAAAGAAATCAGGCAGATAAGGGCAAAAACTGAAGCTCGAGATTCCCATCTAATAATGTATCCGATCATCAATAAATCCTCGATCCATGAACTGACAAGGTATTAACGTCCATCCGTGTTTCTTTCTTTCTTTCGATTCCGTCGCTAGTCTGCAAAAGGACGAGAAGAAGTTTGAAAAGGGACGAGGTCTGACGATCGACGAGATCGTCGAACTCTCTGGTCGTTTTCCAGAGAAGGGATGTCGATGTCGACAAGGGACGAGTTAATAATACCTCGAGCTGACTGACTGTTCAGACACTGTTAATTAAAGTCGAAGGTCCGAGAGCGAGGTCTCCGTAACATTTCGTGGCTAACACCCTTTCCCTTACTAATTCGTACAACAATGTCTATTATTCAAGTCGTGCCGTGTAGATGGTGGCTAACGCGGTTGTTTCCATTGCCTCGTAGGCTCAAAGTTTCCCTGGGAACGCATAATTCCTAAGGCTTACCAAGTTTGCCTCGCGCATCGAAAGTACTGGAAACTTGACGAAGACAAATCCGGTCGCTCTTTAACGGAACGAAAGACGCGGTTCGTCGCGTCTTATTTAATCTCCAGGATTAACTGTGAATTCTCTGATCCGACAAATAAATTCTGAGACTTTTACAACACGCAATCTGACCTCGAACATCGCCCCAGTTCCTCTTACGAAAGATTTTGACGAAGAGAAATGTTTCGCGGAAACGTTCTCATCAACTGATTTGGTCAGACTCGGGCGTCTGTGCAAATTCATATTTTTGCGAGAAGGATCGAAAAAATAATTCGCAAATACAGATTTAGTTTACTCCCTAATTATCGTAAGAAGAACTTCAATTCGAATATTTTTCTGTATTAGGCAAATTCTGTAAATTTTTACGCTCGTAAGTTCTCCGTAAATACGGAAGACACAAATGTGCAGAATCGTCTGAAATATTCAGAAGTTTATTGCTAATACCTATACCTCAGTTAGATCCGAACGATAGGTAGGAAATTGTAACTAATTCGAGGAGAACAGATTAGTGTTTGGTTATCGTGGACAAACATCCTCGACGGTTCGAAGAGTTGGAGAACAGTGGAGATGTTCTAAATCATCGGTTCACTGGCCCGAGCATCCGTTTTATCGTCGTATGGAAATCCAGTGAATTATACGAAACGTTCGGTTTCTTATTTATGGCCAATCCGCATCGTAATTTTACACGTGGAACCTTTTCTTCTCTCTCTCTCCTTCGATGAAGACTTTATGCATGAAGATGAATGGAGATGATTTACAAACGGCGCTTTGCTAATTCTCTCCTGGATAAATAATTTCTTCTCTATAGAAGAAGTTGTAAATTTCAAAATTTCAGAAACAAGAGTAGAAGCTGAACTCGTATCGTGTGAAATGAAATTATCTGTTCGTTGGAAACGCGTGGTTCTTTCTTCGTTAGGGCGTTTCGAGCAGAAATTTATTCGACGCGCCGACAACCGACTATTTGTCATGCCGTTTGAAAATACCGACGAGGAACTAAAAATGTCCACGCTCGTACGTGGATCTTAGGCTTTCTCAAACAAAAACTCGGCTCATCAATCACGCGGCTAAGAATCGCGCCTCCTACGTGTCGGGGATTGAAAATATGTCGCGTTGGATTTTAGAAAGTCGCTCGTCACTCACGTTTTAACATCGCAGTACTGTGAATATCGAACTCACGTAAATATTTGTTATTTGTCTATGCAGATTTGCAGTGATCGAAAAAAACGTCGAGTCAGTTTGTCGCAAAACGCTGACACATTGTTTGTGTAAGACTTAAAAATCATAGAATGATTTTTCAATAAATTTCCTCTAGATGTGAAGAACTTTCCGTCTTTAGACTTCAAGACAAGTTTCTGTTATCAATCACGATTAACAAAACGATATATTTTCTGATGTTGCGATCGCTAAAATTTCAAACCAATATTATCGTTTCGCTAATGAGTTAATTTCGTTATCGTTATCTTTCATTTGCTATCAATCTGTACACTTCGGTGAAATCCACATAATATTATTGTTAGCGGATCGATGAGAGTTCAGACAGCGTGTACACGTGGAAACTTTTCCTCGGCGTGACATTCCCCACGTCTCGATAATAACAACTGCGAACAATAGCCAAATCCAGCGAGACGTTGGAACTATCCATCGCCTCTGTCATCGAAGAACCAGGGACCAAAGGATATGTCGAGACAATCGAAGCAATTAAAGTGGATAAATAGACCTTGCGGGTGTATTGGTGGACAGAAAGGGACGGATTAGTCTCAGGGGCGACTCGAATCGAACCAAAGAAACTTCGGCTTCTGTACCGTTGAAAGATTCAAAACGTTCAATTAAAAGTTCTCATCGGGTACTTTCTTCAAAGCTGACGCCCTGTGTCTCCGTGGACGTAAACAAGGAAGATCAGGAACTCTGCTGGACTTTCTGCATGTTGAGAATCGCCTCTTCCCATCGAACGATAGGGTCGCTGGATTTCCAATTGACAACTGCATTCCTGAAAGTTTCGCGTCACGTCGATAACAATTATCGGCAGGATGCTTTAATTATCCCGCCGTTTCCCAGACTATCCTAGCCGAAGTTTCGGTAATCGAACAAACGGATGGACCCGGATTCTAGCTACGCCAGGTTTGCTCCAAGACGTCGAAAGACATCCTCTCTGCCCTCTGCTCCAATTTTCCGACGAGGATCGATAATACGATGGAAGTTGAACTTTGCCTTTGCAACAAGGGCTGCTGTACCTACGATGTTAATTAATATCGAACAAAGCCAATTTTGAAGATCTGGCGAGATGAAGTTTTTGCAGGCCTGAGCTCGCTTCGATTTGGAAGTCTCGACTCGTGTAATTTCCTTCTTTTGAAGTTTTCGAACGACAGAATAGTTCGATGAACGAGATCTGCTTGGAACGTATTGGATACTTTTTTCTATTCTTTCGTTCCACCAATATGTTCGGAATTTTCACTCGCAAACTCTTCAGCGTAACTTCTGAATAGGAAAATAAAAATAACAATTCTACTTGAAATTATTATTCACATTAGACACAGAATTCTATACGAGGAAAACCCTGTTAAACAGAAGTAGAGTCGAAGACGAAATAATTAACGCTTTGTTAATTTTATTAAGCGATCAGAGACACTTCCAAAAGATCGTTTGAACTTAGTTCTGTCGTAGAATTCTCTATTCATCAACATGTTAATCGATCTTTCGCCATGGTGTTGGCTTCGTTTGTTCGTATTCTATAGCGTTAATAATAATGCGACGAACTCTGATGTAATCACGAAACCGTGTTAATTCGACGATACCCGGGATGCAGCTGAGAGTTTAACGAGGAAAGAGTTTCGTGAACTTAAGGCTCGTCGAGCGATTCACCATGGCGGGAAAATGTGAAAAGTTTTTGGTCAGAAACTCAGCCTCCACTCTCCCTCTCTCTCTCACTCTGATATTAATTAACATCACGGTCTCTCACCCGGCCGACGCTTTATCCTCCCTTTTTGTTCCTTTCATTCTTTTCCTCCCTTTATTCAGCCACGTCTGCGGCGTTCGTACCTATCATCAGCAATACTTGTCAAGTAGCTGTGAAACTTTCTGATCGCTTCTTCTGCTGTGAAAGTTCCGACAACTCGATGAGATGGTAAATAGATCCTTTTAGAACGCGGAAACGTTTGATTACTACAAAATTCAGAATTATTCTATGTTTTTGTTCGTGTGAATTTTTCCTTTAATTAGTGAAATTTCATCCTTTCGGCGAGTATCATAAGAACCCTTTTTCCGTAACATCTTGAACAATGATCAAACAATGTAATAGACCTCGGAAACGATCCATAAAGAACCGCAAGCACTCTACAGCGTATTCTGTTATTCTGAATAAATTCTGTAGAAATATTCTGTCCGCCGACGACAATTTATCCGTAAATTTTCTATAACAAGACACTCGTAAAGAAATAATCTCAGGAAGAAGCATCGATGCTTTTCACGCGTGGGCAAACGAGCATACAGGTAAACTATAAAACTAACTTGAGTTGATAGGACGCTATCACGTGAGCGACTATTTGTGTTGCCGTATGGATCTGTTTACGTACAGCGCAGACAGAAGCAGATAGAATCCTCGATGGTTCGTTACCTTAATAGTGTTTCTCAGGTTGCTTGTGTATCTAACTCTAGCTCCATCTTGTTACCGAAGTATAATAAATATCGAAACTTGCAGTTACGTTTCTCTTGCGTTGGCAAACCGGACGAGAAACATTTATTTTGTTGACAGCGTGATATTCTTTGCTGCGATTCCTTATTGCATATACGGATCGTAACTTCAGTGTCTATATAACGAGAGATTTTCCACCTTCAAAATTCGTACCGGTTATCGATCGTGCAATAATTATTAACCTTCTAGAATAGGTTAAAAGTTATTTACCTCTCTATATTACTTTTCCTCTGGCTAATAAATATTAATTACACAATCATTTCGAAAATACATATACATGAGCAATAAGCAAATGAAATTATATCCTCTTATCGACAAATCCATTTAACATTTAACATTGTCCGCGACTAATTGTATAGCCGACAAAATTAATTAATGTTCCTGGTCGCATTAATCTTTAATCCTTTACGCTCTTTCCAAATAAATTAATTCTGTTACTTTATATTATGAAAATGTCTCTTTTGTTGACAAGTTAATATTGAACTGCACGATTTCTGCATAGTAGTCGATCGATAATACCAATTAACATTCGCGGTTATAGATACATCATCGTTATAATAGCGCCAAAATGTAAGTGCTTCTGGTAAGAGCCATAGAGAGTGACGACAGCGGACAGATTATCCGCAATCTGCGGCTTATACCAATTAAGCACAGTAATAGCGTTGTTATGCATTTGATATAAAGCCTAGTTTGGCCGCGAGTCCATGTACGCTGTATCAAACGTGTTCCATCCACCTTGTACATTATCTACAAAGTACGTGTGCGTTGCGCACAGTTGATCGCATAGGAACAATCTACCTGTGCAATCTACTACTGCTACTATATTATGCATATATGCGTGTAATTATGCAATAATATCATCTGCAATGTTTTGGAAAGATTTCTACCATAAAATTATATCACAGAAGATATAACAGAGAAATTGATTGTGTTGAAAGTCGCGTTGGATTTTAAGGATATTCGACACCGAATCTGTGAAATATTTCAATATTCTATGAAATCACCAATTCTACGTTGACGATCGAAACTCCGCATCGAATTTGAAACTTGACATTTTTGAATTTGTTAAAGTCAGGCGAATTAAAATTGTTAAAAACGGGAAAGTCGTGCTAAATTTTGTTTCATTCGGCGGGAATAACGAACACTGGATTAAAAAAATGCTGAGTAAGGAATGCAACATTATATTACCACACTGAAGAAGAATCGTGTTCATTTAAAAACACATTTAAAGTATTTTGCATTAGAAGCTCCGTCAGGTTCATCGCGCAAAATAGCGAACTTCCCTTTTTTAATTAAACGGCAGGATGTACGTTCTACGAATTTACGTTCCGACATAGAACTTTTCTTCTTTCACTTACATACGTAGCATTGTGTTTAAATCAGTTGCACTCTGCGATATAATTTACAATCGTCATACGGCAGAATATAATCTTTGATTTAGAAACGACCATATCGTCGTACATTTATGAAATTTTCGCTTTCTTTGAAATTTAATACAGTTCAGAATTTTCTTCGTATTTTCAATGAAAAAATCTGTATATGCGATAGCTATATCTTAGTGTCGGAGAATACGTTATCCGGAATATTTCCCAACAATTTCCGAATCGCCAGATTTTTGACGAACGCTTCGTATTTATTTTTCCCCTGTAATCGATGTCTTTCATTGAAAAGTCGTGCAGCAATTTTTTCGTCCGAATTGAAAGGATCTCCGCTGGTGCACGCGTGAGAAGATCGGCGACCGCGTATATAACGGATGTTACACAGAAAACGTTTAAAATGGCGGAACGTGTCTGTTCGTTTGGAAACCGCGGAAGCGTCCGGCACGCACCTGTCGAAACAGACGAATGTCTTTCAGCCGCGCCAAGCTGACGAGGGAGCCCTCACTGTTATTTATGCCGGAGCAATTTATCTTTTTTACCGGGCTATTAGTGAGAACCGTTGCCGATATTTTATCTCGCTTATATAATAAATATGTTTCTCTCGTTTGGCTCACGCTTACAGTCGCTTTCAGGGAAATTATTATTTACTTCCGTGACCCTTTCAATTTGCTACGAGTTAACTCACGCTGTTTCGTAGATATCGATTTGTGCGAACGATTTGCGAATGCAGCGTTTGCAGAGACACCGCTTTGTTTTTAAGTTGTAAGCTTGAAATAATAAATTTTCACTTTCAACGTATAAGACAGATTCTTTTCTATGAAGACTTTACTCGATAGAAATATATCAACGTAGACACGTTACTAATTACGAAGACAACTGATTACATTGTGAAATGGTGACTCGCCTTCGAAAGCAATTAATAACTTTGACATTTAAAATATGCTGGTTCTCCGTATCTCGAAAAATTATAAGATCGTAATATTTAAGTGGCCCATAAAATTTTGCCGCTGTAT
Organism: Bombus confusus; assembly: GCA_014737475.1. Lineage (NCBI taxonomy): Eukaryota > Metazoa > Arthropoda > Insecta > Hymenoptera > Apidae > Bombus > Bombus confusus. The sequence continues at coordinate 632,623 of JACXIV010000053.1, read as the reverse complement.
AACTAAGAAAGTCATCTGGCAAGTAATAAATGACAAGGGACCGGAAGAGGATGTCTGAGGGACTAGAGGACGAAAGACCTCCACCGAGGAGATCATTCGTAGTCTGTTTCTTCAGTTAACGGTTCTACGAAACGAATTGTACAGCCACTTAAAGATAACAACTGTATCAAGCATGATTCATCGATCATACGCCATCTTATATAATAACCGAGGAATAAATGTCTGTTCTTCGTTAGAATTTAGAATTTAGTATTAATAGAAATTAGTATTTCACAACGTCGTAACAAGTTCATTATTTGTTACCCGAATATTAAAGAATTTCTCTCCAAGGCACGCACCTACCGCGTTGAGTCACCAATCCTTCCGTCATTTTGACTTTTCTCATTGCCCGTGGCTTGTTTGCACACGTTCTAGTAGCGTGAAGAGTTAGAAGAATATTTGTCGATGGGCCGTCACGCTGAAAAACGTGCCAGCCCTTTGCGTGTTGTTACACGTTTGCGTGGCCTGAGAAAGGTTCGTGCCCTTTTCCCAAAGAAAGGAGCGGGCAAAAAAAAAAAAAAAAAAGAAATTGGTCGGAGAGAGGGTGACATCTTGGGAAAGTCTGTTTGCTTAGGATGCGGCCGAAAAACTGGGCGCTAAAAGCCACGCAACTCCTCGAAACATTGGGAGCAACGTTACGAGTTAGGAAACGCCAAGATAATGCATCGTGGCTGCTACGAATGTCAATATTTTCATTATTTCACAGGCAACCTCCGCGTTTCATGAACGTCGTGACCGAACAGAGAAAACATTCAAAAAAATTTCTGCTGATCTTTTTTTTTACGTAGGTTTTTGCGACCCTTCTTCCTGATGGAAAGTCGCTTTTTCGTTTGATCTTTCGCGGTTATTTTTCTTCTATCGAAATAATATCGAGAGGACACAGAGGAGTACCAGTGAAGCGGCTTGATATAAATGTTCAAAAGTGACGTGAAAGAAGGGTTACCTTTATTACAGTTATTGTTACTGTGCTTCGCTGTTGAAGCCTTTTCGGACGTAAAAGTGGAAATTAGAAAATTGAAAGAGATTTGTCCATAATGTATCTTATGAAAAAAGCGCTCGGTTTATATCATCTGAAACAGATGGTCGAAATAAAGTAATATTGTAGTAATTATAGTATCAAATTATTATAGTAATTATATTACAATAATTATTACTATAATTATAATTATACTAAATTATTACTATAATTATACTAAATTACTATAAGAAAATAGATAACGCAGATTACTACGTTTGAAGAGCGAATAGAAAATAATTCGCAGCAACTGCTTTTCCTTGGTCGTAACTTTCCCGAGATGGCGTTCGTACTACGTAAATCACTTTTATGCGAAATGCAAAGAACAGGTTGTTCGGCGTGTCCCGCGCAGATAACACAGTTAGAGAGATACTTGTCAAGCGTGAATCGGTAATACGGATAATGCACAAATCGGACTGATCTCCTTCAATCTATTCCACTTGTCGACCGCTTTGCGGGGAGATGATGGTTCGCGATGAGTTGCGTTAACGAGAGGAGTAAATTCCCGTTATGATCTGATTACCGAAGCCACGAAGTGAGCTTATCCCCTATTTCGGTTAGGATAATAGAGGTAGTTTAATAAGTATATCACTGTGGTAACAGATTAAACATACTATATATTTCCAATAAACCTTCTCGCGTAAGGTACAATGTTCGTAGAGAATCGCGTAGTATGTTTCGATGTTGCACGAAATACAATGTCGTTTGCATCAAGGTTTAGACGCGTGACTAAAGTAGTTATGATTCGCAGTTAGCAATGTGTAGCTGGGAAGCCGTGTGCCGTGTGAAAATCAAGACTGAGTTAAGACTGAAGACGAATCAATGAAGAAGACGTAACAAGACTTAGACTTAGACTGAAGACGTAAGACTTAGACTTGAGGGAGAAGACTTAGACGACTATGTGAAAATTTAGACTTAGACTGAAGACGTAAGACTTAGACTTGAGGGAGAAGGCTTAGACGACCATGTGAAGATTTAGACTTAGACTGAAGACGTAAGACTTAGACTTCAGAGAGAAGGCTTAGACGACTATGTGAAAATTTAGACTTAGACTGAAGACGNTAACTTTAGAGAGAAGGTTTAGACTTAGACTTAGGAGAGAAGGCTTAGACTTAGACTGTAGACGTAAGACTTAGACTTCAGAGAGAAGACTTAGACGACTACGTGAAGATTTAGACTTAGACTGAAGACGTAAGACTTAGACTTCAGAGAGAAGACTTAGACGACTATGTGAAAATTTAGACTTAGACTGAAGACGTAAGACTAAACTTTAGAGAGAAAGTTTAGACTTAGACTTAAGAGAGAAGGCTTAGACTTAGATTGTAGACGTAAGACTTAGACTTCAGAGAGAAGGCTTAGACTTAGACTTAAAAGAGAAGGCTTAGACTTAGACTGTAGACGTAAGACTTAGACTTCAGAGAGAAGACTTAGACTTAGACTTAAAAGAGAAGGCTTAGACTTAGACTGAAGACGTAAGACTTAGACTTCAGAGAGAAGGCTCAGACTTAGACTTCAGAGAGAAGGTTTAGACTTAAACTTAAGAGAGCAGACTTGGACTTAAGAGAGCAGACTTCGTGTTCGTACGGAGGAAAGCTCATAAAGGGTGTGTCTTAAGCACGAGAAAAGCGGATTCGGTAATTGCACCTTTCGTTAGGCAAAGTGAGGGTAACATCAAGAGATGCCAATTAGTTTAGAATAATCGCTATTCGAAGATAGGTGGAGGAAGTCTCCTACCAAACGTGGACCGTGGGTGGCATTGCTTATGGGAAAAGGCCCACGTTCTCCGTGCTTTCTAGAAACGAACTAATTGTTAAAAATTGTTAAAAATGGAGAGATTTATAACACCTCCTTGAGTTGATTGTTCGTCCGAGTGAAGGTAGATCGGCGACTACTCTCAACGAGGGATGACGCACTGTTATGTCACGCGACGTAACACCACTCACGTTGAGCGATATGGAGCAGCAGTCACTGACAGAAATAGAAAGTAGAAAAATCGGACGAAGATACCGCAATATAACATTTCCAAATCGTATTATATTATAACGAAAATTAAATGATAGTACGATGAACTAAATGCGAAGATCAGAAGAGAAAGACACGACGCGTAAATACATTGATGATCTTCTGATTCTAATTTGTCTTTATGTTGAAGCAGGAAAATCTTAATATGGTACAATGAAAAATAAGAACAATCTGTCGGACATCGAATGATACGTTATATTATAATTTATTATACGTATGATCATTAAAGCCGCGTTTTCGCATTAATCCCCTTGAAAACTGGCGGACTTCCATCTACGTAACCGTTCTGCTTTGTACCTATCACTCTTCTTATTTTACGACACGATTTTCACTGTACACAGTACAACGCACTTTTGCCTGCGGAAATATTGTTGCCTTGTTTCCTCCAAGTACGGAAAGCTTACGCTAATGAGCGAAAGTCTGCCGACTATTTATCTTTGCATAATTTATCTCATTTAACACGTTACTGTTCGTGCCGATGTGAAACTCGAGTCGCTGTATGCAAGGATCATTATCCCTCAGCGAAATTTTGTTTCGCCATCGTGATCATGTGCGGCTATTTTTACCTGCAACCGACGATATATGCTCAACAGTAACTTCAGGCTACCAAGTTCTATAGCAAACGTGATATTTTACCTATGTATACAATACGATACCGAGACTATTTCGAGAGTTATTTTAATCACCTGTTACTTTTTAAAATTAATAAAATTCTATAATTGCCATAAAAATAACACGAACATCGCGACTCTTACAAATAGTTTTTACAAATTTTTTCTTGCAAAAGAATGCAAAGCCTTGATTGGTTAATAGTTTTCTCGATGATTTATACGAATTATCACATTTTATATGAAACAGAAAACTGATCTAATGCTCTGCTCAACATTTTTAAACATACATTTTGAATTGAAAGAAATGTCAATTAGAATACGTACTTATCAATGCGAGTGCAGTCAACCTCGTTCTCGCTTATTTACCACCAGAAAACTGCCAACAGAAAATAATGCATTAAAATGTAAAGATAAGTTGCCGCTATATGCAAGCAGTTTTACGATCCCGCTCTAAGAAGATACGTAGTTCGCGTGGAATATAAAATCCACGCAGAGAATCGTACATTTTTCTTCCTTTAATCCCGCATTTCGTGTTTTTCCCACCCCCGCGCTTATCCCTCCTCTTCCCATTCTTTTTCCTTTGTTTGTAACGAAAGATGGAAACGAACAGAGTAAACGTGCTAAACTTTATAAAGAAAGCGCTATGGGAATATTTATAGAAAATTGCTCCATACCACACGCGTTTCTTTATTTTTATATTTGTTTGAAAAAATGCCTACGATTGAATATCATAAATATACGGCGACTAATTATCGATAAAATTGAATCGCGACTATTTCTCCTTACGTATTATAATACGTCCATATTCTGTTTCTCAACGATATTATCTAGAATATGAAGGGTTTAATTCCCATCGCACTTTTCGATCGAATCACAGAACACACATCCGGAGAGACGTTTTAATTTTCATTCGGTCCGTGTTAGGTGTTCGTCAAAGAGCACGAGTATTTCGCTCGGTTAATTAACAGTAATTAATTTTATCATTGATCTCGTTGGTAATGTTGTCACACATTACACGAAGCTTTAGCTCTGCAGAGCTTTCATGGATTTCCTCGTTCTGCACTCGCCGTGCTGGGGATTTATAACGGGTGATTAGTGGACGTGGCGCTACTTCGCGATGGATCCTCGCCATTCTACCGTATCACGGAAAAATGAAGGTTATCGCTATCGACAGAAACATCAATTCCGGACGTGGATTACTCGCGAAATTATTACCTGCGAGAAATTGCGAAATAATACAAGCCAAGCGTATCTATTGCATTTTTAAAGTTAGCAGCGCCGTTCGAAGCTATTTGCGATTTTATTCCCCATGAGCAATACGTGTGATTATTTTGATTTTCAGAAAGTAGGTCGTGTTTTATGCAATAATACGAATATATGAAATATTCGTCAAATAGTCGATTTTCCAATAATCGAATAGACAACGTTCGATTTATTTTTAATGGAAATGGTAGTGCTTTTCACGTAGAATAAATGTTGCATTTCTGATTATAGGTGGCTCCCATCAGCGATATTATCGAATTAGATAGCGGTATAATGAGTCGCCTTTGATCGTATTGATTACAATAGAAACTTGTTGAAGGCCTTTCACAAAGCTCGACTGCTCAAAGGAACTGGTATAGCAACTCGCCATCATTCGCAACGGTGTAGATATTACGGATTCAGTGGCGCCTAATTTAATGACTAAGTAATTGTATAATATCCAATTTGAAATGTAGACTGCGTATCGCAGTGTTCCGCACCAAACCACTTCAGTGAGCATTTAACCGTTTGCAAGCTGTGCAAACCCCAATTATTAGAGATACGTACTGCGTATGCTCGCGAAATACCAGATTCGCGACATCAGCAAAACTCTGCATCAAATTAAAATTTCGACCAGAAGAATTTTGTACCTTGTCTATTTAAAAAAAAAAAAAAAAAAATGGTATTTAAACTTATACGAAACCGCGTGCCTCGTGTTTATTTCCAAACTAACCCCAAAACTAAGTGAAGAAAACGAAGACCATTAGACGACCAACTAATTTTCACTATATGGAAATACTTGTCAATACAAGATTGTTAAAAAACACGCACACCGCAGCGAATCGTTAGGTTTCTTGTGTTATCAAGCGTTCCTATCTTCCTCTCGACGATTCTCAAAATTATTTTCTTTATAGAATTTGTCTCGTAAATTCAAAAATCATGAAACCTAAAATCTTAAGTACAGGATTCTGTATACTTTCCTATGCTTTTCCATGCTTCACCATACTTGATAAACAAGATTTTAGTAGAAGCTTCTTCTTTGTCATCAAAATTGAAGAAGCAGAGCGTTTCAAGCGAAGGAAAGTTTAAGACCGCGCCATTTCCCTTAGTACGTTGAAAATGCTCCGTATCGCAACTCGAGTGTACTCGCGTACATGATGAATAAACGATGCCAAGTGTTTGTAGTAACAGATACAACTGAACGCGCATTTCCGACGTTTTATTGCATACTCCCTTCTGAAGCACCCTCGCTTACCTTCTTTTTCGATGTTCTATATAAGAATGGTGGAAATAATATTCTCTTGCTTGTACATGTAAAGATATGATATTTCAACAAGCGAACGGAAGAGAAAATAGCTTCCGAGGAGTGAAATAAGATGAATCTGGAAGTTTTGTCACGTCGAGTTAACAGGATGCGATATAATTAGAAAATTAAGGTAAAATGGTACAGTGCGCGCAGACAATATTTTTCTCGAAAGAAATTTTAATTAAGTAATTTACCGTATTTCGAAATAAATTCTATCGAGATTAATTCATAATTATCGAAGTTATAATTATTGTTCAATTATTGAAAGACTCGAAACATAGAATATATTTTGTACATTTTATACGTGTATATATAAATTAGAGGATGAAATACAGAAACGTTTTCGATAATTGCCTTCCTTTCAAAGCAAGAAATAGTTGAGCGAACAACTTCGTTTGAAACTTGAAAGCAGATATACTTTAAATCAAAATTCGCGTTGGTAAAATATCAAATCTTTTAAAGCGAAGTGACTCGGCCAATGAGGATAAGCGTAGAAACTCGGGAGAATATTTCAAATTAAATAATTTCACATCTCAACTTCGTGGCAAAGAGATTTCAAACCGAATCTAAGTTTCGTGAATTCAGACAACTTGACTATGTAACCCGAACGAAGATTAAGAAACAATTGCTGCAGAATTTAATTTGCGAAAACACAGAAACTTCGTGGTGTCTTTCCTCAACGATTCCATCTTTCAGGTTCACCAATCAATCGATCGAGAAACGCACGTACGAGTTTCAAAGTCGCCGCCTCTCGGCACGTTTCTCGTCACGTTGTTGCCGTGACAAATTTTTTAACACGGGAAGAGCCACGACATTTAATTTCGTTTGAAGTCACACAGCGATAACCGGTGATTCATCACCGATGTACCTCCGCTGGAAATTTATCGAGTCCAATTTCGCCTCGTTTCTTTCGTGTCCGCGAAATATTTCAGCCGCCCGAAAGATCTGTCACGTACGAGGTTCAAAAGATAGCAAAGGCTAGTTCGAAGAAGTTCTCGAACCGAGCTGAAATATTCGCAACTGAATTATAAACACACCAATTCGTACGTAACAGAACATCCACTTTCGTGTAAGATGCGGTCATCGAAGGTCTCGTAACAAAAACGAACTCCGTCCGCGTGTAATTTCTGTTCAAAACATAACATAGAGTACAGTGGCAGCACAGCATTTTATTTATCGTAATATTTACATACTAATTAATTAGAACTAAATATACTAAATTTCGCATCGTTTAGTAGCATTTTCACGCGATTGTGAAAATTGGATATTGTGAGAACGAAATGAGTAAAATCTAATAAAAACAAAAGCTTCCTCGGGAAATAAGGGTAAGTATCGAAATCCTTTCGCGAGCCACCGTACTTATTACGTAGTTCGATAATTGAAACAGTTGCATATTAATTAGATTCTACGTATTTAATTTCGAGAGCGAAGCAATGAACACACTGGTAAAGGACACATATTACGGAAATATGGAAGAGTCAGAAAACAATTCCGGATAAAGCAAACTGCAATAAGATTTATCCTTGATAAAACAAATGAAATTTTGATAAAGTACACGCAGCGGCACGGGAAATATAAGAGGATTAATGGAAACGAATTAACCGTTCTGTATACATTGTTCCCGGAAAGTTAGTATTTGAAATGGAACCCGCGACCATTGAACCATAAATATCGAAAAAAAAAAAATCCCACGGAAAGCGGATGAGAGCGTACATCGTATTTCGGTTTATTTTAAAAAGCCGCACTGAAATTGCTACGAAAGATTAAAAGTATCCACTTTATTTACCTTGTGTGCTTCGAAATCAATCGAATTATTGGCTTTGAATTACAGGCTCAAATTTTTTCTCTCTCTCGTTCTCTCTTTCTCACACACTCACACAAACACCTTTCGTACATGAAAACTGATGTCAAATCGAGATCGAGTACGTGTAGGGATAGAAAATTTGGATTGAAATAAAAGCACGCGTAAGTGATATCGATATCATTCTCGATTAATGAATAATTGCTGACTATATACATACATATATAGGAATAACTTTTCTGCAAATTAGTTTTCTTAATATAATTTTTCTCATCCTATTAAGGAAAGCTATGTTCATTTTATCATTAAAACAGTCCGCACTTCGTAGAATGGAATTCTCTCATAATTTTCTGCGTGTGTTATAAAATTAACTAATTAGTTATTCAAATACAGTAACACGCGAGAAATCTGGTTACACCTTAATATCGCATTACGTTTAAATGCTAATACAAACCAAAACAGGGTGTTCGCAAATGGACTGATATTAATTATACTTAAATACAAGTGCCATTTAAATAACGCCAACAATCTGTTCAATCTTGTTTTAATTTGAATATTCTCCCATTTGAAAACTACAGACGATAAATCACATTTTTTGTCAACTTTTACATATTGTCGCGTTACGTATCATGTTAATGAAACTTTTCGAATGAAAAATTACATTAGTTCGTAAAAGATTTCCTCGCACGATAGGATCGGTAGAACAAATAAAGTTTCACAAGAAAATTTTAGAAATTATGCAAAATAATTATAAACGAAATTATAAAATAATTGTATTTTAAAAAATGCTGCCTAAAGCCCCTTTCTTAATTTCTCAGCAATTGCTACTTTCATTACCAATATCAGTAATAATATTAATTTCGTTATCAACCGACAATAACTAAATCACACGTCGTAGAATACTCTCGTAGAATTCTCTCTTACAAACATATGTATTATCTAAAACAAGATTTAACGCACATGAAGAATTCGTGGAAGAATCTCTCCGCAATAAGAAATCTTTTCACGCCGCGAAACGTACACAATTTTACACGGTGTAATTCTGAGATATCGTTTGGCGAATCGCGCGAGAGCGGAATACAGATTGGAGTTGGTGTATCGTTGGTCGTGAATCAGGGCGACGAGCATGGATTTGTCAATACTGATAATTTCGACGTGACGGACCACCCTGCGCGCTTGAAACGGAAATGCCAGCATCTTAGAGGATTTCCAACTGTAGTAACGCACGTCGCGTCGGTACAGAAATGTCGACTATTTTCGGACGACGAAACAGCGCGACGCAGAAATGCCGACGAAAACGATGAAGATGACGATGGACGCTCGAAATCGGCCACCCAACTGGCGCGTTCTAATGGCCTCAATGACGGAAGAAACGAGGCGGATAAAGCAGTACTCGAATCAACTCGAAATATTCGCGACATTTCCAAACTGAAATTACGAGAAAGTCCGTAAACGATAACAATGAATTTTTACGAAAATCAAACAGATGAATCTCATCCATCCATAATACGTAACGCCACTGAAGTCACTTAAGGAAACTTCTTCTTCTTTAATATCTCGATAACTTTCGTCAAATATCTCTAAGTGAATGGTTTTCTCTCATACGAAGATACAGTCATTCGATTGTCCCAAAAGTTGGACTATTCGGACAGCATGCGACATAACATGGAACAACGAATGCGAAAAATGGAACAACGTGTAAAAGAGATATAGAATCTCGAAATAAAATGAGTTATTACACCCGAGAGCTCGGTCATCCTGTGATACAAACGCAATGCTCCGCAGCATGTTTTATTCCTACGCTAACAACGAATCGAGCAATCCCTGCGCTGAAGTTTTCTTCACGTAGAAACGGTTGCTTTATTTGGAGCTCATTCGTATAAATTTTAAAGGCTCACCGTAAAGTCTTGTTGCGCGAACGAGTTCTTTCGTCGTAAAGATAAATTCTCGGTCGAACAATGTCTGAAACAGCAGCGAGCAAGTTTCGTGGCAGGTAACACGCGCTATATAACGCGTGAAAGAGACGCGAAGAAACGCAGCCGTGGGAAGTGGAGGAAGAAAGGGGGCAGGGGGATGAAATCGATCGTGGGAGCGGATTAAACTCAGCGTGGCATCGTAAAAATGTGCTTCTCCACTTTATACATACTTTAGTCTCGCACGCGGCATCTCTCACGCATTTACTGTCCTTACACCGCTTTCGGTAATGCAACCATAAATAACGAAACAGCTACCCTCGCACGAAAACATTACGCCTCTCGATCCACCCTACGATGGTATCACAGCACGGGGCACCCTCTTCCTCGCAGCTGCTTCCACGATGGCCGATCGAATGATCCGTCAACATCCGTGTGACAGATATATCGATTTGCGAGCAGAGCACGCTCGCGTCAACGCGATTTATTACCTTTAACAAGGTTTGTTAAGTCCGTCGAAGACATCGTTCAAAGACGCGAGTTTCTACTTTCCGTCGAGGGGATGTAAATTCTCCCTTCTTAGCGAGTTCTGTCGAGATCCCTCCTAAGCTCTCAAGATTTCAAGGTCTTAAAGTTTCAGGGTTTCAAGGTCTAATGACCTCAAAAAGGAAATAGAAATTTACTGTTCTTCATGTACATTTATAAACTTTCAAAGTTTTATACCCTTTTCCCAAGGCTCTCTGATCCGCGATATACTCGAGTATGTCATATACTCGTGCTTCACGATTGCTGTTAACACTACACCAAGAGAAAAGACGCAGTTTTTTAGCGAAATTTAATTAAAAGTAAAGCGACGCGAAGCAAATCGTTCCTTAAGATTCTGATCGGAGTTTTCCAATAGCGTCAGGGCCGAGAGTTACCAAACAGCGTGGAAACAAGTCCGACAACGGTTGACAAGGTAGGGAAATTTGTGCAGGCGTGGCCTTAATTAAAAGAATCTTTACACAAGTTCGAGCGTCGATCACCGTGCTTAATTACACGCTGCTTTCTTTTTCATTTAACTTCCCACGGGGAATTAGGGAAATTTGTGCCACTCCATCATTAACATTCATTAACGTACCCCGGGGGAAACAGGATAATCGTAAATAATTATAAAATGATTAAACGTGACCGAGTTTGCTTCACGTACGATATGCTAGCCAGATACATTTTTCATTATGATATAGACGATTATGGCGAACGAGCAAGTTCGAATAAGTACGAGACCCAGATCTATAACACTTATCGCTGTTTGTGATGCCTATCATGATGTATTAGAGCAATTCGTTTCTAATCACGATCTCCCGAGTCCTAAATATAACTTCTTCTTTTTAAAAAGAAACCTAGATTATACACTCTTGCTCAAATGTCCTGGAACGTTTTATATTTTTTCGATAAAATTGACGTATTTAGCGTAGACGAATTAGCGTAAATATTATCGCTAGAATTACCGACCTTTGATATTTACTTGCATACGTTGTGCATAATTTATTATAAAATGTATTTTCCTCGAATTTCGAAACGGATGCAATAACTGTCCTAATATTTTTTAGAGGAAACTATTTTAACGTAACACTTGCTGACCTACAATTGCCTGTTCGTTCGCAATACTATTTTAGGTAGGGGAGATAGCAAAAGAGAAATAAAAATTCTGGTTTATCTGATTTAAAACCACGTAGAACGTTGTACGCGATTGAACACGGTGACGGGTTCGAAAAACGTAAAACGAAACGCTGCTCCACGGAATCCCGTGAAACACGATATTATTCGCGGGGCGAGTTACACGAGAAGGATACGATTTCGAAGTGGAAACTGCAGTGGTAACCCCTTCAGGGATAAGGACACATGTTCTCAAGTGTTTTTGCGCTCTGCTGCCTCTGTTGAGAGTACGAGGAAAAAGAGAGAAAGGGAAGTCGACAGCAGGGTCGGTCGTTGGAATAATAAACTCGATCGTTTTCACCCTTGTCGGAACATCCGGTCACGCAGTTGTAGCGGAGAGTACTTTAAGGTGGCGTGGCTTTCGATTATAAGCCAGTCACGTTTCGAAAAGAAAGCTCCGTACAAACATCGCTCGCCGACACTGACAGATATACTCCTAGTGTCAACGACGTGACGAGCTGCTTCTTACACAGCTACCACCGGCTGCTTACATCTCTACCTATCACACGTGTATTTGCCCTGGATCAAGATTGAAACCTAAAAAGCACACACCCATTTTCCGAATCGTCTCAAGAAGGTGGTAGTTCGTGTCTCTAACCCTTTGAAGCTTTCCTTTTAGGGTTTAGTAAAGTAACCAAATATGACCGAAAAAGGATGTTCGTCGTTTTCGTAACTTAAACTTGAATCTCTTTTGTATTGCTCTTTCGACGATTTAAAAATTCCTTTTACAATTTTCCTACAGAAAAATCGTCAATTAAAGGTCTTCGCTGTAGTCGTACATATAACCGTATAATAATAACTCTGTAACCAATTTCCCAGAAATTTAAACAAGGAAATTACCACATTGCAGATGTTTCTACACCTGTGAGAAATTTAAAAGTTTTCAAATTTAAATTTCAAATTCAAATTTAAAAGAATACAAATAATATGTAAAAATATATAAAGTATTTTTTATCTTCTTTTTTATTCATTACTCTACATCCATATACTGTATGTATTTATATATATATATATAAATCAATATATAAAATATCCAAATTCTATGTACAGTACTGGTTACAATAATTGATGAGTGAAACACGCACCTACTTGGGTTTCACTTTTTTCATTGTGTGCACGAAAGTATAGATTTGCATAAGCATCCGCAATCTAGAAATTACCATTAAAGATGATTCACGCGTTAAAATCAAAGGAGACACCAACGATACGAACCGTGGTTAATAAAATTCATTGTTCGTCCTTATAGAGGAAACTGCTGACCGGACGTTTGTCGAGTGTGCGTCGATGGAAAGTCAAAGGGTCAAGGTAGAAGGTCTCCATGAATAATTTAATCGAAGAAACTTCGGCGTAAGATAATGGCGGAACTCGAAAGAAACCAGTATAAGGCGGTGTGTTCAAAGCTATCGTTCATTAATTTGCGGAAGCTTGGTCAGTTAAGAAGCCGAACATCCAACAGATACACCGGTCAGATATGTTAAAGTAGGCATTGTCAAAGAGCTAAGGTTATTCCATGGCGAACAAACGACAATGTTATCGTTCTGTGTACCGAGTAAATGGCCGGATTCGATATAAATACCGATACGAAACGGCAGCCTGTTACTAATTTATTGCCAAGCTTCATGCAGATTTCTTGCGTCGCCTCCTTGTCTCTCAAGCTATGCCAAGCTTTCGATTCACTTTTCTTCCGTTACTTCTTTAGTTCTCTGTCGACGTGAATGGCGGTATTGTCCACCGCTATCTACGACTCTGACTGAAATAGAAATAAGGAAAGCAAGATTTGTGGCAATGGTGCGAGTAAATTCATCGATCTTCCACTGCAAGTGAATTTCTTATCTGTTTAGATTGTAATTTCGTAAGCTTTTGTGCGTATTGCGTGTCGTTGGCAATGGAGAATAATTACTGTGAAATTGTATTTATTTGGAAGCTTTCGTAAGTGCTAAGTAGTTTAAATCCATAAAAATGAACAGCCACAACGATGAAACTACCAGATGACAAGCATATTGGGTATGTCTGATTAACACGTCCATCTCTACTGACGCATATGCTGCGTCGACTCCGTTATCTTACATATTTTGCATTGACACTTTAGTCGCGCATAATTTCTACAAGACATTGTAAATTTAATCGAAGTAATTTCCATATTGTAATAATATACTGTCTCGACGGTTATTTTACGCTTCGATCTAATACTTAAAGCGCGATAAGTGCTTTGAATAGAATGTTATTAACGTTACCAAAATTTAAGACATTTTCCGAACGATAAAGTTTAATGAATCGAATGGATATAATCGGAGGTTAGTCAGGAGGTGAAGCAGAAAAGAAAGGATAAAAGTGAATCTCGTATAGGTGCACGTGTGTTCCGGTTTCGAATAGTTTTACCTCTAGCTAGGCTAGGCGCAGTTATTACCAGGCCATTGCATTTTACGACAGCGATCGATCGAAAATATATACGTATATATATTTGAAACGCACCGCTGATTGGCATTTTAAATTTTTCAGTCCATTTGGTATCTGGTTCCAGCCAGAAGTTTGCAACGTAAAAGTGTATTTTCACCTTTACAGCTGTCTGCTTCTTGCATGAATGCACGACTTCTTTCCAATGCATCGTTAGACCACCCGCATTGGAATTTTTCTTTTCCAAATACATATTCTGATTCGCGTTATTTTTTGGAGCAATCTACATTCTTCGATATAAAGGGGAATTTCTTTGAATCGAATTAAATGCGGATTTAAATAAATATCAATCCGTAGGATTACTGCAACGAAATTTAAGTTAAGTTCAACGGTGAATGTATGAGAACGGTCTCAGTCAGAGCAACTTCATTCATAAAATTATTTATATTTTTCGTTTCACCTAATTACAAATTATTTTTATATAATTTACGTAATTTTAATAAAACTATTAATTATAAATCTAAATTAATTATCTAACTCTTCCGCGTGCTTCCGGCCATTTCTTACCCCAATTGTATTTTTCTAACGTTATAGTAAAAGGGAAGATTGAACAGAATACGAAAAAATTGTTATCCTCGGCGATAATTATTCGTGCACGTTTTACGGTACAATCGTCTATTTCTACGAATTCCTGCATGTCCTCGCATCATTCTTAAATATTTGATTTTATAGTGTCTCTATATCAGCGATTAATATCTCTCGGATAAAGCGTATAAAAACGGAAGAGAGAAAAAATCGTCAAATTTTTCTTCAACGAACACCGCTCTCGTTATGTCATTAATACGATCATGTCCGCTCGCCAATGAATGTCTTTTTGAATTTCGTGTCAACTTCTCGCTAACTCTCGCTCGGCGCCGTTGAAAGGCATCGTTATCAAGATAAAAATTTCGCGAATGCAGCAGCGCGAGAATAACTCCGCGGTGCGTTTACCTTTCACGAAGAGTATCGGCGCGCGAATAACGAACGAATTTCCGGCGCCACGGCCGAACGTTCGTATATGCGTGACACGGATTCGATGGGAACACACTCAATGGAATTTACGTCGCTTTGTAACCTGATTTTCGGAAAGCTTTTAGAAAATTTGTCTCTCTTTCTCTTCAATTTTTTCAATCAATTTTTTTACATTGATTTCTTCATAGCGATATCCGTATATTAGCTGGCGTATATTTATTTCCTTGCTCTTTACACAATCTCTTTAAACTAAATTCTTTATATCAACTCCTTTAAATTAGCGTTACAATGCGCTTCTTCGTAGTGGTGAATATCGTATTGGTATTGTGTGCAGTTGTTCATATCGCATTGATTCAACTAAATGATAAGATAAGACACGATAAGTTTATACAGAGTCTTAAAAACTTGAACCGCATTCGTAGAATGTGATTCTGAACACCGAAGATCGAAGATTTGAACAATTTGTTTACGATAATTCACATTCAAGGCTGGAGGAAACGATATTTCAATCTAATAAAAATAGATGCACCGATACAGGAGCTAACGCGTGGCAACGCGTATTTACACGAATGTACAGCTACGTAGGGATATTGTACATGGCATATAAAAGAACGTATAGGCGAACGTGATTGTGTGTGTGTTGGTCCCTGTCGTGATTCTATCTTAATGTTAGCAGAAAGGAAATCCCCTGAAACCTTTGCGTCATCTTCCGCATCGGAAATCCATGACACTTTTGCGGTGCCGCGTGTTTATGCAAAACGGTTTCGCGGAATGGCTCACTCGAACCGCCGAAGGGAGGAGAATGGTAGGAAAAACCGAGGAATACCGATGAAGAAACACGAAATGCACTGTGGCGAACGACAAAGAAGGAAGAAGCTCGTCCGATATTGCTTGCCGAGACATCGGCTCCATTAGCGAGATATCCAGGCAAGTTAGGAGAAATCGTTAAACATTCGAGCTCTCGTATCGAAGATCGGTAACACGTCTTTCTATCGCTCTACGTGACCAATTCTATGCGAATTTTATTGCTTTACACGATATTCCTGTTTCAGAATATTGATATATCGTTTTAGCTTATATCGCTTATATCTTATGTTATCTTCTATATGTTAGCATAATATTAACACGTTATTCTCAGATAAGGTCGGCAAGGTAATCAAGTTTCGAGAAACGAAATTTTACGCGACTTCGAACCAACGGTCAACGCGTTAACCACATAATTAACAAAAGATTAATCGAGATATTGAAAAACGAAATTAAAAACTACACCCCGAATTATTTGGTTTCGCTAGATCGTTTCAAAATCTCGATCGTAACATCGCGCGTTACAGTTATGTAAATGCTTGCGACGCAAGGTGGCTAATTCGGATTCACGCTTCAGAGGCGTAAAACGCGAACCCAGGCAGCGTGAAATGTGGGGTCGGCGAATAAATAACACGTCAAACGCGGACAACGTTTTTTATCGTAACACCAATCACACAAAGGCGTCGGGCACTCGATCATCGAGCAACGCCGGCATTTACGAATTTTGGGAACGTTACGTGTCCGATAGAAAGCTGACAGAATCGAGTTTGCGGGATGGTACAGCAGCCACCAACCGCGTCTGCCATCATCGCCGTCGTGATAGAAGCTGCGTGCACACACCGTTTGTGTTTTCGTCTCCCCTGTCGAACACCGGCGGCGGCTACTGTATTTACATGTTGCACACAGAGACGGCAAACAAGCGTGGCGCTGATTTAAATAATGTATCGTCAAACAGTGTCCTGACGAGGTGCGATGTCGTCCCTCTCTTTTATTACCGATTCAAGCCTGTCTGAACCTACCAGGACAAGGGCTTCCAGTAACATGTAATTATTCTTTATTACTTCGTGGTCAGTTATCCATTCATGAAATTCATCAGGAACAGCAGTTATTTTAATGAAGCAGTTAATGAAGTTAATTAAGCGAAAGATATAAATGGATAGATTCGACTTGTTATATTTGGTCCGATTGAAACCAATCGAAAGATGTCACTTTAATAAAAAAGACAAATTAGCGTTGCGTTATAAATCTCCCACGTGATGTTCGTACAACTTTACTTTACTTTTTTTTTTACTCTAGTGGAGTACACGACTGCAAATTCGCTGGAACCTTGCTCGAAGAATATTACACCACTGAAAGCTGACAAACACGCTCTAAATTGTAAGACTATCAATTCTCAACGATACGCGCAAAACGCACTGTGCAAGGAGAAATTTGCAACGTACGGCAAGTTCGACAAACAATGATAGCGAATCCAGAGCGCTATTGTGGTTGTCTTTCCTCCAGTTTCCCGTGTGGAACGCGGATACACACGATAGGATGCTGCAAAATTGGTCAGGCAAACGGAAGATGAAAGCAGGCGGTAACAATGCGGTTTCCTGAGCCAACAGTGGGGTAGATGAGAGGAAACGAGTCGAGTGAGGAGGCCTGTCGGCAAAAGAATAAGGGGCCAGAGCATCAGGGAGGGAAATTAATATGAAGTAGTGTCATTGTCTCTGGTTTCGCGTCGCCCCAATGCCGGGAACTGGCGAGGAATTGTGGTCTTCGTCCAGGAGTCGGAAAGTTGGAGGGCTCCAAGATAACCGTGGATAATGACTTTTTGATTACAAGACTCGTCGCCCGCCTGCGACTACCGGAACGTAGGGAGAAAAAGATGGGACAGGTTATGGTTGTGGTACATCGACAGCTAGATCATTCACGTTTTCAATCTTAAATATCCTATTTGTTTCTCGTCTCTTCTCCTACTGTTTCTTATAATATGTTTTGAATACTTTGTAAAGAGTACGAGAATCGTTATTATTTATCCGGAAGGGAAATTATCCGATGGGAAAATGACAGAGAAACGCGTAAACTTTAAATTGGCGTCCGCAATAAGTACTCAAGCAATTAATTTTATATTGACTCACCACTCGCTGCTCAACGATAATTAACGACACGCTGTAACTTTTTCATCATACGTACCTGCAACAGAAATAAATATAACTTGATTAAAACACGCGTATTTATGTGATATATTATACAAATTTAAGCGTGTATATCCTCGTTTCTACTGTACAAACAAGGAAATTATTTTTGAAAAAATAAACTCGTGTAAATTAAGAGCGCTGCTGCGTGTTTCTCGAACAACTAGTAAATTTTAAATCTGAACACTGAACACATAATCTCTGGCATTTTCATTTAAAGGAAAGAAATTTAGCTGGCGTACTATTTGCAAATATTATATGAACTTAGCTCGTTAAATTTATTACTTAATTTTCACTAACAGCGTAATTTTCCTTCGCGTTAATATTCTTTTGCGCACGTTAACGCTGAAAATAAATTAAGAGACGAAATGAATGTTAAACATAAATTTCCTCGGGAATATAAAAATACCATAAGTGGGCAAAACATTGAGAAATTGAGTTGTCCGTAACAAATAATTTTAAATATCGCACGAGTATTACCGCAAATGTTTATGGAAATTCATATTTTTAGGGATACGAACCTAAATATAAATTTATTTGATCTTTCATTTTATTACTATTACCAGTACTCATAAAATATATCATCAACTAATCAAAAATAGAAGAAGTTTTGAATTTATCGAACGTATAACACCTTTTTTTCGGAAGAAATATTTCTTACGGAATTCTCAACACCGAAGATTACATGTGAAGCGTTGTAGGGCGAAAGAATTTCGAAAGAAACGTCGTGGATTTTTCCTAAGCTGGGGAAGGGAAGAGCAATGGAATTGTATCGGAGTGATATATAACCCAGAACAATACGATATATCGCGTGATATCGACTTCAAGCCTATGGTGGTGGACACGTATACAAGCGGTAAAGCGAGATGATCTGCTTTCTCCTATGCTTTCTTTAAAATAACTTTCTTCGAGATCTATGTTCGATTCAGCGATACGAAAGCTATCTGTGATTCGAAAGAAATATTGTTTCCATGAAATACTATCGATTGGCTACTATTATAGATTCTACGTATTATTTCTTAGATATGTTTTCTCGTAAAAATTCTTTCATACGTCTATAGCTATATACCCGTTACATTTACGATCAATCTTGTCTCTTATTTCGATTTTATTTCCACCCGAAACGCATCCGATCGTTAACGTAATGAATATTCAGCACATAAACGTTGGCCGCTATTAAAAGTGTACAGCGCTGGAGACAAAGGTTAATAGCACGCGTGGAGTTTCGTTTCAATGGCAAAGCTTACGCACATTCTCGGGAGTTTTAATGGTAGATTTAGAAAGAACGGTTGGTTAAGTAAGAGAAAAACGAGAGTATGGTAGGGTAAAGTTGGCCGAGTTCGTTGTGTGCTAAAGAATTAAAGAGGTAAGCACCTGACGCGCAACATTCAGTCGCAGCCGCTCGTTCCGACATTTTTGATTCTTATTTATACATTTTAAATGCGTTTTTCTCTGTCCATTCCGTGCCTCTTATAATTATGCTGACATTCATTACTTTTCCTTCGTCAACAGGGGGAAAGCGAGACGTCAGTCAAAGTACATATTAACATTGCACCCGTGAACATGGAAAAAGAGGTGCAAGGGAAAAGGTAAGTCACGCCGGTGGCCTACCTCAAAGGTAATTTAATTTCTGGCACGATGGACATCAACGAGTCCGTTTCCAGCGTACCAGAAAATACGCACACCTTAAAAATTCATCGCGACACCTAGTCGATCCTGCGCAGTGCGGCCGGAAACGCTCGACATTTTACACGCGCCCGGAATTAATTGACATTACCGATGCATGCTCCACGGCGATTCTTTCAATGAATTTCAACTTTGTCATTCCTTCATATAGGAAACGATATTTCAGGGGTGCGTATATCGTTTGAATACGAGGCACAATTAAATTATCAGCACTTACAATCAAGAAACAAGTCAAACACGCCCTGGATCACTTTAAGTTCTGTATTCTGCAAGTATTAATCAATTGTGAAGTAAATAGAAAAGAATTAAACGAACAACACGCAGGTAGAGAGAAGATAAGTAAAATAATAAAAACGTAAAACCGATAAAACATTTGCACTCGCTCTTTCTAATTCGTCTACTTAATATTCTCTCGATTTACAGAACAATTTAATTGTCCTTCGTCGAAGAGGAATGCAGGTCGAATTAAAATGAATCGTATTACCAAGTTTCACCAACTCGTAATTTTCTGCTTGTTCCCGAGCAATCCATAACGAGCCAGAGCGAGCTCCTTCCTCTTTGTACCGTCGTTACGCTTCTATAAAGTAAATTATTTTGCTGCGACTAATAATTTTGTTGAAGGAAAACGATAGAGATACAGAGAAACAGAAGTTAATGGCCGACCTGACGAGAGAAGCTTTGATTTATTTTCATTTTATATTAGATCTCTCTGGGCCGTGGTGGCGAAACGAAACTTTATTACGTTCGCTCTGGTCAAATGCCGCCAGCACGCTATCATGAAGCTCGACCCTATGATCTGTTGCTGGCAATTACTTTTCTTACGAGGTATGTGCTTCTTTCTCAGTCGTTTCTCTGGCTTCTCCTGCTCAGTTTTTATCCCGCGGTTTTTTTTGCGGATAGTAAAGCGAAACATCCAGATGACAAATTTCCCGAGCTTTCTAAATGTTCTTTCGAGTATGCTCGTGATAATTTCCAGATAGGATAAGTTTCAGATCGAATAACGGAACAGAATAGTTATTGAAAAAGTATACCGAAAGATACAGAAATTACTTTGATTAGAGATGCGATATTTCGTGCAATTTAAGCTTTATTGTACGAAACGATATTTGATACGCAGCAAGGTAATAATATAACGAGAATAATTTTCTTCGAAATTGTAAACTGGTCAGAAATATCCGAGTTTCGGCGGAACAAGCCAACAATGGTTCGGTGTAGAGTATCAATTTATACCAGTTGATGAAATCGTGTTTAATACCGATGTGTACGATTGAAATTCCCACGGAGCAACAGTGAATCCGGAGCGTATACACGGATAATTTCGACAAATTTTTGTTCCGCTCAAATATGACAGTGGTAGAATTTTTTGTATCAGTACGCCACCATAAATCACGAATCGCGTGCACGGTTCTTCCGTATCGACACACGACACGTAAACGCGGAAACAAAAATGCAGGTAGACCGATCGTTCGCTATACCGCGATCGTGTATAATAAGCTCAAATGTTATATCCCTCGAATCCCTGGGCTGCAGCTGCAGATACGTCGCTGCATTTATAGAAGTACAATGCCCGATGTATCCGGCCGATTGTCGACTATAAATATCGAGATTTATCTCGATTAACGTGCCACCACGCGCACGAGTCCACGTCTGCACAAAAATGAGCCGTAACAATGTTTCTTCCACGTTCTGCGAATAATTACATCCATTACGTGTTTCGCGATTTAATCGAGATATGGTATTTTACCAGATCTGTCGTAATCGCGTGTTTTAAGTGGAGATTGGGTTGGTTGCCAACAGACGTTGTATAATTTATCGAGTAAAACGATAACACCATGGCGTATGGTAATTCGTTAGAATTCTTGATAGCTAAAAGAAATGTTTATTCTGTTAAAAATGTTGATATTCTAATTATATTCGGATAAAAATCAGCGGTCTAATTACTACGTTCCGCACGCGTAGAGATTAACGTTTCTCGAAATAACACGGACGCGCGAAACAAATCCCTTCTAAGCGCTTTCCATTTTTCGATCCTATCCCTGCATTCAAACTGACAGGAATTTTCAGTGCTAATATTGACAATTTAATCGGCGTTCCTTCGGGTACCATAGGGAGCATTCCGGTTTTCACGGGAAGGAATATAAACGATTTTTTTTTATGACGGGGAGATGCGAGATTCAGCCGACGAAATAATTCGTAGCGGCTGCGGGCATTTATTTCGTTCATCGTACGCTTCCCATATACGCGCACACGTATCGGAAAACGTAGTCGAGATAATCCCATAAAGTCAATTATTCCGTGGGGAATATTCCATTGTAGAAATATCGACAAATCATCGACAGAAACGAGTGACTCGATTTAGACTAGGGACCGAAGCGAAAAAGAAAATTAAATTTAGCCAAAATTTCTCTGGCGATCGATGCTCGCGTCGACGTGTCCAGACTCTCCACGTCGATCGAGACCAAAAGAAAAAAGTGTAATAAAACAAGAAAAAAGATTGGAACGTGCGCGTATTCCTATCCGGGAATGTCTAATAACTACGATGGATGTCGTTTTTCAATGGTAATCCGTCGTTCACCGCTCGCGTCCTTCCAAATCGAATGCAAATTCAAGTTCGTCGAACGTGATTTCGTACTTTGCTTTCTGTCCACGTTGTAGATCATTGACTTGAATTAATACCCATCGTCTGTCTCACTAATGGAATCGTTCCAGAAATTCAAGCTTTGATCGGTGATATTTGTTCCAAGCCTCCGACCAATTCTATTCAGATCACGAAAATAGGAATTTTTAGATTATACTGCTAGACTGTGCTATATAGGTTCGTTAACTCTGGAAACGATCACCTAAAAAAATTATATTTATTTTAAGATTATGTTTCTGTTACATGTGAAATTTCAGTAGATTATCTTAGAAATCGATAAAGTCAAACAAATGCAATCAAGCGTTTCATCATATATCTTCGAGGGTCTAATTACTCTATCACGTTCGGTATAATATCTCGTAATAGCAAGATAAAGTCGTAATGTTGGTCGTAACGTTTTGTTTATTTGAAAAATATACATATGTAGAATGTACATACAGTCGGAGAATGGGATTTTACGCTGTTTCTATAAATGAATTTAAAATACAAAAATCAAGTGCTTCCTTCGGTTTTTTTCGTTCCAATCGAACGATATACCTATATTTCTGTGTCAGAAAAATCGACAGTAAAATGTGAGTCAATCAATTTCCAACCGCATGGAACAATCCCCGATTTTCAAAATAAACGCATCACAAAATTAAAGTGGAATATTCTATAATATATACCTATGATGAAATTTATCCGAAATAAGTGGAAAATAGTGCGTTGCTGAATATTTACAAAATTACGAAATATATTCTTTAGAGCAGAAATATGTAATAAGAGGTGAGCCGAATTTAAGTAAATTGTTAGAATTTTAATATCTCTCTAAGTATAGGGAATCTGTATAAAACTGTATTAAAATTCCCGGTCTATAATTAAAATTACAATTACTAGATGCCTCCATAATGAACATAGACGACGGAAATAAAATTCAGAATTTTAACGTAGCACTTAAATTAGCGATAGAAATAGTTATCATTTAATATTAACGAAAAAGATAAAGAATTAATAATAGAAAATTCAAACAACATCAACAATTCATAACAAATTCTTTGTTTGTAGAAAATTAACATCGACCAGAATTAATATAATAATAGTAGCGTGAAATCAATGTTCTGAAATTCATGGTACGATATTTCCTTGTAAATCATGCACAAATACGCGTTCCCATTAATTTGACAGCGTAAAAGGGCATCGAAATTGTCTATCAAATTGCTCGTTATCGAATATACAGACGTTAACTAATGATACAATTCACTAACTTCCGATGTTGATTAAAGGCTGATTAAGCACAAACAATACGAGATACTTTGTTGCGTAATATGAATCAAGCTTTATTCGGAAAGGTGTACAATGTACAAGCAATTCGACATCAAATTACACGAAATTTAACGCGATAATCATTCATTTTTTTCGAATCAGTAATTAAACGAAACGTCCTATCGATTTAAAACGATTACCAGCCTGTAGTATTATTTTCGAGTACTCCGTCAATATCGACCTGCGTCGGTTTATTCTATTCGATATTTTGTTAATTATGTACACGTTGAAAATTTGAACAAAGTGTCTATGACTCTGATGTCTACTTATGTAGTTTTATACGTATAGAGCTATCGAATCTTTTCTTCGTTGCCTACAAATTTCAGCAAATTTCAGTATCGATGAATTCAGTAAAATTACATATTTATATAAAAGTTTGTTCTAATAAATGCACATTTTATCGAAAACCTTTTCCGAATACATCGAATTCATTTGAACGGCCACAGATCCCTACGAACGTACGATCACAAAGACCAATACGCTATTTTGCTGAGAATTTTTAGTCACAGAGAAAGGCACGTATTCTGTGAAATTCATCGATCGAAGAATTTTCCATAACAGATCCCTCGATCGTACGCGATCCAGACTGAAACGCGACGAGTAGACAACGTCTCTGGTATGAATTAGGCAGGAATTTTTGCTAGGTTTTCAACGAGTGGTACCATTTTCACGAAAATTATTCGTCGCTGGTAGCAACCTGTCACGTATATTACGTACGATTTATCAGTTGCACGCAGCGCGTTCCGAATTCTCCATTTTGCTGCTCGTTAAAAGGGCCCGGCGAAGACCTCGAAAAATCCATTCATAGCAGCCGAAATATCTGGCTGCGGACGAGAGATTACGGGGCTTTGACAATGAACGAATATCCGCGGGATGGGAGCGCTACCGTGCGCCGTTTAAATGACCACCGCCACAGAATGTCGCACTCGATGGACCAGAAACTTCATCCTCCGCAGGATTTTCAGGGGCTTCCTATTTCGTCCGCAGCTTTCGAGAACGAAAGCCAGTGATTACGAAAATTCGTGTCTCCTCGAATGTACTATAGTATAGAATGGATGTAGATATACGTTAATGCAACATAACGGACGACTTTCGTTGGTTCATAAATTCTTTCGCTTGCCGATAAATTGTTTCGTAACAGAATGAGTGGAATATCGTTAGTCTGCGGATTTCGTATTGGATGGTGTTTCATACGTGCAAGGTTCGCTGAATAACTCGTATTTCTAAATGTATTTCATTGACGCTTTACTTTACTTTCTGCGATATTGTATTTATGAGAAATATTATACTATATTAATTACTGCACTGTACAAACTTGTTCTTAGTTTCGAACACACTCGTGTTATATTAATTAAGCTATATTAATTATATTAATATAAATGCAGGAACTTATTCTCTATCTAAATTAAAAAGTCACTCGGTTGTTAATTATGCTGTATATTCTGATAAAAAAGGATCAAGTAACGTTCACAGCGAAACAATTAGTGAAATCACAACGTCCAGCCATTAATAATAACGAAAACGAAGAAAAATGATATCAAAGAAGAGATTGAATCTATAAATGAGTAATTGTTTCCGGAAAGTTATGACTGTCCTCCAGTATATATATTGCTTTCGCTTGGTCAGTCCTCGTAAATATGGTGCGTGAGAAACAAAGGGGCAACGAATGATCCTAGTGGTAGCACATTCACCCATTCATGAAACAACGAACCTGCTATAAATCATACGGTGTCTCTACTCGCTTGTGCGCGTGGCTTACGGAATAATCTGTCGCGCGCCGCTGAAAATATCGAAGTCAAATTCACCGATAAATAATTCAGCCCCTTTCTTTTCCGTTGTTTTATGCCGGTCGGCGTCGGAATTTCGAGAATTCGAATCGAAATCAAAGGGACGCCGCGACAACTCCTCCGCGATTTCCTACGTTTAACAATCGCTATTGTTCGATGAATCGATGATTCGACAGGGATAGAAGTAACCGTGTGCCTTGCGTAACGATTCGAAGCATTTCGCAGGTCAACAGACGGATATGCTAATCGTTGGACTGCGCATTCTTATGCATTTATACGACACTTAAAGGTGCAAAAATAAACAGAATGCATATGATATAATGTAAAGTAGAGTTAGCTAATATAAATTCTTGTGTTGCATATTCATTTCCCTTTTCTTTTTTTTTTTTTTTTGCGAAATACAAATATAAATTAACGTAATATATGAAAAACTCGCATTAAGAACACAACCATTCAGCGTAAGTATTCCTCGGAACAAAAATTTTTAAACTGTAAAATACGAGCGAAATTTCCTTTCTAATCGGAATAAAAAATATACGTTCTTCACAGCGGACGTGAAAATCATGGGAGACATACGTTGCAGAATGTACGGAGTATCGTGGAGGAAAATTTTCGAATGTTAGATGGCGTTTGAACGCGCGAAGTTGGTGAATGTCGCGCGTGCTCTCGATCATATCTCGCAGAGTGCACGATAATTCACACGAGAGCAAGCTATTAATAATATGCTGTGACTTGCGAGTAAAAGCCGCCTGGGACAAGAATGGATGAAGAAGAGGCTACGAGGAAGAGAGAAATATGTTGTGAAAATGGTGGACGAGACCGAGGATACTCGAGCGATGCTCATTACACTTCCGTAGTTGCCACCCGGAATCTTCGTGAGTGAATAATTAAGAAAGAAAAAAGGATAATTCTCTTCGTAGTTTTGACTCGAAAGTGTAAATCGTAAAACTAAATATCTTTCAAATTTAACACGTTCAAGCAATTTGTTCGCACCCGATTAACTTTGTAAAATAGACGATCACTACTTTTCTAAAGTTTTACCTTTTAAATGATTAAATGGTGATGGATTCGCGTAATAGTTTGGCTCTTTATATAACAGAAAAGCAAAGTTTCTTCAAAAGAAGAAGGCAGTGACGTTGTACATTGAAGCATCGCATTTTTTCATCTGCCTAAGTAATCGATTCGATTTTTCTTTGACCGTGATTTTCGCCTTATGCAAAACTTGGCGAGACATTTCAGAGACTTTGAAAGATTGCAGATAGTCGCGTACACTTGAAGAAACTGAGATTCTTAAATATTGAAGTTAGGCACCGTAACTCAACGTTGGACAGTCACATAGGCGAGCTACCGGCGTCATAAACAACTCCAGAAAGTTCGATTGTGAAACTTTCCTGGAAATAAGGTGGCAAGATGCTCCGACCAAGAATCCCAATATGCATTGCGTCATACACGGCCCCTGTTGGAAAACAAACGTCACTGAACTATTAAAAGTTCCAAATCCCTAGACAGACCAGGAGCATAAATAATTTTCTGCTCGGTCGCGCCGTGATTTATCTGCAATTCTAATGTTTCGGATATGAGTAAGCTGATATCGTAGCACTTGATTCGTTCCATCGATCAGATGGAATTGAACGATATTACGTATCTATAAAGTAATAGTATTATGTTATGAAATGTAATTTTGCGTTAGCAATATTATACTTTTTAATTATTTATAGTATATTAAAAGGAAAAGAGTATTAACGTTATAACGATAATTAACTTTCACGACAATTAATTGATAAGACACGATTTCATTGAGAATTCTTAAATAAAGAAATGATGTTTCCAGAAATTTTAATGACGAGTTAGCTCGTTTTTCTCAATTTATAAGTTAAGATTAGCGAATCTTTATTTGAATTTGCTTAGTAATTTTAAAATAATGATATATTGAATTCTTGCAGTTCATTGGCCTGATACGGAGATACTATGACTAAATTAGGAATATTATTTCAGAACAGGAAGTCTGATATAAAAAATTTCGTGCAATTCGATTTATTCTCAAAAATAGGTCGGACACGATATACGTATAAAGAAGAAACCGTACGGATGAATCCGTTTCTGAAATAGTAGATTATATTAGGTTAGACAATTTCATATCTAATAGTCGCAATTTATTGTTTTAAGAAATTTCAATATCCAAAAGAATCATAGTACGTATTAATATTGCCAAAACGATACCGGACACAAACTTCGTTGCTAAAATGCAAAACCACTAACATCGTATAGCATACTCTAAACCCAGAAACAGAAAGAAGAACAAAAGAGAATGTTTTTCGTTGTGGTGGATGTAATCGTGAAATACACCTAGCAGCGTAAGACAACCCGGCGTGCATCTCGAATGTAGCTGAGAACGCAGATTGCAGGTGTCAGCGACTCGGTGGTCCAACAGCGAACTTTTGCCAAGCAGTATTTCATAAAACGTAGGTTTGCCACCGCAAACGAGCAACAAACCTACTCGAGCTGTGGCTATGCACGCCAGTTTCACGCTCTCTGAGCAACAGCTAGTTTATTCAAATTTGATGTAATCTCTTTCCACGAAGCGTGTCAGTTTCTAATAATTGGTGCTCGTTGCAAAGAAAACTTTTTGTCAAATTTTTCCACCTCTCGCGAGATTGTCGCGAAGAAGCGTGTATTTCAAATTGAGAAATATTAAATCAAAAATATTAATAAGCTACAAGATATATATCGTAAGCATACATCTTACAAAGATCACCATTCGAGCAGACAATTATTGATTATGTTAATAAGCTACGAAAACCATTATCCACGCTGTACTCTAACGATTTTATTAAGTGCATGTTTGCGATACATATTTTGTAACTTTCATGTAAATTTGCACTGCTAATGAAATTTCAGAAACTTTCCTTTAATACACATAATATATTTACAAAAGTTTCCCATCGTAACTGTACAAATACTATCGTGAAACACCACACACGTTCATACGCGTATGCACGAACATTTTCTTTCTCTTGTTTGGCTAACGAGCCATCAAACCATGTTCATCGAATAATAGGATGCGCCGTTCTTTCCGGACATAAATCTAATATCTTTGCAAATACCGGATTTCCTTCAACTCGGCTAACACAAAAGGTAAACGCATAACAGAAGCTTCGGGCAACACGTGAAATCTTCTCAACAGTGAAATACGTCTCCGTATGTACGGGATTCTCTTTACATCAAAGCCAAGGCCGGAGAGCAAAGCTGCGCAGCTCTGCATAGCTGGCAACAACGTTTTATCCCGATAGTTCGATTTTCTGAATCCTAGCCTGTGGACTGTAGACACAAGAAAAATCCCCGTGTCTTCGAATACACGATGGCATTCTTTATGGCAGCCATTCGTTCGAATCGCCCCTTGTCCACTGTCTTCTACAAACGGTCCGTGCGAACATCTTTTATAAAACACCATGGTGACGAAATGCGAATGAAATGCCAACGAATTGCTCGAGATTGTTACTGCGAAACGCTGATGATCTGATTGCTTGTAGAGACTTTGATGTAGAATTTTACCGACCGATTGGCTTGTCGATAAATCGATGTTTTACGATAATTCGAATCGATACAGCTATTGTTACAGATAGTGGCTGTTCCACATTTTTATACCTATTGTAGGTCTTTGAAGTTATTGAATATAAGTTCTATTTTTGCATGATGACGTATTATATATAGAAATTTATCGAGTTACTAAGTTGCTGTTTTATATGTTTTATAATTAATTAAATTTGTTCATCGTCGCGGAGAAGGAAAAGTTCAACTTTCCTAAAACGTAATTTTCACTGATTCGACTCGGGATTACCATGGAGTCCCATAACTCATCGAAGAAAAAGTAATAATAAAATTCTAAGATTCGAGACGAAAGTTCGCGCGAAGGAAGAGACTTTTAGAACAATTTTGGAAAGTTTATCCGATTGATTTCTTGACTGCAAAGGCATTCTATAATGGTAAAAATTCAAGAACCGAGGAAAGTTTTTCTCCTTAAGCTAATCCAGAAGGGTTAAATCCAACCTACCCTTCATCGTTTCGAACATAAAATATTCTAATAAGGCAGAGAGTCGGTGACGAAGAAGACAAAGAGGAATAAAGAACATTCGTATACAGAGATCAAGAGGAGAGCGATGGTACGATAAATTAGCATAGACAAACCTTGCTATCCGCTCCGAATTTCCTCGAGCATCCGGAGTCGACGTTATTTATTCGACTCTCCAATATGGCCATTGTTCGAGCGTGGCTCCTCTTTCTTCCGCGTCGCTTGTCTCTCAATCTTTGCATCGATAAAATTTTCGAGCGACGTTGCAAACGTTTTTCATATTTCCAAGCCACCGTGTCTTGATTTTTGTGATTATCGCAATGATTTCGATGTCAATGCAAACATTGATATCTTCTGGCCCACTGTTGTTGTATTTTTAAGTAAAAATTTAAAAATTTAGATCGCCCTACAGAATTACAAAAGCACAAAATTGTGTTTTTGAAAGTAATAAAAGAATGGAATATTCCAATGATTGATTAAATACTTAACAATCATAATCAATCAGTTTGTGTTATAATCTGTATTATAAATTTAATACGCTGCTACTGTACGATATTAGTTGGTAGATGTTGGAAAGTCTCTTGCAAGTTAACTTTGCAAAGCCCCGCAAATGTCGAAATTTATTAGCAGAATATAATTAACTGCAATTCGAATTTGTGGTTTCTCGACTAACCAAACTTTACTGTGGTTGATGTCTTGACCGACACATCGATATCAAACGCTATTGTAACGTTTATTGCAACATTTTCTCCATACTTTAGAAGAAGAGAAATTTTTCAAGAAAATTACGCAATAACCTTCTTTCCCATCGTGTAATCTCTTTTTAATCGACAATCGAATTCTAATAAAATTGACACACGGTCAGTTATTTGTTACTATTATTTTAAACATAAGACAAAGTACTACCGAATAAAACTTTGGCAAATAAGAATTTAATTTCTGTTTTTCTTTATTCCGAATTCTATATATACGCAATCTTCAATAGTGTATTTCACGCTAAACATTCATTTTTGATTTATCGTTAAATTAATTAAAAAATCCGATAAACAGAGAAATTTAATATGAAAATATTATTGTGCGATAAAAGAGATCGTATCATCATCTACGAATCCTATGCACAGCCTTCTGTATTCATTTCATATTAAACATAATTTCTTCATCCTGTATTAAATTAATGAAAAAATTCGTTAGTCAATGAGCCTCGATACAAAAAAAAAAAAAAAAAATGCACAATTTTACATTTCGCTATAAGAAAAGAAATCGAATCATTATCTACGAAACCTTTCGTATTGGTTTCCATCTTAAATACGAGATTAGAATTCATAGTGGCTCCTGTAGGATCACGTGCGACATTTTCGATCACATCCTTGAAAGGGACCCGAAACCACTACAGAAAAATCGCAGAGCAAAAGGCAACATCCAAATCACGAATCGAGTACGCCGGGTTTATCGGAGTATAACGTTGAATTCGATAGAAGGGTAGCCAAGATACAACAAGCGAATTTCAATCTACGGTCTTTTGTTTCCCGAATCAAAGAAGCGAAAAGCCTTTCGGACTTTCGTAGATAAGAAGGACGAGCCGATAGTGGATGAGAAAACCTCGCGAAGAATAGAAGCGACTTGACCTTTGAGGAGGAAGTAGAAAAGACCGAACTCCCAGGGCAAAAGAGTTTCGTGGAACTGTCTTTCATTCGGCACGAATCTTCTGCCACCGACATTAATTAAATTACCAATGGAGTACTTGTACCCTATTGATGGATGCCCAATATTGACCAAATGAAACAATGCCGGATAACACGATAGAATGGCCACTATAATGAACTTTTCCTTCCAAATGGCTAACTTTTTCTCCTATCACATTGTTTCAAAATGTTCTGGCCAGTACGATATTGCTGTTGCAAATTTACTCAATGAAGGATTAATGTTACAAATTTTAGATTAATTGCTTGGTGGACAATGAACACCTGGTTGTAACTTATGAAAAATTGGATTAAACCTGATTAACAAATGGTAAAGCTATGTAGCGATTCAAACATCAGTATTAACTAAATTTTTATTGAAATAGTTGGCTATATAGAAAGCCATGATGTTCAACAGT
Organism: Bombus confusus; assembly: GCA_014737475.1. Classification (NCBI taxonomy): domain Eukaryota; kingdom Metazoa; phylum Arthropoda; class Insecta; order Hymenoptera; family Apidae; genus Bombus; species Bombus confusus. Next base: position 601,007 of record JACXIV010000053.1, on the reverse strand, counting down.
TAGAATCGAAACTCGATTCCATAGTAACCCTCAACTAATATCATTTCATTGGAATACTTATCTTTGACATATTTTATTTTAGTAGTCGTTAATGCTCGTCCCGATGGCAATTTCGTTTAACCTACATACTATGCGTAATAGCGGAAGAACGCCATTATCATTCATAGGGTTCTCGAAATGGAAGGTTTAAAGCATTTCTAGAGATTGAAATCTTCTTGATCGATACGAGGAAGGTCATTTGTCTTTGGGAAATATGTGTTTGGTATTCTGGGGTCGTTCCCTGTTCGTAACGATACTGTAAGTTAAGGAGCTGCTCGACCCAGTCGAAATCGATTCTGGATTTGGTCCGCGAACGTTGAGGCCGCATTTCCCAGGGCCAATAAATAGTGAGAAAACGACCATCGGGCAAAGAGGTTCCGCATAAATAATCCCATGACTCTGACAGTTGAGTACTCAGACTGTGCATGGTGGTTCAGGAGCGTGCTCTAGCCATGACGAGTGCCATGTTTTATGGAATGTTGAACCGCATTTAAAGCCTGGCGCGACAAGTCTGTCTCGAGGGCGTTTTATGTGTTGCGAATAGTCCGGCTGTGGCTGTTCCAAGGATTAACGAGGGTTGTTTTTATCCTCTCCTACGTACTGTATTCGCGTAAGATTTTTATACCTTCGATATTTTCGAGTAGAACCATGGGATTTTATTACAACGCTGCATTTCAATGGGTATTCTTACCTTTCGAGAGATTCTATATTTTCAATTATTTATTGGATAATATTAATTTACTCTGCCGTGAAATATTTCAGTACGCTTCTGAATTTCAATGAAATTATTTTAGAAGTTTATTCCTTTGCGAGATGCGCTGTATATTCGTACAATATTTTTGTTGAAAAATGTTAATTTTTATTGGAAAATACCAATAGCATTTCATCTTTATTCTACTGTGCGATATCTCATTGCTAAGATTTTTATGGCTTCGATATCTTCAAATAGAAACGTGGAATTTTATTAACACCTCTTTCGTGCCTTCTATGCCTCCAACTGTGACCAAGATCTTTGAATGGCGTGTTTACAGGGAATATAACATTCAACAGTTGTTTGTTTTGCGTATACTTTCGTCTGCTGCTGATGCCACGCCCCCTGATGTTAATTTATTTGGCCACCAAATGAATTCAAATCGAAATGATCCGTATCTCTGTTTGCGGTGACGTTTCGCTCAGTGACAAGAATGCTTTAATTACGTAGCACGCTGACAGCGTAGAGGTTGAGACCAGGTTACTGCGGTAATTCACATGCACTTTGACTGCATTCGGCAAACATCAGGAACAAACTCGACAAGCGGGATCCGATGTCACAGACCAACCCTTTTCCCCTTCCTCTCTCTTTCTCTTTCTCGTTTGCTTGTATATCGTTTTAGTCGAGCGAAACTGTCGATGTCGATCTCCCAAATGAACGCTGGCGGATTTCGTTTGATCGTGGATATATCACAGATCTGCCATGCTTACAGAGTGAATAAAGAATCTATGACATAAATATTTAGGTAACGGTATGGTAATTTATTTAATAACGAGCTGAATCTGTAGTACGATGATTCGATTAGATTTCGTCTTCAGTTACATTCAGATCGATAATATCCTAAGATAGAAGCCGAGGCGGGGCCAATTTATGCTTAATGCAATGAAACGTAAATTTTTCATTTAGATGATCAAATCAGATCGAGTCACGCTGAATCCTGGAATTTCGACTAATACCACTATGACACCAGACGCTATGACTTTCGAGGCTGGTTATTCGCCATTGTTACAGTAATATGAATGTCCCACGATGCAGAATTCTCCACGACGTATTTCTATTTGCCTGTGATGATTCGCTACTATTTCGAAGACCGTGGAGCCGTTGTTCCGTAACTGTGAAATGATCCATGTCGTATTGTTAGTTCAAAACAGGCTCCACGGCTCAGATAAGATGTTTAATGCAATGCTTATCTCCTTGCCTCTGTTCGCTGAGATCTCGCGATGATATATAATTTTTCTACCCCTATATATCGTGTTCGATCGCTTTGCGAGGAGACGCGTTCACGATGAGTTGCGTCAATGGGAGGCGTAAATTCCCGTTACGATCCGATGACCGACGCCACGAAGTGAGCCGATCCCCTATTTCGGTTAGGATAATAGGGTAGTAACAGATTAAATATACTATATATTTCCAACAACTCTTCTCGCGTAAGGTAGAATGCTCGTAGAGAATCGCGTGGTATGTTTCGATGTCGCACGAAATACAATGTCGTTTGCATCAAGGGTTAGACGCGTGACTAGAGCAGCTATGATTCGCAGTTAACAATGTGTAGCTGGGAAGCCGTGTGCCGTGTGAGAATCAAGACTGAGTTAAGACTGAAGACGAATGAATGAAGAAGACGTAACAAGACTTAGACTCAGACTTAGACTGAAGACACTTAGACTTTAGGGAGAAGACGACTATGCGAAGATTTTGACTTAGACTGAAGACGTAAGACTTAGACTTCAGAGAGAAGACTCAGACGACTATGTGAAGATTTTGACTTAGACTGAAGACGTAAGACTTAGACTGCAGAGAGAAGCTTAGACTTACACTTAAGAGGGCAGACTTGCACTTAGACTGAAGACTTAGACTTACGAGAGCAGACTGACTTTAGACTGCGTGTTCGTACGGGGGAAAGGTCGTAAAGGGTGTGTCTTAAGCACGAGGAAAGCGGATTGGTTAATTGCATCTTCCGTTGAGCAAGGTGAGGGTAAAGTCAAGAGATGCCAATTGGTTTAGAATAATCGCTATTCGAAGATAGGTGGAGGAAGTCTCCTATCAAACGTGGTTCGTGGGGAGAATAAATCCGCTTTCTCCGTGCTTTCTAGAAACGAGTAATAAGCTCAAGGAGTGTTTTAAGGGCCACTTTTAGACCCAAAGATACGTACGGGATTTGTAGTTCTAATTGTTAAAAATGGAGAGATTTGTGGCACCTCCTTGGGTTGATTGTTCGTCCGGGTGAAGGTAGATCGGCTGTTATATCACGCGACGTAACATATCGTACATTAAGTTTATGACCAATATGTTCTCTAATAAAGTATCAATGAAAAAAAGGTATTAATAGTATTGTACTTTCTTACAGTAAAAAAATGCAATAATACCAGAAACCAATAAACGAAGAATAAAATTGTTATTCACTCGCAGAGCAACCATGTTATCTTCATACTGAAACGTTAATGTAACTGGTTAACACCAACGTGGTAGCACGGATACTTACCTTCGATGCCGTTTCCAAGCACGATGTTAAAGAATACAATGGTGCAGCATGTAGAAAGCACACAATGGAACAGGAAACGGGTACGAATGTTTATTAACCTTCTGTTGGTACAGAATCAAACGTATTCTACATGTAAACAAGATGCTCGTAAGAACTTTATTCCCTGTGTAAACGTAAACCCGTGAAACTGTAGAGCTAAAAATATTTATTTTTACTCCATCTTTCATAAAACAAAATAAAATCGTATATCGCTCGAAAACTTTTACAATTCGTAAGAAATATCACATAAAAATTTCAGGATATTGTAAGACGATTTATAAGAAATCATCAAGTATTTTAAGATATTATAAGGAATCTCAAAATATATAAATCATTAGATATAATTTATGCATGCCAAACTTAAACTTGGAAAAACGAAGTTTCATACGCACCAACCTAATACCTTTTAAATTCCTCATTCTATATTCTTCATCGTGTTTTATCACACCATCAAAGGTCTAAATAATTTAAAAATCCAATTTCCTGCGGAAAAGCGTATTTTCGGATTATGGCTCACGCGACCACGAGAGATTCATGCAAACATAAAGGCGTGGCATTGTCGGGTCGACAATAAACTTGGTCGAAAGAGTAGTAACAAGTCGTCAGAGCGTCGATTCGTACACATCCCGAGAACAATTCCCCGTGCTTCCGTGGAGCTTGAAAATCGAGAGAAGTTCTCGACAACGATTCAACGTTACCTCGCCGGTGGACTCTGTTTGTAAACACCCTCTTACAAGGTACACTGCTAAAGAATACAATAGCGCACGGTGCAGAAGACGTACAATTTGAAGGAGAACGCACGTTAGATAGAAACGTCGCTTGAAGTCGTAATACCACAAGAGTCGAGTGTGTCAAAGGTATTGTCGTGTAAACAGGTCGCGTGTAAAACCCGCTGCTAGTCACTGAACAGACTGAATCTTTCCACCTGACTCTATCGGCTCTCCCTTCTTTCGTCTCTTTTTGTTTTCTTTTTTTAATATTTTACTTTTTACCGTGTACACGCACAATCTCTTCATTCAACGTTCTGCTTTGTACACGCGGGTGGATAACCGATTTGTTTCCTTTCTTCCTTCTTTAATCCTGTCATAATACTATTGAGAGGTTTGTGGGCGATATGTCGCCCGAGGAATAAGAATTATACGAAGATTTTTTGCGATTATACTCTTATCAAGAGATACAGCTTCTTCTTTGTGAAACTTAGGTTCCTTGTCCGCGTGATTTAATTCTTTCAGTTAATACATTCGCTATGCAATGCAATTATTTAAAAATGTAAGTACGTAACGTTACTATGTGCGATTTTTTGGGAGTTTCAAAGAAATCCGTTAAATAATCGAACGAAACGGTGGTAGATTCGAAATTATTACTCGAAAGAAAGCATTCATAATGAAAAAAGTGTGCATTCATAAATATTATTCCTTTCTAGAAATCTTCCTAATGGTCTTAGATATGTAAGGATTCTTATAACGCAATTATTGATAATGAAAGTTGGATTTGATTCGTAACCTTAGAAGGCGTGTGGAAGTGAGCGGTTGTTTGATATGTTGGAAGAATAATATTAAAAATTTGAATAAAAGCTGTAATTAGGGCTTGAAGAAGATGGTATAATGGATAGTCGTCTCAACGATTCCCTAATTGCTAATTAAGAAGAAGATAGTGTATTGATAATGCGTTGACGTATTTTAATAAAATCGATATTCAATCATATTCTTCTCTAGAATATTCAGTGTTTGGAGGGCTGCTTTTATTTACTAAATTCAAATACAACTCGTTCAACAGCTTTGAATGCATGTTACCTTTTGTAAAATTTTCAATAGCAAAATACCTACAAGCAATGGACATTTCAATGTATTGGTTAAAGTCATTTAAAATTCAATGGAAATCAATATAGAACGTTTTATTTTCAATTTATTGTATTATGACAGGGAAGTATAGTAAAACAGATGTTTCACAGAATGCATTACAATTGTATTGCTTTTAGATTATTCTGATGGTTGTAAAAATTACTATAAAGCTCCGAGGGATATATTTCTAAATGGAGAGTACATATTTCTTTGATTCTTTATTATTTCTATCTTTTCATCGGTGAATTTTCCTATAAATATAACACCATATTTCTTTTTATAAATCTCAAAACATTACGAATCATTTTTGTTTCTTAAACAGAAAACAAATTTCAATTATAATATAAAAAAACAGCTATCATGATCGTATCGATAAAGTTTCAAAGAAAATGTAACTCGTTCGCAGAACCGTTACAAGAAAGTTAACATCCAAATTTCGTCTACAAGCACCGGTAGGCCTCGACTAAAATAAATCGATAAAGAGAATGGAGTCTCGTGCAACACATTCCAGTCGAACAAAGTAAGGCGTTACATATATATCGGCGGGCTATTCGGCACAGGTGCGCGTCTCTCGCCTCCGCCTTCAGTGTCACACAACTTTTACGTTATTGCGATCTGGTCTTCGACGCGACCGATTTATCCCCGAGATTTACTTCGCTTTAAAACGACCCCGAAACGTCTCGGCCTCGCCGCCAACGCCGCGGACCCGTTCTTTCTCGCTTTCTCGATCGAGTTTTACGATTCAAAGTTCCTCCGTTGTTCGTTAAATCCCGAACGAATTCACGCCAAGCGAGCGATCCAACCTTGGAAAGCCACTTTTCAGAAACGCACCGATCGTATTATTTTACTCGAACGCTCGTACGGGCCACAAACGTTAAAATTTTACGAGCCACTCCGAGCTTTCCGGATTTCTTTCAGAACCGGGCGACGCAACGTTTTTCGTTTCGGTGTTTGATCAGTAACCTTGAAGTATCACCATCCTCTGTTTCGATTCATCCTTGCTTACGTTTCAGAACGAATTTTCCTTCGAACATGTTTCAATCGAAAAATTGAGACTGTGACGTGAAAATAATTGCCATTCGTAGGACTGAATTAATTAATCAAAAATTGAGCCTTAAAATGAGTTAGGATCGACAGTAGCAAACGCGAATATTGGAATCTAAATTAGTCAAACTAAACGTCCATTAGCGTTATTAAACTCCATTTAAAAAAGAATGCAGCGGTAATTACTTCAAATTTTTCACTTCTATGGAGTAAAATTTTGCATGCGATATTTCCTCTATATCATCAATAACTGAAATATTGCAAAGTAAATCGGTGATACAAAAAGTGTCAAATTGTTAAAAACGCGTCATCCATTGTGCGAAATATATAACCTTTTGTTGGAATGTAACGCACGAAGCTCTTTGTTAGTAACATAATATTGGAAGCGTCGCGTCAGTAAAAATAGAAAATGTTGAATTCATAAAACTGAAAGCAAGGGAACGAAGAGGTATGATTTATTCAATTAACCTGTCGATTACCGAGTCTTTTCACGTTTCGCGCGCCATAGATCATTCGTTATGAATCGGTTTCTGTCCTTTTCGAATAGTATGAATCATGTCATGAATAGATTATTATTCACTTGTAAAATGAAATAACTAACAGTTATTATCAAAAAGAAGAAATCTCACATTTTATATGTCTTTCTATAGTAACGTTTAATAACAACTCTCACTGGAAAACTACAAGAATTATTCATATTTTCGCCTTTCGTTATATCGAATTCAACATTAAGAAATTGTTATCTGTCACTGAAATACCGAAAAGTTAAAAATCAATAAAATCGTAAATGATAATTTAATGAATTCTAATCGAACATATTTTTGTAAAAATTAGAAAAATCATTTAAATTCTGATTACACTATTCATACTTATTATTATTTATCACTATTATAGTGATTTATGCAATTATAAATAATCGATAGAAAAGAAGATAACGAAAGCGATACTTTGTGGTCACAGAGATACGAGTTGCCCGATTAATGATGGAACAAGGGACAAGTGCTAATTTCACCGATGACGAATAAACGCGCGACAAGCATCAGATAGACAGATAGCAAATGTGTCACGGTAAACTATTAGACCGTTGATGCGCGTGATCGTTGGAGATATCGTTTAAAAATAGAGCGACGTTTTCGCGAAACAAATATCAGAATGCAAATCCATGCAGGTTAGACGAGGGCTAATCAGAGAGACTGACAAAGCGGTGCAATCACGATCCACGGCGGGTAATTAGTTAGCTGCGTGTACCAACGCTTGATCGTTTTCGATTTTTCTCGGCTGTACCGCGCGTTAATTACCGTCGGCGATCGATAGCCAAGTCACGAGCTTCGCGATCACGCCAATGCGTGTGCTCGGTTAACTTTTCACGCCATTTCACTGGCTTATTTGCACCCTTATATTATTATTATACCAAATTATCTCCGTAAACATAAACGCGGTGCAAGTACGAAATGAAACAGAAAATAGAATTATACGTTCAATTTTGACAAAAAAAAAAAAAAAAAAAAAAAAAAAAAAAAAAAAAAAAAAAAAAAAAAGAAACTATTCGAATTTACACGAATACTCGAGAGAATTTCATTTTTTCGAAATTCCGAAACCTGTAACATACAACATTTTTTTAGAACAGATAAAGTACCGTAGCCGCACTATGTCAAGTTTGACAAAATCAGAGCATGATTTATTGGTATCTATCAATCACACAGTGAGAAACAGTTTATTTAATACCCCCTTCCATGGATTCCCCAATCGATTAATCAATTATTTGCTTCTCTTTACATATTGTAGCTTCATAAAGATTTAAAGCAGTTTGAAATATTCAATGACAATCATGACATCAAAATGTATTATGAATATTTTAATGGCTCTATTTAAGAATCTTTTCATTCGACGATTTTACATAAAATAACCAGGATCATCGTATCGTTTCGTGGAATCGTTCGTCTATATGTATGTAAAATTTGCAAGTGTCTCGTGAGTTATGGACGAGAGTGAAAGTACTTCGTTCACGTAATTCCTCGCGAAGCAATCATAAAAATCCACGCAATCGCCATCAACGCACCACTTTAAAAGACCCAATTTAAACCACGTTTATTTATTCCCTCGACGAAGATTCACAGCACGGTCAATCAATCAGCCTCAACATGCTAATAAACCGCAAGAAACAACCGCCTCTAGTTCTCCAGTTTGACGACAAAATTTATTTTCCACTTCCAGCCGAACCTCGAAAATAGCTAGACACGGGATCCAATGCTAGGCGCTGTCGTTGCCGAGGACTCTCCGGAAGCATGGCAAAAGTAATGGAAAGGGAATACATTTTTTAGCGTCGGTGATCCGGACTACGGTTGCCGGATTAACAGGGAAAGTGGATAAGCCGGGCGTCAAGGGCCGGGCAGAGGTGAGGCTATCCCAAAAAGGGAGAGGGTGGAATACGTACTGCCAATAAAAGCCGGGGTGTCAGTATATCACGTGGCTCTGGCTGGTCGTGTCCAACGATACAGTCCAATATATTACCCAGATAGCCATGCTAATTCAGCTCTAGCTCCCGCCGATTCCCCGCTTGGTTGCCTGTGCCTCGCATGCTCGTCCGTTTACACTTCTACCCTCTCCGAACTCACTCTCTTTGTTGCTCTAATAGCCTCTGGATCATGTGCTTCTTGCTAGTAGCCAGAATCGAACATGTACACTCACGTTCATAAGTGTTGCCACACTTACAGAAAGTTAATTTCAGAATTAGGAACTTGCTAAAGCCTTCAACAATTATCATTTGATTTGAAACTTGCGCAAACTATTACAGAGGCAGACAAAGATCATAAAATCTTAAGACGATGTCGTATGTTCAGTGTTAGAATAAAAATCCTATCTTTGCGTATCACGACGTTAAGTTTCTTCTTATTCTTATTCGCTGTATCCCGCGAATGTTACTTTAACCAATCCTGGCACTCGTGTCATTCAACTTTTTATCGTAATTTTCAATTTCAATAGAGATTTCAAGCAAACTGTTGTAAGTTAGAAAACTTTTCCAACGAAGTTAGGGAATTTCGTGTACGATACGTATGATTTTTAATTCATACTCATTGCTCTTGCTATTTTTACAAATAGGTTCTACAAGTTTTTATCTCGTACAGATACAAAATCGCGATCGGTTAATCGTTTGCTTCGCGATTTAAACGAATTATCGTGTTTTATAAACTTAATCCAAACCAAACAGTGTCGTAATAGCTATGAGTGGGAGTGTACGTGTGTGCACCTGTATACGGTTACATACGGAGGATTTCGTCATTCCTGCGAATCCAACAATCCTCCGTAGAGCCGCCCTACGTGGCAGGGATTTCAGCTGACATTGCATACTCGTTACGAGGTATTATACGATCCATTCTGATAAGGGAAGATTACCCGGGTCGGATCTTTGCTTCAGCGAGAACCCGATTTACAACCACTGTCGATCGCGCTGAAACGTTCATTATTTGTTTATTGAAGTATACAGCGAATACAATAAAATAATTTACGAATAGAAGTGTTTTGTTAGATAGACAATTTTTTGAGTTTGATATTTTGTTGTGTTTGTAGGGTAAAAATGTTTTAGACGCTTGTATGTTTCGAGTTTCGTGTGTAAATACTTTGTAACGTTTATTCTGAAATTGAAAAGTAACAAATTCTTTAGCTTCGATACTCGAACCTTTTTGTGGAAAAAAAAAATTTCGGAAGCTTTTGAATGCGAAGTTCCAGATGTAAGAATATTATGTCTAGAGTGATAAACCGTCTAAGAAAAATGAGCTTGCTATTTTGAAGAAGTCAAACCACGTCAAACATCGCCAAATTATTCAACTACGTGGATGTTACGCAATCCAAATCGATATCGGCTCAAGAAGCCACCCTTCTTCGAATGCCTCCTCGTTTCATCCTTTCATCAGTCGTGTTCAGTTATGCGCGTGTTCTCGCTGAGAACATTCAATTCTTGAAACCGGTTTTAAAAGGCCTAACGAACTGTGAAGCCGAGTTAATTGAGACTGTGGCAAGACGCGGCTGTATCTCGCTGCCGGAACCAGTTTACGACAGGTGTAACGCTGTCTCATCGCTTTATGAATGCTAATTATCTTAAATAAAGGCTGTGAAGACGAAAAAGTAATTCGCAAATTATTCGTCGTCGTTCCAGTTGTCTTTCGCGTCCTAATTATTTCGTTTGGCCCGAGCCTAGTCGCAATTTGTCCCCTTTTGAGAACTGCTTTTGCCGAATTTTCAGATGGAGCTTTCATACTTTCTCTGATTACACCGGGGCCAGCATTGATTTAATAAACGATGTTTTCCAACTGGACGCTGTATTCTCAATTTCGCTGTATTTAACACGATTTATTATTTCGCTTGTCAACAGCGCCGTTCTTTTATATATTTAATTATCTGGTAGCGCGATGAAATAAAAGTTTCCCGGGGGAGAAACAGCATGATAAACCGGCAGATATATCGCGTCTGGTATTCCAACGCGCAAATTGAAAATCGAGTTATGAATATTTTCGTGCGATTGTAAAGGCCACTGTACGCCCATAGGTAGAGATGTAAAGGGACGTAATACGGTGCACGGAACGTAATACGCTGCATCAAGAGCTATATTTTCGATTTCTTTCGAATAATACGATATTGAATTTCGTGTCAGATTGGATTTAATATTCCCTCGTGCTTCGCGGTGTTGGCTCCGTCGCGCGAAATCCAAGGTCGGGATTTCCGATCTCGCATGTTCCTTCTATTCACCATCAGGAATGTACAATACAATATTGAATAACAAATTACGCAACATCCGCCGGGATTCATATTGCTTTTATCCTCTTTTCGGTTTATTTATTCGATGCAAAATTTATTCACATAATTTTAGTACGAACTTGAATAATTTCCTGTCCTGTGTAAATAGTCCAATGCCAACACTAATGATTTTTTTATTACCAAAATAAAATCATCTACCTGTACATCACACAGTACAGTACAGTACAACGTTCGAACAAACGAAAGGTGTGTGGCGCTGACGATTGCCAAATGGCATCGGCGAAAAGCGGTAGCGCCGCGGCTAAATCATTAACGTGGCTACATACCAACTCTATCGTACGAAGTTCTTAATTAAACAGGTTACGACTCGCGTTTCCTTTGATTTCTCAACGATCGAGTCACCGGGCGGCACCCTCGCCACGATTGCAACTCAAAGCGGCAAGAGGGTAGCCGGTAGCTACCAGCCGAGGGATGGGGTGTCGCCTCTTTAGCTTGCGCAAGTATTTTCGTGGAAAAGTTAAATCCCGCGTTCCACGCTGCGTGCTCGAGGACTACGTCGGGCGTACATTATTTCATTAACCGTACTTTTCCTCCCTGGTCTCTACCTCTCTGACCCCGCCGTTGCTTGCGCCATCGTCGTTACCGCTACCGTTGCTCTCTCCAACGGAGAGTGAGAGAGAGAGAGAGGGAGAGAGAGAGTTGGAGAAGGGGTTGGTTAGGGCAAGGGAACTAAAGGGTTGGAGGCAACACGACTGGGAGAGCTGCACGCTTTAGCTCTACGTTATTCTAACCGGCTTTTATATTAATTAATTTGCTCAAGAGTTTTAACGACTTATTGCACTTCAATTAACTCGTTTTAAATTGCATAATCCGGCAACGCGGCCGTGGCCGGAAAATTCATTCGGTAATAAACCCGATGGCTTAACTAGCCCACCGTTGTTTCCGCGAAATTACAAGAATTGATCGTGTATTTACCACTTGGATATCGTTATGGACCTCGATGTATGGAGAAATGTGAATAATATTGTGGAATAGGTTAGCTAGGCAACTTTGCGACAAACAATATGCACGATTTTCTCTTTAGCGGTGATATGAAAGTTTAGTGTGCTTTAGACAGTCTTTTCTGGTTTCCGCAAATATTCCGCGAGAATTCCAAGAAATGATTGCATATTTACAGCCTTTGGATTGTTACGACTTAGAATAGATATATTAACCACTTTCATAACGAAAAAAATTTCTATTGTTTATTTATTAATAGAATGGAAGTTTAGGTTTTAATATATGAAATGTGTTAAGAATAAGTTTTGCAAAATTTCACAAATTATTAAATTCTTATTATTAAATTATTGAATATTATTAAATTATTAGGCAAACTTAGGCATAATTTTATAAAAAATTTTAATTTGAAAAGAAAATCTACTCGTTTCTTTTATACAGTATCTGCTGATAACAACCAATTTGCTGTTGGGAATAATCGATTACGTATAAACCGTTGTTTATTAAATAGCTGTTCCAATATTAATGCCTTCTAATAATCTCGTTTCTCTTCTCATGAAATTACCAACGAAATACCATCGTGTATAAACGTGTGAACATTTGTAGGTGTTGTATCAAAAAGCGTTTGAATTTATGTACCTCGTGGCACAACCAGGCAAAGCGGATTTAAAGTTTCAAAGATACACACATGGTAAAGCTGATGAAGAAAGCGGAAGAAGCATGAGGACGGGAATTTGCAATTCATGAAGGAAAAAGACGTAGCGGCGTTTGTTATCTTTATGTGGTACTAGCAATCCTCCGGGCAACAAACAAAAACACATTCCGTTTCCAGCTATTTAACTCAAAATGGCGAGAAAGAACATAAATGTCTGAATTAATTATGACACGAGTTTCTCGCCTAACTATTATCAAGAACTTTGTTGCTACGTTAAACAAAATTTGTTGCCAGGCTGAAATTATTTTTCGAGGTGAAGCAAGTTTGCGGATCCTTTACTTGAAGATAATTTGTAGTGTTAGGTTTTAAAACTGGCTTTGTAATCTTCATGTAATCACAGAAATTTTCATTTTTTATATTTTATAATGAAATGTTCCTCAAATAATTACTAAATTACGAAAAAGCTACATAGAATACAGAGACAGAGCAACGCAGCTTAACTTTTCTTTCTTTTTATTTTCTTTCTTTTAATTAGCTTTATCACCAGCTTCTTATTTTTTTCCAACAACAGCACGCTCAAACGCGTATTTTTACACAATTAAGTAAATCCTCTTTAATCTGACTGAGTCTACATTATAAGCTCAGAAATGCAAGCAATATACAGAATATTACATTAGTACGTTAATACATTAGTACATTAATACATTAGTACATTAGTACACTATTATGTTCGTGTATTTACTAATTATATTACAGAAACATATTCTTGACTATTGACGCATACGGTGTACCTTCATAATTATCTAGAACTTAATTCATTTAAAATTTCATAGAATAGCAATTATATTTGTTCACTATGAATACAATTTTCCATATCTGCAATGCTGCATGCTAACAAATAATTTTCATAGTGAATATAATTGTATTTTCGTACAATACTTTGACACAGTCAATATTTTTCCACAATTCTACAGTTTCGCGATCTATAATTTTATTGCATAATTTAGAAGTGAACGCGTTGAACCAATTAATACTTTGTGACGCACGGCTAATTATATTCCCATGAAACTATCAACCCGACTTTGAATATGAAAAATGCTACTGAAGAAAAAGCAACTTTATAATATCTTGTCAAAACAGCAACAATCTTCTTTCCGTGCGAGTACTCTCGTGCTAACATGATTATAATGGTGTTGCGATGTAACAAGAAGCAAACGAAAAACAGCGTAATTCATTCGAGCACATAAGAAGAATCTGAACCAAGACCCTTTGATCTAAACAAGACTCATGAAGAAAGCAACGAGATAAACGTAACACCAAAAGGAGCAACATAAAGAGAAATAAAACGAGCATAATGCGAGGCAAAGAAAATCTTGGGAAATCCAAAAGCGAAGAAAGGAAAATGTGAAAAGATAGTAGCATGTAAAATGTCGATTCTCGGAAACTTTGTGAAACTCGGAAACTAGAAATAAAATTTTCAACGCCGTGAGAAACGCAGGATCAGGAAACCAAATTATTTAAAAGAACATAATTTACACTAACGTACACTAAGATACCAGTGATCGAGGAACAACTCAAAGGATGATCTCCGGGAAAAGAAACGTGGATCGGAAGGAGGAGAGGGAGATACGAGGAGCTACGGTACAATTCAAAGGGAGGAGCGAAGCTGTCCTGAAATGAGGTCGACATAATTGCACCCCTAGTCATAGTGTTGGCAGAGCAGAAGGTGGTAGACGAAGGAGGCAAACGATGGTAAGAGAGAGACAGAGCCATAGAAGGGGTTAGGTAGGCTGAGGAGAAGGAGAGTTGGTTGGTCGCCATCTATTGTCTTAGTCGTAGACTCGACTCGGCCCTGATTAAATACTTGACACATCCCCGCCCGATCCAGGCCGGCATAACTTTGTTCGAATTGTAATTACGGCCCGGATCGGACTCCGGTTACGAACGAGTTCCAACCGAAAACCCCCCGGAAACTTGGTCGTCGTACCCCTTTCTGGATGTCGCGGTTCTCCTGCCTCCACGACCTCTGGATCCGACTTTCCATCCAACCTGAAAGAGCGCTCGATCTCGAAACAGAAATCCGTATATCTTATCTCGCGCAATTATACGCGGAAATGTATCTTGTCTGCTCGGCGGAAGTTCCTATGTGCTCTGTGTACCAAGGGAATTGCCATTTCCGTCGTTCTTTGCGCCATTCGAGCTCGATCCATGTGTGTGTGCTGAAGTTTAAGGTAGGTTCCAGACAAGTTGCTGGGTTTTGTGACAAATTAGCTATACGTCGTTAGGAACATCATTCGCGACGGTGTGTTAATTACGTTCTATGCAACGTTTTAACATCTAGATTACGGACTTTTACGCATGTATGGGGTATTTAAGGATTCAAAGATACAGAGATCACGCATTTCGCACACTCGTTTAAGAATCGATGAAACTCAAGAAAGACTATTAACGGTACAGAGTTGTTTAACTTTTTTGTAGCTTTATTTTTAAATGACATTGGAATGAATAGCCTTTGAACAGTTCTTTGCGAAAAACCCTGACGGAAATCCGGCATTTTTTGTTTTAGCTAACAAACGATTTATAGAAGTGAAACCACCTCTCAAAACAATTGCGAGTTTTCATATTGCCGTGAATATTTACAAAACCATGTTAAATATGAAAAAAATGGTGAATTCAAAGTTTCGAGACTTTTCATGCTGTATATTGCGGCGGCAAAGCAATTTCATCGAAGCACATAAAAGCTGGAATACAGCAGAATTAGTTAAATAACTGAGTGGATGCTATGTGTACAAATAGTATTGTGTACGTTAACTATGGTATATAGCAAGTGACAAAACACGAGAAGACAATAGTTCAGACAAACAAAAGAAGACAAAACGGTAGAGAAATAAATTCAAATTAGAAACAATGGTATTTCATTGATCGCAATCTGAACGCTTACTGTAAATAGCGATACGTGCCGTTTGAATGTACGCGAACGGCATTTTGTTAAACGTATAGAGGCAAAAATATCATCGCGGGATTTCGTTTGCAAGGCTCGTTATCTGATTACAGAAGGCATGCTACTGCGAGGCATTCGCGATCTTGATGTATACGTGTGTCCGTGACGGCTGTTCCTCGAATCACGCGCGATCCCTACAAATTCTCGAGACACACGCGAGCCAATCCCTCAGCGATTTTTTCTCAAAAAAAAAGGGAAGCCTTTGAATTTTACGAATAAATTTGTCATTTGTTTCTTACACGATGGTATTCGTATTTGCATGAGCAAAGGAATAATTAATTTACTCTGGTTTTCAGGTCTTCGCACGTAGAAAGGTACAAATATTCTTTTCCTATCTTCGTAGAACTGGAGATAAGAATTTGACAAATTTTACAGCATTTATATTTTCATTGTAGAACAGGAATTTGTCGTTAAGCTTAAGATACATGTACTTAAATTTTTCAAGACAACACAATTTTCCGATTTGTAATAAACGCAACGATACATCAGAAATTAAAAAAAAATATATGTTATGGACAATTTTAAAGTCTCGTCTAGAATAATTGTAATAATAATTATCGTAAGGACTTTGAACAGTTTACAGAGTTTTGAAACAGCAATTTATCAATTTTTAACCAACAAAATTCTAACATTTTTGCGTCTATCGATTTTCTATAGATGCGTAAGCATCCGCATTCTATTAGCCGTCGCATTAAAATTCTCATCAAATATATAATTCATAGATCTCATGAATTATTAACATTGCCGACTAATCATCTGTCAAATTACAAGCTTCCAACCCTTCGAATTTTCAATAATAAGATGCACATAGCAGATATGCTTCATTAAATCATGAAACGAACGTTATTAGTTGTTTTTCGGTCTGACAGATGATAGTATGAAAAATACGACGTAAATGTGAGGAACGCGTTGTAAATTAGAATGGCGGAATTGTCACGAAAACCAGTATCAGATTTATGGACAAGCCGAGCTGGAAAATCTAAATCCCTCGTGATTGTCTGTCAATTATTTATGATTGGCGGCAATTTGTCCAATGGAGCATAAGCCCTGGCGGAATGGGGGTTTACCGGCTGTCACCCAACATTTCGGACTATATTGCTCGTTTTTATTCTTCCTCGCTAATGTAACAGTCACCACGAGCAAAAAATAATTTGCGACTAGTAATATCATGTTCCTGACAAATCCTTCTTTCCATATCTTTCGAACATCTCGATACTCGTTACTTCCAAACATGTACATACTCCCGTTCTTAAATATGAAGGCGCTATAATGGACTAGATGATTTCCAATATTAAACTTGTCGATTTAGATAAGGAGGAATATCGTATAGTGTTTTACCGTGCCCATAGGATAAACTTGGGAACAGAAGATATTTTGTATTACGTAATAGTTCCAATATTATGTTTGAGATTTTGAATTTTATTTTACGCGCATCACGAAGGCGCTCGATAAATACAATTTTCATCAGAGAATTTGTTTCATAAACTAAAAGGTTACATCGTTATATTGTATACGATTTGAACACAATAACCTAAGGCTAACAATCCTTCGGTCGATTAACTATGTCGAGGGAAAAAGCAAGGAGCAGGACTTCGTTATCGTCGAAAATTCTCGCGTAATAGGACTTGTAATGTCTAACGGGACGACATGCCATTGTGGCAAGTGTCGTGCCGCAAAAACGACGCCACGCGTCGCCAACGGAAGGGAAACGAAAGATGTTGCGACTGGAATCCCACGCAAATATTTTCTGGGCCATTTCAGAGGAGACTCTGAATTCTTTCGACTTCATTCCAGCCGACGATAAGGCACGATATACGGAACGGTACTCGCGTGATATAGCCACATTGATCCACCCCTCGACGACCTAACTTAACCCCTGGACTTGACTCATTGGATCATTTGATTTTGATTACATTTTAAATTAATGAAGTTACGTGAAAAGATAAGATTAGAAGGTTATAGTTATCATGTGTCGTTCACGCGTTCGGTTGATTGTTACGAGTTGCTGAAAATATGATATCCTTGATTTTGGATTGACTATAATTAGAAAATAATCAGCGTACCTTTGAAGTGAAATATGAAATTTTGTGGTAATTGGTTTAACACATTTAAAGGAGATTTTTCATTCAACAACGAATGCAACAATATGATGATTGAGAGTATAATATTGTCTTATATCGCTACATTTAATGATACGAAAAAGATGACTATATCGTTTAAAAGATTCTTTCTTTCAATCTTTTACAAATATGATGAATTCAAGAAGCGAGACATAAATGCTCTAATATGTACTCCGTAACTAATAAATACTCTAATAATTCTCTTATGTGTATAGAATGTACGTTACATTTACGCAATACATTTGTTCTTTAAGAAGAGAGATATTTTCATTTCTTTCAAAATCTTTCTCTAGAATTTTTTCAACAGGGAGTTTGAAAAGTGTAGGTATTAATTTTTTCTATCAGCTATCGATACGGAGTATTTTCGATCTTACAATCAAAAGACGCCCGAGTCGGGCAGCACCGAAAAAATGTGTCGATAAAGGGAAACTTATAAAACAGATGTGAAAGAAAAAGCATTTAGAAAATATTTCAAAAGCTATTAAAACTTTTTCAGTCGAATAATCTCTTTCTCTCTCCTATGCTGCTTAGTTCAGGAAAAGAACCTTTAAGAGATAACTTAATAATTGAACGAAATTGCCTTCGATAAAGTACCACGGTGCTATTTACCTCTTAATTTCCGATTTTCTTGCTGTAACTTTATGTTAACAGTTACCAATATTTATTTCTTCCTTTATTATTGAATGGGAAACAAGTGTTGGAAAATATAAAAATATTATCATAACAGGGAAAAATTTTCAATTTTGTGCGTGTGAACTAGTATGAAACATGTGTAACCTTCATAACGAAAAGGGGCTACAGGAATTGATTTTCAAATATCATTTTTATGTAACTATTTGTACGTAATAAACGTGAAATACCTACGTGCGTCAGAATTGATTCAGTTTTCATCGTCCAAATCTAAATAAAAAGTGCAATGAGTTAATATTATACATGTTTGAATCCTACAATCATTTCATTCCTAACAGAATAAATATTTCTTTACAGCGACGCTATTTAAAATTGGTTACCAGATATTTTGAAATCTCAATCCATCGCGAACATTATGTCAATTTTTAACCAACTAAAGAATCGTTGATAAAATTAACATAACGTTGTTCACAATCCTTGCTTAAAATTTTACAAGAATCGAGAATCCGTGCAAAATGCGCGAATTTATCGATATGCGCGTGTAAACCGCGTGCGCATCAGTATTTACAAATTTATATCAAATATTGTCTCCCCTGTGCGATATCAGCAGCAACACTTGTTGCTCTTTCTTTCTTACAAAAGATTGATGTTTCCATTTTTCATTCAACGAGACTTACATTCATTCATGAATCGCTGGAAAATCGTTTCGACACCCTATATTCCTTGTGGAGCGATAAGATAAGCGTTTAATAATAAATAAAACAAGACTCACCAGTCACGTTGACGAAATTCCAGTCTTCAGGAGCCAAGTTCAGCGAAACCACGCGTTCTTCTTCACTCTTCGCTCTCGTTTACCCTCTTCGTTTATGATTTCCCCGCTATGTCACGTCGTAGCTGGGCTTTCGCAGTCCCTAGAGTCTTCTTACTACAGATCGCACCGCACGTCACTGTGTTCCTCTTTCTATGTCTCTTTTTCTTCTTTTTCTAGTCTTTATGCTCGCGTGTCTCTATCTCCAGCCACTCAACGAAAGTTCAACGATATACAGAGTACGATATATTTCTATACGATACAAAGTTCACCACAATACACAATCACGCGGCTAAATAGAGGATTTACATCAAGTTCATGGCTTGTTTCCTCATAGAAGAGGAAATATAGAGAAGAGAGCTATCGATATCTTTCGAGTAGAATGCTTCTGGTGTCCTTTTTCCTCATACAACGTTTCGAATAAGGAATAAAGCGAAAGTCCTGAGAATGATAAATTATAAAATGTCAATATCGAAATTTTCAGTCAAATTCTTCTTTGCGGAAGAATTTTAACAGAACGCCGAATGGCGGCGAACGTTGATCGTGAACGACCTTGGTGTCTCGGTGCCTGCTCCCCGAGAAGGTTACCAGCACGTCATTTACCTTGTTACCAAGATTAAAGACGAGAATTGAATGCTTCAAATCTTTGAAGACCTATGGAGGAAGCGTCTTACGACGAGGACACGCAAACTCCAGTCTTTTATCATAGACCATGAAGAAACGAATCAAGCACGGAGAAACGACATGAAGAAAGTTTTTAGCATAAAGCGCCCTTTACTGGCTGGTACCACCAGTGGACGTAACTGCCGTGTGCTTCTGTTAGATTCTCCTGTGTTCGTAGTTTGGGTTGGTCAGATCGTTCTCCAAGAGACCACGAGGAACACGTCCGTTCGCGAACTGTTCGCCAAACGTACTGACGATCCCTGCGGCTAGTTCGCCGGTGACGTTGTGCCTTCGCGGATTCGATTCTCGGATGGGCATGCGCCACGTTCCAGGCTCTGGAGGGAGGCGCTACTACGGAGGTGCATCCACCACGGGAGGGTGGTTGCCAGGCGGTTTTTCCTTTTTCTCGTTTTTCCCAACTTTTGTCTCGGCCCATCTTCTTTTCTCCTAACCCTCGTTATACGGTGGAAGTCCGTTTATATTAATCTGTGGACAGATAAGCAAGTGAACGTGAACAGATCGGTAATATAAGTCATTGGTGATTCGTTAATAACTATAAATTTGGGAATACACGTAGTCGTAATCGTACGTGTTTGTGGGGAAATTTGAAGGTGTAAAAATCCACTGAAAGCACATGCATTAATTTGAAAATATACATAGAAACTACAAGATATTTATGCGTCTGTTTTATAGACATCACAGAACTATTTCAACGGCCAATTCTCCACTGTATTAATAAGTCTAAATATTTAGCGAGACTACGCTTATTACGTGTACGTGTTAAAAGGATTATACGTATACTATACTAATCTTTTGCAGTGATCTATTTTATAGTTTCTATATACATTTTCAGATTGGTTTCAAATTTTGTCAATATTATCACGAAACGTAGCTCGTTAGTGTATTTTTGTGAAAAATTTTTCTTTTTCCCGGGAGTGGGTGGAGGGAATTCTTTGGTTCGATAGAGCAAGAAGATAAGATTCATCATTTCGATTCGTTTAAAGGTCGAAATTGAATTTACTTCCGGATGAGGACGTGTCTTTGAACATTCTCCCTCTTCCAACGAGGATTAGGAAGAGGAATTTAATGAGTTCCTTCGACATGAATCCTGCTGGAAGTTTGACAATTTATTTTGCTGTTTCTGCAGAACACGGATTTGTTAGCCGGCTAACGATCTCTGAAGCGAAGTTGAGGGGTAATTACGTCTTGAGCACTTGTTGCTCTTTCTCTTGTTATATTTCTACTTGTATTGTCCGCGGATGCGTTACATGGTTAAGGGCGGCCTCGAAGATTTCGTTTATTTGCGACGGGTGTCTTGTAGGTGATATTATGTCTGTCTTATCTTTACAGAATACAAACATTTTTTTGTATAGCATTTCTTTTAATGTAAACTTTATTGTACATAATCCCAGTATTTTTTAAAAATAATTAATTTAAATAATTAATTTAATTATTTAAAGATAATTTAGAGCGATTCAAGATCGTCATCGGAGATTCCTATTCTTAAGTTTTTCTAGCGTAGTATTTCTCTTAAGTAATCGGCAAACTTTTTTAAAGCGTTGTACGGGCCTTACACATATGTATGTATATTAAAGATCTTTATTCTTAAAACGTTTTAGTATACTACTTTTATTAAGTACTATATTAATTAGCGAATTGATGTTAGCAAAAATTTTCATTTCTAAATTGTCTGAAATTTTCTACAAGTTTAGCTACTTGCACCCACTTTAAAATTTCGTTAGAAATACCTTCAATATATAGAAGTCTACGTCATTTCACTTTTTCACAGTATCGATAAAAAAAAAGGACGCAGTGGGCAATCCAATCAAGACATTCGAGTAAAATAAAATAAAATGAAATTCGTCGTCCGTCGCTCCAATCAGAGAGCGCATTCACTTACACCAGACTTCATTCATCGAACGATTCAGCCGTGTAAGTTTCGAATTTCAGAAGCGTGACTAATTTCATTATTGTATCATCGTACATTACTATGTATATAATATATTTGCAAAGTGCCAGATTATAATTATTTGAAGATGTAGGGAAAATTACGTATAACGAAACTTATATACATATAGTACAATTTATATGTAATGAAATTTTCCAAAAATTATTCTAATTCCTTCTATAACGTCGAGTGTATTGTATAGTTAGTCATAATTTGCAACCAGCACAATTAAAAAGTTTATTTAGCAATAGTTCCTTTAGTGTTTCTAAGTATTCTAAAATGACGATTGGATGTTATGCTTTAATAATTTCACACATTTGAAGAATGAATTTGTTTCGTTCGAATACGATTGAATGTAATATTCTTCTCTTTAATACTTAATTTTCTTTATAAGATCGAATTGTGACGTGGATAAATTAATTTCATGTACCGTTACATTGTACCGTTATTTCATAGACAACTTCGCTGTTTATTTCCATACACTCATTATGGTGTATGGTACACGCGTAATAAATCGTTTCTCGCGTATTTTCCTCGATAAAACAAATATGTTGTTTATTCAACTGTTTTTATTCATAAAGAATCGAAAATCCACATAAAATTGAGAAACATTTCATTTTGCCAAATTTTAAATATATTCACTAACGAACATGTAACATTCAACCTTTAACGTTTTAGCATATAACCAATCACATTCAAGCCATTCCTATCGAAT
Source organism: Bombus confusus (assembly GCA_014737475.1). Classification (NCBI taxonomy): domain Eukaryota; kingdom Metazoa; phylum Arthropoda; class Insecta; order Hymenoptera; family Apidae; genus Bombus; species Bombus confusus. The sequence continues at coordinate 578,526 of JACXIV010000053.1, read as the reverse complement.
CTCTCAATTTCGATTAATTCAAAGTTCGATATCGTCGATGTAACATCGATACTCACCATTTTTATCTATGTACACTGCGTGCTTCCCGCCAATTGCATTTAACGTGATGAAGCAAAAATATCGCTTTCATTCGCCAAGACAACCAAAATTAAACGAATTTTACTACAAAATCTATACAAACTCCAATACCATGCCACTTTACCACTCTACACATATATATACTACTTAAAATCTGTCTCTAATATTCAATTTTCATCGCTTCACACGACACGTTCAACAACGTTCAAAGTTCCTGTAAGAGCCTCTCAAATTATATCGTTCCTACACTCATCCACGGTTTATCTTACTCAATATATTCAATAACAATTCTATGCACACCACAACACGACTACGTTACATATTATTATAAAATATTCGTACGATTATTCACTCGCAAAATTTCAAGTACGCAAGAAACAATTAACTATTCGCGAGAACCACGGCGCGTATTAACTTACTGCCCCCTGTAGGAAATTTAGGTGCAACATAACATAGCATTCACGTTTTCTCATTGGCTGATCAAGCATGAATTCGCTCAGCAGCCTCGACAACAACGCCAGATTGAGACAATACGCGTCGGCTGCTAGCAGTAGCAAAACGAATGCTCGTGGGGCCGTGGGGGCACGGTTAGTACGAGAAACCCAGTTAACTCGGGCAGGTTGATTACGCGCGGCAGGTGTCACGCGCTAAAGTTTCGTCTAACCGCGCGAAATACCTTACGAATTACAAGCAAGAGTTCTCTCTGCACCCTTGCCTGCGCCGCAGTTAATTGCACTCGCGACCAACGAGCACTTTACGTTTACGGAAAAGGCGAGAAACAAGGGACGAAAGAGAGAGTTGACCACCGCAACGCCACTTTCTACGCACCGCAGACTGTTCCCTCAAACTTTACCGTCTTTGTAATTTCGTTCTTCCGCGACTTCTGATTATGTCTGATGCATCAGCCATTGCAACAAGAAGGTAAGAAATGACGGTTGAAAACAGTTTCAAGTACGCTTAACCTTAAATCGCGCAACTTTTATGTACTTATAGTACATAATTAGACGTAGGAGGGATACGTATGTATGTTTTTAGTGGACAATTAAAATTTTTTAGATTAGATATTGGAATTTTATGTATGTGCGGAGGGACATTCAGTGTTGTGGAACAATTATGTGCATGGATATTGGTAAATTATTATGACACTCGTGAAGCGAGGTTAACATAAAAGTCACTGGGAAAATTGAACAGTAAAGAACCATGTATTTAAATCATTTGAATGGATTTTTGAACCGAATAGTGTAAATTAATACATTCGATCGTATAAAGATATTATAAATAATACTAATGAAGAAATAAAATTAACCTGAAAAGTTACTAGAAAATTATTTTGTTTTGAAGTTTATACTAAAAATATCCATGTATTCAAATTTCTAAATGTATCTTTTATCATCATTTATATAAAAATATCGTAATTAATATATACTAATCAGTTAGATGTGTATGTAGTTTGAATTGTTATCTTACATCAATACAAAATTTAAAGGTGCGAAAATGTATACAATGTGAGAACATACATAAAGTATCGAAAGTAAAATAATCCTCATAATTTTTAGTAGATGAGATAAGTCCTATTTAGAATCTATTTGTTTATTTTGAAAATGAAAATTACAAATTACTGTGTTAATAAATACTCTTTCATAACAATATAATGTTTGTTAATGAAATTTTTTAATAATATAAATAAAACTTAGCAAACAAATTTTAAAAATTACAAGATGTATAATCATCTTATTCGACGGAAACAATATTTCAGATCAATATTCAGGTTTCATCTTCCAATAATATTCATAAAAATATGTATTTACCGAAACATCTATAATCTACCTATCATTACAAAAAGTAATTATCAAAAGTGAAAAAGAAGGCATATTCTTTTCTGTAACACGTTTAATTCATTCGGAGGGATTTTCATTCGAAATTTTATCACGGTCTACGTTTTAATGTTTGCATGTATTTAAGTACATATGTGACAATACTTAACTCGATTTTCGCGCGTGTCTGCCCCACTCCCCCGCTTAATCTCGTATCAGCATACGAATTTCGCGTTGGCGGTAATTTCAGGGGATGCATTTCTCGCGGATATAGAGGTTCCGCTGCATTATCAAAGAAAATTCTGGGTTAAAACGTTGAAGCTCGAAGCTTCAAGCTGAATATCCGGCAGATTTTTTTATCCGCTCGCGATTCGCGCAGCGATAAAGAAACGTATTTTCCCCTTTGACGATGTGTTCGCGCATCTCCGAATTAGTTCTCGTACCGGTGCTGGTTACATTTTGTATAATTGCGAGCGGCTTGTCGCTCTACAATCCGCGCGTGTATGATTATTCATGCCACGAACAAATTCTCGTTCTCAGAATGCGTGGAATCGCTCGTCCTCGTTCATCTATATCGCGAAATTACACAAGAAAATCTATTACAGAGTTTCCGTTCAGTAGAAACTGGGACTTTTTAAGAGATTCTGGAGAAGCAGCCAAGGTTTAACTTTCGTGAGAATGTCAGAAGGTTAATTACTGCTAGACTAGAGATATTTATGCATTTAGGGAAAACTTTAGTTTACAAAAATGCAGAGAATTCATATAACATGCAAGTTAAATTATCTAACGAAAATTCGATCGTAAATTTTACGACAAAACTTGTGTCGAATATTAATTTCTTTTCTTACAATGTAGAAAGTTAGATTTTTATCTTTTTTCAATTTTCTGCGAATTACGATAGAGAATACGTACAGGATGTATAATCGTAAATTTCGAGGGAAGAATAAATTCAAGTTCGTCGGAGATCTTTAATTCATTTCGCAAACAAGTTTCACCTCCCATAGGAATTACTTTTTATTCTCCTTTTCTTCCTTTTTCGAGGAATTGTATGAAATTCGCACAGACGAGCCTTCTTCAATTCACCATAAAAAGAGTGATTTAAGATTCCGTCTGCATTCTTAGAATTATATCTCTATCATCCATTTTGTACCCTCCAATCGCGGGTCTGGTGCAAACGCATTTTTCTTCCGATACTAAGAACGGGGAGCGGCGTAAGTTATTTCTTTAGTTCGATGCTGTGAAAGTCTTCGAGGGGTAACATCGTCGACGATACCATTTCATCTCCCGATTTGTTATATTTACGAGAAGTTTCGTCCAATCGGGCACTTTTGTGGAATTAACGCGCTGAATCTGCACTGGCTCACGAAAGTATTTGAACATTTATAAAAGTTTTCTAAGAATACAATATGTGTTATACTGAACATACATCTTCAAACCAATCTCAAATTCTACCAGTATAATTTTCATAGTAATATCTCATTACAGTGCTAAACTTTAAATGTTTCGTGTAACACGCGTGATATATTCGTAAAGATTTGTATAAACGTTGGAATATTCTCGTTAATCAATGTACATATAAATTCATATGTCGCAGTTCAACAAAAACACCTAAAGCTACTTCCACCGACTTCTATTAAATTCGAAGCACGTACAAACGTGACAAATTAAAAATGAGTGCTATTCCATTGAAAGATATAATTCAAAACTCCTAAATACATAGCTGTATAGCGCTTTAAAGAGCTTTAAACTGTGGAGCGAAAAGCGCACGTTGCCCCCAACAATACTCTACGTGTACGTGTGGGGGTGCGGCGACATCGTCTTTATCGTCTGGTTGGAGTGATTAACTTCCCTTTCATTAACGCAGTATTCGTGACCTTCGTCGTATCCAGCGTTGGCGGTCTCTTCCTCGTCCCATGAAGCGTTTCTCGTGCATTCCACTCGCATTTTAAACCGTCTCATCCTCCGGTTATATCTCACCTTACCCGTTCTATGAAAGTCTGTCGAGGCTCGAGTTAATAATGTCCCCACAATTAATAATCGTGAAATTAATACCAAGGCACTGGGAATAAAGATAGATAGAGCGCCGTAGTCTTGTCTTGTCCTCTCTCTGTACAACCTCTCTTTTCCACGCTCGCCTCTTTTCACACCTTTATCCGCATTCGCCGTGCACCGTTCGGGATTAAACCTTATCGTCGGCTTTCTCTTTGCATAGGATCGCACGAAAGACGCGATCTCCAGCCCGCATCTTTCTACCAGAACCGCTTTGATTTCCGTCCTCCTACTTTGATCGGATCTTTGATACGCGTTTTCGACTCTCGAATCTGCTTCTTTCGTTCTTGCTTTATGTTGGCAATGCTAATTCGATTACGTCTGTATGTAACTTGATTTGTATCACACGAATGAATTTCTAACATGCTTTCACGTGTAAATTCTGGGAAAATATTGACTTTTGAAGATATTGACAAGTTACGTAATATTTTAGGAAAAACATTTTTATTATCTTTATATTTTTATTATTTGTGTTTATTATATTATCGGTCGTCATATCGCTAATAGGTATTTCAGAGAATATTGTACGTACATGTATGTATCTTAATATCTATGAATAAGCTGTATATTTGGTATAGAGAAAAAAAGTAGAAGAATAAAATTGTCATAAACGTATTCGCGAAACTATAAAAAATACTGTACAAACTGCAAAATTCGTTATATTCGCAATATTCTATGCTATATTCTGCATAATATTATATATTATAAACGCTTAATTATATTTTATAAAGTAGAATAAACTAACCAGTATCAGGGAATTTTTGAGGTTATGCATAGGATTGATGCATTGAATGTGTGGTGATATAAAATATTTTTACTCAGCGGATTCGTTGATCGAAAGAATTAATTGATTCCCGGTACGATCGTTCAATCCCTTCAAATTGCATCCTTCTCCGTCCTATTCGCGCAATGAACAAACTGCACACCGGTGCTCTCTGAAACGAATTTGGCAGAGCTCAAGGTTTGATTTCATCGAGCCGGTCTATTGGCTAGGACCTGGCTTTTCATCGGATGCGCGTTCCCACGTAGCGAGCAATTGATTTAAAAGTAGGATAGGTCATCGATTCGCCGCGTGGTCTTTCAATCGAGATTGGTAAATGAATCGACGGATGAAAGGAGAAGCAACGAATTTCCCGTAACTCCGTACTTTTCCTGTGTATTATCGAAGCATAACGTCCGGGATTACGTTTCACGATTGGAAACGACTCTCGAGCTCTCGTGTGGTCGTTACAACTTTCGGTCTCCTTTCAAAACACGTCTCAGCAATTTCGCCTGGATACGTATACTCCCTGCATCGGAATTTATCGAAACTTCGTAATGTTCCCCGGCATTATATAGAGTATTGGAAGTTTATGCTATGGGTGTTTTATTTCGATCGATATCGGTATGCATTTCTTTCGACTTATTATCGTTATTGCGCAGTTTCGGCAAGTAGTATGGAGTATCTCTTAAGAAAGAGACACTTTTAGACATTAAATGTGACTTCTCTGGAGGCAACGATGTTCCCTTTCTTTTGTAGTCGATGTTGCAATTTATTGATACTCTAGAAAATGTAGGAAGTCACAGTAAATTGTTCGTTCAGTAAAAAATTCATGTGAATAGCTGAAACTAAAATTTCCGAACTGAAGTAAAACTTGTTGAAGCTACAACGCACTAAATCTTCCTCGAACTCCCTTTTCCGTCGATAATTGATCTCAATCTCGATGCATAAATCCCGCGCGTGCTTCACGTGTCTCGTCTTCGTTCTATCCATCCTTTTCCAACTTACATTCCGATGGTGTTCACCCTCTCCCATTGTTCTGCGAGAGAATCTAATGAATTTAAGCCGTCAATAATACGTGACGTCGGAAGGGCGGTAGAAACCCTCTCCGGTGGGAACTCGAAAAGCTGCTGCGAGAGTCGTGTGTCGTCCTGGTTTGCTCGATACGGATTCAGTTGTACGCGAACGCACACACGCGAGAACACGTACGAACAGAGGGACCGGGTTGTACACAACGAGGAGCAACGGGTCGGACGCAGTCACTGTGAAATTAACGAATTTTTCACGGTAGGCACATTAACTGCTACCGATTGGGTCAGCAGAAGCGTCGAACCGTTTATGACAATGATGCGATCGATCCCGCGGAATGACAGAAATACAATCGAATAGCTTCGTGGGTGTGTATATATATATATATATATATATATATATATATATATATATATATATTTTACCTGGCTGCGAATTTGACGCCGCGTTTTTCTGCACGTGCGAATGGGAAAATTGTAAAATGTGGACCGTGAATCGTGATTTACGGCGAATCTCTCTTTGGTGGATGTTTGCAATGGTTGGATTTTGTTTGCGAACGTATAACTGAACTGCTCTGAACTTGTAATTTTTTATTTTTGAAAATTCTTTATCCTAACAACATACAAATTACAATTACGCTCTTGTTAGAAAATCTGATAGCAGAACACATCTCTTAATTCTTGATTTTCCCAGCAAGAAATACTTCGATCACCTAACCATCCAATCTGGACACACGGATAAAACTTTCTCTTTCTAACTGCTACAGCATCACATGGAAATAAAGCCCTTAACCAAACGATCCTCGGGTAGAACAGTTGACCTAACGCATCGAAATCCCGCGTTCGATAGGCCCATGTTACTGGTACGAGTTTAGAGAACGATCCAATTAAGCAAATACTTTCGAAACGTATAATCGTTGTTCGCTTCGAAATGAACCCTTGGTGGAGAACACCGGGGCTACGTTCGAAAGTCGAGGATCTCGAAAAGTCGAGTATCGCGATAAGGGTGGTGGCGGGTGGTGTTAGGGGTGGAAAGTGGGGGGTTACCAGTAGAATTTCCGCCTTCGTGCACCTACGACCGTTGGGCAGGGCTAATAGGATTCGCGAAATTAATTACCTGCATTTGCATAAGCCCCCGTAAACGTTTTTCTTTTCTACCCTGGCTCCTCTTGGGCCGAGGAACGAGAGAGGAGCGAGGCGGACGAATAATTTTCACGAAGAAATTCGTGATTACGTTAACGATATCCTTCTCTCTGTTACTTCCGAATATTCGTCGTCTTCTTCTCATCTGAATCGATCTCCTTCTTTTTCTCTCTCTGGCGTCGCTCTCCTTTTTCTTCTATTCTGACTGCAACGAGCCACTACGTTACGCCGTTGCGTTTGCATCGTCAAGGACGACATTGTCCTCGTTGTCGTGCCGCGTCGTCGACTATGGGCATAGCACGGCTAACGAGATTTGTCGTCCAGGATAATTAGATTATCCGTACTCTCTGGACGAGCGGGGGAATTCACATAGACACGGAGACAGGAAAACGAAGCATCCATACCGCAAGAACGACGCCATTCTGTAACGAGCGGCCATGTGTTTGATAATTCGCCAGGGGAAAAATCGCACCGTTGCTCGCAAAGAAGGACCGCGATCGACCAGGGTCCGATTCTGATGAAACTTTGTATAACAGCATTGTATAAGAAGAAAATAGTAGATACTTATCTTTTTCGACTACGGTAATTCAAGTTTAAGGGACGAAACCATCCTCCAAAGTTCGACCCGTTAAAAGTTAACTCAGAGATTGCTGAGTTATACAGATAAAAAATTTTGTCGAATTTTCTTGATAATATTAATTGAATTTTGTGTGCCAAGACACTTTGCTCGCAAATTATAACAGTTACTCGCTTCAACCTCAAGCTCTCACAACTTCAACATTTTCAATTTCCAGGTTTAGTTTCTCTGTAACATCCTAGGAGTCACCTCTGTCCGGCGGAGGCTTTTAAAAAAATGCGTGCGAGTCTGAATCGTAGCCTCTGCGAAAATCCGTCGGTGGCTGCGTATTCGTTGAAATTACTCGCGATCCGTAGCTTTTGATCTAAAAAGCGGAGGGGTCGGTGACGCCAGGGTTCTCGTGGCATTCACGAAGCTATTGTCACGAGGAGATCACGTGTGTGATGCGCGAGAGTGAGACACAGTCGGCCTCGGGACATCGAATAATAGATATTACCACAAAAGCGGCGTGTGCCGTCACGTTGAAAATTGATTGGACATGTACCCGGTGGTTGATAAGGCAACCTCTTGTTACACGTGTCCGTGGATATATGCACTTGTCCACCATTGCAACGAGAGCAAACGTAAATCGCAAATACTTCGCTTTTCTGTCGCGCCGCGCCGAATAGAACCGTATGCAAATGGAATCGCAATCGAGAAATCCAGCGCTCGTTCCGTTTAAGTTCCACCTAGCTTTCTATTGTGCTACGGTCTTTCTGCACTGCGACTGTTATTAACGCTTTAAGTTATTCATACCACCGGCTGATGTGGTTCCACGCGAAAGACAAATACGAACGATTAAATTCCAGTCGTATTCTCTACTCTTTAATTTAATTGAACGAACTGGTCGATTGTTCCTTGGAAATTAATATTTGATTTTATTGGTTGTCATATTCTTATTTCTGTCACATTCTTATTTTTCTACAATGTACTATCTGAAAATATGTCATCGGGTCTTATATTTGTCAATTTCTTCCATAGTTTAACATATCTCTTGTTACAATACGAAGTGTACTGTTATCAGTACGCAGTGTGCTGTTGTGTACTGTGTACAATGTATAATTATGTACCTTATTGCTATAGGAGAGAACACGACGATTAAACATGATGAGAGTTTAGGTCGATTCTCATAATTTTTGGAAAAGATCGGTCTGTCTTTGTAACTTCAAGCATTCATCACGTTCTAATCTCCCTTTAACGCTTGTATTACATTACACGCGCTACACGATATTGTTAAGTTTGAGGGGCACTATTACGTTTGAATCTTCCTCATTTCTTGCCTTCTTTTTTTTTTTTTTTTTAAGCAATATTCTCCGTTGCTGTAATGACTACAGGAAAAAGGTGGAGACGTCGTGCACAATAAGCAGTATACCCTCCTACACAGTGGGATGATATCCCTTTTACACCGGCTAAAAACGTCACATCTCCATAGAATGCTGTTGGGAATAACTCCGTGCGAAAGTTCGTCTGATTATATGATGACAGGTTATTATGTAAAACGTAATCGTGCGGTTGAATGGCCACCTTCAATCTCGACGTATCGCCGATTACAATAATAACGGTGAATATTCGGTTGTGAAACAGTACTGTTATTATTTCGTGCAAACGACATTTTACGTGCACCTGGCCCATAAAATACCGATCGATGTAAGAAATTGGCGTACAGTTGCTTTCACACACTTTCCACTGTATCTCGATTAAATCCGAGATTGAACTGGTTACACGCTCGTGAAAGTATCGTATAATTGATTCCGAAGCGGATTATGACGAGAGCAGCGCAAGAAAAACAGTATCCCTTTCATTGGAACGAATCTGAAAGTTAATGAACGATTGGGTAATTCTGTTCATGGTGTGTTCGTAATTTTGCATCGGTTAAGTGGAGGATCAAGTCGCAAAGTAGGTGATTATTGCACTGTTGATCGTATTTACATATCAAAAAATCGTATTATTAACCCTAAATCTGGACGAGACTTCATGCTCAGTGCTGTAAACGCAGAAGAAAGAAAGAGGGGAAGAGAGGAAGAAGATGATACGACAGTTCCAAGTACAATCGATAGCTACAATGCGTCTAATGCTGGAAACAGGAGGGTCTTCTCTGGTCGAGTCTCGCGAGCCGACACCATCCAGAGATTGAAAGTCGATTGAATGGCGACACTGGACAGTAGCAGCAATAGATACACATCAATTGTGCCTGTGAACTTGAATTCGGCACACAATGGATCCAATGAAACGCATCATTATTGTCCGATTCCTCTCCCTTCCTTTCTCTATGTCCCTTCTTTACCACACTCTGTTCTCTCTGTCCACTCTGACGAACCCGAAAACACGATCTCCGACCAAAGGTCCAATGTACCAAGAGTATCGATTGTGCGCGTATCAACCACATTCATGCTGGACACCGAGAAAAGCGGTCTACATACGATTGATCGGAAGGTTCGAACTGTCGCGATAACCGATTTCTAGCCCCTAGGGGATGCACTTACGTTTCTGGCCAGACCTACGATGTCGAATTGACATGTTCAATCGATAACGTCGATACGAAGCTTGTTTATCATGTTTTACACCGGCACCATCGCCGGAGTGCAACGAATTTTCCATTCGAGACTACCTCCGTAATGTCGTGTTAATTGCTCCTGTAAGTTGCTTTTCTCATTTTGGTTGTACAGCGATTGATCGATGTGAGAATACCAACCATGGAGGAAGGCAGTATCTCTTGAAAAACCAATTATTGGCGAATCGACGAGAAAGAAATGCTACTGAATTCTGAAAATCCATTTAGACGCTTATAGTCTACAATAAAAGTCTTCCTATATCTTATAAGACTGCTATTTTTGTATAAACAAATCCTGTATGATACAAAGAAAAAATACAATTATATTTCGTGAACCCATTGAGGCACAAGTATAAGACATTTTTGTATAGATGGACAATCTTCGATCGAAGCTCGGTTCGGTTTCTACGCTGTGTTATAGCTCATATTGTACTTTATATTACAATCTAAACTTTCTGTTACTTCCAAAAAAAGAACTTTGACAAGTTTCCAACTATCTCTTGAGGTTCGCTTCGCTTTCTCTAAATGTCTCAATACCTACAAACAGAAGTATATCTATAACTACGAAGGATCAACTGTATCAAATCAAACTTTCGAACCAGTATCTTGAACGATGGTCGACCGTTTAGCATTGGAACGCTTCAACATTTCGGGTGGCCGATTCCCGGTTACGATACGCGAGGAACAAAGTTGAGCGCAACTTAGACAAAAATATCCGCGAGCTTGCCGGTCGTGCGGTATCAAAAGGAACGCAGGGAAATGGAGGGAAAAGGTCGGATGTGAAATAGCATAGAATTCCGAAACAGGGTTTAGTCTGTGGCGAGTAGCAGGGTGGTCGGCCCTATCGATGCAACGACGAATGGTCGGGAGAGGAGTTCATTACGCATGGAAAAATAAACTAAAGAGAATTGCTCGACTGCGGGACCAGTAGAGGAAGGCCGGTGCAGCATTCAATGCCACGGCCCTCTACCCCGTCTTCCTTTTTCTCTTTGTGCTCCACGGTAGGATCCCTCATCGAGAGTACCTCCATGGCCCTTATCCTTCTTTGCCTCTTCCTTCTTCGTATTGTGTCCTCCCTTTTCCATACTCTCTCACTCCCCCGTCTCATTGCTCTGCCTTATGACCACGCGAGCCGCGTAATGACTTAACCTCTCTTGCTATTAATCATTGAAATTAACCTGCGCTGTGCTAGAAGAATTAAACTGAATTTCGATGCTCACTACTCTTTATCGCTCCTTGTATTTTCGCTCGATTCGCCATTCATTTCGCGTATATACTTCGTAGTATCGGCGTTGGTTAAGAGACCTAACGAGACTCGATAACGTACAAATGGTAGAAAAAGGTATTGCGGCAGAGAGGCAATAAAAAGTATGAAACGAGCTTCCCGAATCAATATCTTTTCTTACGACTTAAATTTTGAAAGTATATACATGAAATTATTATAAACGATTCCGTTCTATATTTCGCCTAAATTACTTAAATCTCAAAAGTTCGACTTTCTCAGTAGGTTTTCTCTACCTTGTGTATATTTCGGAGTACTTAAACGAAGTATAAAAATATTCAAAGTAGATATAACAGAACTTATTACAACATTCAGCAGATGAAACTCTATTTAAACTCCTCCTTTCTAGTTATGTTCGTAAGAAACTAAAATTGCATAAACATTTGCAGCCGAATTATAAGTAACATATCGCGTACGTAACAGAAGAACTAAACAAAAGATAAAGAGTGGATTCTGTCGTTTTATGTTATCGAGTATTCCGTTTTGTGTTATCGGGTACTTCGTTTAAATAGTGCGAATTGGTAGTAGAATTCGCACGATATAGATAATAATTTCTTTTCCGCTGGGTTAAATTCGCGGCAGGAGCAAAAGGACGCGACGGCGTAGTGTACGAATCCCCGAGAGGGTTCTAGGTAGCGAATCCGAAGCTCGCTTTATCGCGTATAACGAACGTCACTGCATTAAACCCTGTTGCAGTGGGTAAGCGATGGCGCCGTCGGCTATTGCGTAATCTGCAATTTTATGCATGCCTGTCCTAAACGCGGCGAGGCAGGAAAGAAAGTAGAGATTTCGTGTGGTCTCTGTAATTGCTCGCCGCGAAAATAGCACGATAATAACCAGAAGCGAGGCCGGATATAAGGGAAGACGGTGCAATAACCAGCGGAACGATGTATTTAACCACTTACTTAATGCAACTCTGCGAATCTTTCTAATAAAATTAATGCCTCCGTCTACCGATGGAAATTTTAATTCGTTCGTAGATCTTTCCGTATATTGAAGCAACTCGGAGATTCCACACGTTGGTAAAATTCCAGTTTTATGATTTTTCAATTCATTGAGTTGGTGGGTGAAGTTGCATGAATTTGATGATTAAGAACGACAAAGTACTATAAATGTTCTTATGTTTTCTTTAACCTTGTTTCTATCGAAACATAGAAGTTGACCAAGCAGTCCTGCTATGAAAACCGGAACTTCGTCGACCAGTAATGGCGATCGCTGTTCAAACATAACTGTGCAATCTGAACGGTACTCTCAGGTAGAAAATTAATCGTATCAATCAGAAAGCAGATTTAAATTATCTGTACGCTGGCTTATTGCAAGCTAGGCAGAAAGGTTGTCTCAGATTGGTTAGGATAACCGATGTTACCGTTTGTCCTGTACATGTCTGTACAGCTCCTTTCACAAGTATAGGAACATTTGATCACAAAACGTGATAATTGACCTAGATCATCCACGAATCTATCGATTATTATTAACACTAAAGGAATAATCCTGTGAGGGACAATACATAATCGTTATTAATATGCATTAAAGATTTCATTAATGCGTGTTATTGCTATCTACTATATTTTTAATGTATTCGATATTTATCGTAATGTAATATGATTTCAAACAAGATTTGATCATTCTTATAGGTTTTAGTAGTTTCATAATAATTTTTAGGTCTGTTTTCTACGAGTCTGCCAACGCTTCTGAACGAAAGTGTACATATACATAGTATGCAAGAGGGATCAGAGGCAAAGGGTATGGCGTGGGTGAAACACGTGAGAGGAGAGGGACGAAAAGTAACAAGATACCAGTCGTCCGGTATAATCTGTAGATCTGACCGCGCGTGTTCTGCCCACGAATCCCGTGGGTGGTAACTGCCTCGAGGGTCTGATTTACAGGTGTAACCAGCAATAACGATTCACAGGAACGATCGAAAAAAGATGCAGAAGAATACTCAAATAGAAGAATCAATCGTGTTCTTGTTTTTGTCGTGTCTCTGCTTTTTCGCGCAGTGATACTTTCATTCATTTGATTCATTCAGATGATATTTTCATTCATTTTCTTTTATCGTTGCAGTTACATTATTTTTCAGTTATTTCAATTGTCGTTAATTCATTTTTAATAAAGGTGAATCGAAATTATCGGGAAAAATATTCTTTAAAATGGAACCTTGTATTTTTATGTCGAAGGTAGTTAATAAATACAATTTTGGTTACAGAATTTGTTCCATAAATTAAAACGTCTCGAATTTTTAGAACATCCTAGAATCTTAAGCGTACAGTTTTGTACAAGTTTTCCATATGTCTGTAATTGTCCGATCAGTGAATGTCTCAAATGTACATGGGTGTATGAAACACTCACGGTGTTAGGTGGAAGATAGATTAAAGAAAACAACGCGAATAAATTCGGTGAAACTATCTTGATTTACGGCGCCAGAGTGTTATATCGACACACGTCTCTGCGTGAATTGGTCACGTGCGTTTCAACCGATCGCGCTCCAGTGCTTTCATCGGGTGAACGTGACCGGTGGTTATCGATTAGACGCATCTTCGATCTTGCATAGTAATGCGATCGTACATCGTGAAATCACGTAATAGCTGTCGCGAATGCGCGAAGGGATTTGCATCTGTCAATCCGCCGCAACGAGATTCTCGTCGTGAGCGAGTTTACAATGATATTGCTATATCGTTCGCGCTTCTTTCTTTTCGTAATTAATAATTGCTTAGAAACAAAGTCGTATTATATAAAAGGTCATTTTATCGTTAATTGCCAATTGACCTTACAAAAAATTTCTATCTCGTCTAACATTCTCCTCTGTCTCGTCACCTTTTACCATCATTTATAATTCCAGCAAGCGAACAATTCTTCATCGTTTAATCTCAGTGATACATATAAATCCGGAAGCCACTATTTTCCAACCTGTACATTGTACGTAAAACAGAACAATACGTCAGAAGTATGTCACAAGGTACGTGCCTCACGCAACTTCTTGCAATCTCGTCTTTCATCATCTTTGACGATCATAATTCACGTTCATCATCCTCTTTATCAAAATTACCGGCATCTGGAGACCACCTGGTCATCCGAGACACGATACAGGTCACGATCATGCGATGATACGCGCGAATACAACCACACGAATACTCCGCGCGACATATGCACGAAACAATCAGGTGTTCGTACGAAGGTCTCCGGCAGGTAGAGAAGGTAGCGTGTTTGAAGGCGGCAGAATCTCTCAGAACGATCTGCATCGTGTGTTCGCGAGAAATGGAGCGACTGGCAGAGCAGGTGCGCGTACACCGCTTGGGAAATCGCGACAAAGTCTCTTTTCTCATCATCCTTCTTTTTCTGTTTCTTTAATCCTTTCTCTCGTTATTGACTCGTTTCTTTTCTTTGTTTTTTTTCTGGGGCGGTGGCAATTTTCAGATTCGTGCGCTGAGATACGAAAAGCGTTCATTGGGAATGGAATGTTGGACGTTGGATTTACTGAGATTTCCATTCCTTCTTATTTAATGTTTCGTCGATTGCTTCTTTTCCAATGATACATTTTTTTATAAGGTCACCATAGTATTACTGTTATTATTATTATTATAGCAGTATTTAGGTTCGTTGATTTGCTCACAGTAAATATAATTTATAATTATAATTGTAATTATAATTGTAATTACAATTATAATTGTACGTGCAAAGTTAATTGAAATTTAACACAGTGATTAAAAGTTTTAATAGGAATTTATCAATTATGACATTTAACAGTATAACTAAAAATTCCTAAAATAAAATATTTCTTAGACTGCATGAAAGAATTTTTTTTACAATTATTGATAATTTCGATAATTTCGATTTCTAATATCAATAATTGATATTAGAGGTAGTACATTTGTTGCTTTATTAGTTAATCAATCTTGACAATACAATGTTCGACCGTATATAATATAGTAACGCTCCACATTTCTACATTTTACTTCTCTAAAAGAGTCAATGAGATTCGAAAGTTTCTCGCGAAACCACAATGTTCAGTTTCCACGAATTAAGTGGAAATTTCCATCGAGGCAATCAGTTTCGCGGATTGTTGCGTAACGAAGCCCGTGCAATGCGCGTTATCACTCGAAATTGAAGGATTTATTATATAATTAAAGTTATAACTCATGCGTGCAGGTCATCGCGCGGTATATTCGATAGCGAGATGTAATCGAATTTCGATCGAAGTCACGAGGTACGTCAGTGACACCTGGAGTTCGATAATTGCTAATTAAAAATCGCAATGAAGCCCGAAGGAGGAAGACAGAGAGACAGCCGTGTCGTGGATTTTTTCATAAGTGGGCCAGTTTTCATTTTTTGTTTTTTTTTTTTTTTGGTGTTTTTTTTCATTGCCCAGATGCAGTTGTCGGAGCGCGTGAGTGTTCTGGCAGGTGACATCTGCGAGGTTATCGTGTTATTTTTACTGGCGTTGTCGCGCGTGCACACGCGGTGGACCTGCAAATACACAGCCACGGAGAAAGCTTGTCCCTTCGAGATATATATGGGGTGAGAGAAAAATGATTCACCGGGAATATGACGATGATCTCTTTTCTTCAACGACTAAAACACGAAATAAGTTGCGTTATTTTTAATTTTGTCCATATATACAACTATATAAGCACTTGCATACTTCTAGTAATTATAGAACAAAAAATCTGAAACTAATTATTTGAATGGATGTGGTAATTAAATGGTCTCACAGAAGCCAAGCAGATTAACTACACTTTCACATGACAGCATTCATAAAGATACATAATTTTCAGCAATTTATTACTACAGATAACCGCAAACTCTGAAACAAAGTTTAAAAAATATTTTTTGTAAACATTATTTGCTTTATATTTATAACAATATATATGTATATGTAGTCGTAAATATAAATTATATATATACACTATACTGTATATATTTATAATTCTAATAATTATCACTTAACAAAAACTTTCAAATTATATATACAGCAATTATATATTCTTCCGTCACCCTATACACGACTAATACGTCGGCCGGTTACGTCAACAGCGTGTGAATCTTCGCTTCCACGAACTATTTATTTCAGAAGATAATCCTTAAAATTTACCGAGCGCCAGGAGATAAAGCACGGTTACCGGATTGCGCTTTTCTACTGGATAAAATGTTTCAGCGGCGTGTCTCAAATTCGCCACTCTTCTAAAATTCATACGATGCCCCATTGTTTCGTATCTTCGCGCGAACTCCCTTATGAATTTTTAAACTCCGGCCAGACCGTACTCGCGAGTCCACGCAAAATTTCTACCTGTTTATCCGCTGAAAAATAGTAGCTGCGTGCTGCAGTTTCCGCAACTTCGTTTCAGCCAACGAAGACGAATGGCCAACTCGAACGAATAATTCCTACCGACTGGACGCAAAACGCTCTCTCTGTACAAATTCTACCAATGATCATTGAACATTGACGACGCACACACAGATAGTTTAGGAATTAGTATCAGCGTGGGCTATTTTCATATTTCTGTATTTGATGATCTTTGTCTTAAGTTGCAAAATTCGTTACCTTCGATTATTTTTTTATCGAAACCATCTAACAATATTATCGTCAACCATGTCTCTATTTCTGTGTACTTTGTATATATATCATAGCTTATGATTTTTGAAACGTTATAAAGAAAAAGTGTAAAGGGTATATCAAATACGAGGAACAAAGTGAGAAATGTATTAAATACGTAGTAAAAGTATACAGAGTGTATTATATTCAAAATGGAAGCAATTGCGAAAAATCCAGGAATCGTATATGCACATACACGAACCGAAGGGATCAGTTATGCTAGCGGAGAATCGATAAATTGCCGGATGATCGCGTTTGACGCGTCATCCGGTAAAAGTGGCCGATAAACGGACTATTTGGAAAAATGCTGGTCTTCGAATTTTGTACTCGCTGATGGCCAAAGGACCGGACTTCCAGGCTGACATATGGGACGCAGCAAAGAGTGCATAATCGTCGTCACTTGAACGGGAATTCACCGTGAAACCGGCTAGTATTGTGGCAGGATCAATCAACTCTTTTGGCATTGTTCCCTTGGAAAATGGCACAGGATCGTCTCACGAGATCGGCTTTCAGCCTTCTTTCGTAGGTTCCGCGAATACCCATCATCTCGTAACACACGTTACAATACAACGTTCGCTAAATGCTATCTTCAACTGCTTTTCACGTTTTGACGAAAGAATAGTTTCGTGACACGATGTATTCAGCCTTCTATGTGATATTTGTATTTAGTAAAACATTAGCATGTAGCGTGAATAGGTATCTTAACAGTGTAATATATGCCAAATGTGAACATCGGGTTTATTAATTCAACAGATAATCGATCGTTTAAATATTTTTGCCAACTCTGCGAGATATACGCTTCTACTACGGGGATATTTTCATTTTTGGATATATTTTGAGATTTGTTTCGAACGAGTCGAGTCTCGTAACAGTAACTAATGATATTTCAAAATAGAGTCTAACACACATAATATATCTATAAAAGGTATCTACGTGTGTTCGAATATCTCCGCCAGCCTGCGTATATTCTTTTGTAAAACGAAAGGTATTGTCTTGTCTCTTTTCAGAAAGAGCGAATCAAGTTCCGAAAAGGTTTTCATTAGACGAAAAACGCGACTGGTTCGGAGGGTTTCGGGCATTGTATGCAGGCGTTGCAGCGACGGGTTATCGGTTGTTCCCTGCAATGGAAAGATGGGGATGAAATACGAAGGGGGAGAAAAGTAGCAGGGTCTTTGACGCGGATGCATTATTTATCACCGTGTATGACAAGCATTTTCATGTTAATAGCGAACCTGGAGGTCATTACCTCCATATAACATTGTAACAACGCCAGAATTCGTGGCCCAGAAAGCTGGGAGCAGACGGTGAGAGTGAAACGTCGCACCCGTCGCACGCAGATCGTTACGTGCGATGCAATGATTATTTTCGATTCACTGACTTACGAAAGCGTCTCGTTAGAGAATATTGTACAAACTCAATCATTTATAACGAAAGAAATCGAATTCTTTCTGACTTTTTGTTTCTTTCGTTAGGAAATAAAAATTTGTCTAATGCGTGCATCCTGAAATTTGATTCGGATCAATGGCCTTTTAATGAAACGGTCGCGGAATCGTTTGAATAAAAGCAAATCGATCTCTCTTTCGTTTTTAGCGACAAAAATATTTCTAACGTATGAATCTCAACGAAATAGTCTCTCTGTAATATTAGAAGAAACGCGAATGGAATTTTGTTTTAATAAATACAATTTGTTTTTAAATAATACGGCACGGAATTATATTTATTCCGTACAAAATCATATAAAACATTCTAAAAAAATAGATAAAATTATTATAGACGATGCATCGTGCCAACTTATACATTTGCATGGTGGCAATTTCCGCGATGGATATCCTGAAATGGAAAATCTAGTAATTTGGCGAACCAGCCGGGGAAAGCTCCTTTTTAATTTTCCATATTAGCCGCGAACCTTTCGTCCTTCGTGACCCTCGTATTTTTTGATATATGCGCGCTGCTCGCCACGACTTACACCTCCACGTATGCCTGTATACAGTTTTCATTTGCGTAAAAGGTATTTACATATCGTCCGAATCGCGAAGTAAAAGCGAGAAACATCAACACCGATGAAAGCTCAATCCAACAACGCCAGAACGTACCTGTTTCCTTTGAAATCACTGGATTTCCAATACCAATGGAAGCAACGAAATTACCTCGACACCTAAGATTACATAATTTCCTTCACGTATGAGTTTTCTTAACACCATTCACGAAGCTTATTTAATTCCAACCAGAGGGAATATCCGATTCATTTTGTCGTTACGTAAAATTTTATCTTGCGATCGTTACGAGGCATTAATTCTTTAATATTTATAGAACCTTTATTCTATGATACATTATTTATCATTTATTTTATAATACAAGTAATATAACAGTTTATGAGTTTTAATCCATTGCAGAGATAATTCATAATATTGTTGGCATACGTTTTGCTACCATTCGTTTTTCAATTGTTTTTATTAACTTCTTACGAAAAAAATTTATTTGTTATGCGCAAGAGGAATAAAAAGAAAGCAATATTTCCCATGTATTAGGTTATCCGAAAAGTTTCTTTCGTTTTATAAGGAAATAATGGATGCACAACGTTAGCCGTTTTATATTATTATATTGAATTACGTATGATCATAACAATGGAAGTGGAACAAAATGGATCGTACAAAATTCAATAAAATAATATAAAACAAAAAAGGGTTGCGCATCTATTATTTCCTTATGAAACGAAAGAAACTTTTGGAACAACCTAATATTTCAAACAGTATAACAGCTCTCGTTTTGCGTTTAATTTCATGAATGAAATCTTTCTAATCGTTACACTTTTCACACATTCGCGATTCACGTAAAATTTCTTTATCCACGAGTTCAAACATCTGTTCCCGTAGAACTTCCATCATTATTTCACGCTCAAATAACACAGCCGTTAAAAAATCACTGGAAAGCGAAACAATGGCGGGATTTGGCGAGCTTTCTCCCTTCCGGGTGTTTCCTTAGCCGGGAATAAATTACTCGTAAGACGTTTTCCATCTGCGGTTCGATCGTCGATATATCAGCGACTTATCCACGAATTCGTAAGGCGCCGGGAACGAAAAAGAGTGAAGTTCGTGGAATGATCCGACGATTTTCTGGCCTGGTGAATGGCGCACCGGCAGGAAACTGTCTACGCGAGAAGAACGCCCGATTAAAGTGCCGTTTCGAGTTTTAAACTACCGCCAGCCCGGAACGTGTGGCGAATAGTTACGGAAACGAAACGTTTCGCCGATAGTAAATGAAAGCTTTAACGAACACATTATGCACCTCGATCGCTGCTAATCTGTCAATGCTTTGAAACCGTTGAATCTGATTTTCCAAACTTTTTCCCACTGTCACGGCTGTGCAATGATTTATATTCTTCATCCGTTTAGAAACTCCAGTTTAACACTTTCAGAGCAGCAAAACAAATACGTTTTTAACTATCAGTAAACTGTAATTATTACAATACTGCATATTTCCTGGTGTTTTTATGGAGAATATACGGTGCATTAAAATTTAACGTTAAATTTGCCGAACCATATAGTTAAGTAATAACTTTAGGTTTTACACTCTCACAATGGTCATTAGATGATTTGACATTCGTTTGATTTGACCATTTATTTTCTATTGACATTCAGACATTTCTTCAGCGCAAAGTTGAAACACGATAGAATCCCAAAGAATCACAAATACGTTATCTAGTCAATTAGTCGTTAAAGTTTACCGAATACATTCTCATTCAAAAGCATTACAACACTTACGGAAAGAGAAATACACAATAAAATCTGTTATAAAATAATGTAAGAATTAAACATTCGCGGTGAATTATCTTCGTGCGAAATTTGGAACTGATCTCGAAGTGGCCAAATTGCGTCTTACGTATAATACAGGAGTTAATCGATGAAGAAGCAACTGATTGCGCTTTTGGACCGTGAACCGAGGCCCTTTACAAGGCTATCCTACACCTCGAATATGCGGTTCGGTCGTCACATGCATATGGATCGTTGGTCCTTTCATCGTGTACACAAGTCGCGAATAAATATGTATGAGGCCGTGTGCATCGAGATTATTCGTTACTACCCCGTTTCCTTCTATACACGGATAGTCGATATTTTCTTTTCGTACATGTTTGCCGTTATATTCTATGCAAATTTCAATGCCGATCACGGTTGATTATTAATACCACCATCGCTGATATGCAATTCACTTGATTCCGTTTACCTTGTTTTACATCGTTACACGACGCATCGAATCCTATACTAATATAATTTTATGTAAAATGAAACGCGTTTCATTATTCTATTCCATCTTTATTTCATAATTCTGCATTATTACGTCTGTCGATTTTATTTATACGTTTCATATTATGAGTCGTTGAATATGTTTAACCATAAATATTTCATACTTTCTACATTTTATTTTATTTCATTTAATATCGTCACAGTCAGTGATAATAAATTAATTCAAGTTCAACGATCGTTTATCGAAACACGTATTCATGTAGTACATTTAATATTTACATCTAAAGGTGTTAATGTCTCTACGATATATCTTCGATTTTTAGAAAATGTCACACCTCCAAAAGCAACGTAGAATTTCTCCGCGAGATAAAAGTTCGATTTGAAAGGCTTCCACGAAAATAGTCCGATAATTAACACGTTGCGCAAATACGGCAGCGCATGAAATCACTGTGTCGAGCCCCAATCTAATCTAACCCCTTTCTTTTCGACTCCATTGAGAAGTACGCTGCGTCGTTTTGTTTCACGTGTTTCTCGCCGTATCGTGCGTGTACCCTTGCTATCGCCGGTGACAGGCTCGTTAATTAAAAATTAATAACAAAGGTAAATCATCGACGACTGTCCCCGATGAAAGAACCGGCGTCGACTTTGTGACGTTCAATGAAATACGAATGACAAGCATCTTTTTTCCGAGGTAAATATATCGTCCTTTGTCGAACGCGGGTCCCGATTCCCGAGGGAGCCTTCGTACATTCTTTGTACCTATTAAAATCCCGTCAAGATATCGATTCGTTGTCGACATGGTCCCTCTTGATATACCTTTCTTTTCGGACCCTATCTGACCAACCCATCGGGAATTTATTTCATAATTAAATAGGAATGACTATTTCGATATGCTTTCTGTATGGACCAGCCATGACTTTTCGATTCATTCACCGTACCTTGATAAAGGTCAGTGTATTACGGAAGTCAAACCGATCAACATCGCTTTTCGCAAAAATTTCCTAATTTTATGGTATAAATACACATTCAGTGGAATTATTAAAGGGCAACTTTCTTAGCTCCGTAAGTTCATTTATCGTAAGAAGATCACATAAATAAGATAAGGAAGGATGTTTGTAGTAACATCGCTCTTCTGTACTTTTGAATCGGTGGGGTTGATCGATATGGCTTCTGAACGACACATATAGCGAGACTTGTTTGTAACGCTGCAGGACATTAATAAGGGCTGTGTTTATCGAATTTAATCAACTAAATCTGTTGTCACCGATCTAAACAAATTCTACTGAAAATTTATTCAGTTCGTTGAATTAAACGAACTAAATTGCAGTTCTGTAATTGTTGCAGCGAATAAGCAATACGTAGCGAAATTTGTTCGTAACGCAGTAATAATTCCAAAGAGGCATCCCATACATTGCACAGCGGAGATTTCGATACAATATTAACTGCAAGGGCAGGAAGTTGGTAGAGGAGACGGTGGTGTATACATACATATAAGTAGACAGCAAGTGGTGGTAAGATACTCTTTCAATCCAATCGGGTCTTATTTCACGCGGCACAGACTCATATTTCACCGGTCGGATGTAAAGCCAATTGAATCCCTTTATAAAATTACCTACGAGGCGTCTCGCGTCCGAGAAAAGGTGGCGTAAACGAATTTTGAATGCGATAATCCCCGGTGATTCATTCGTCTCCGCACAATGTCTACGCGGTGAGCCTCCAATCTGCGAGGTTGGCTTTGGGGTAGACCGATCGATTTAAAGTCTCAAAGAGAAACCGTATCACTGTCCAAGCGGAGATTTTAATCCCCTGTAAATTCTAACAAATCGCCTATCCTATCGATTTTCGTTATTATTTGCCCTCGACGAAAAATTGAATGACTATCTGTTAAATGCATCCACGATATATACACTACGATATGTACACATTGGAACCGATTGTTTCAGCGCAACATTAAATTATAAATTATAGATTTAACTGCTTCTCGGATTTCAAATGACGTTTTAAGAACGTCTTTATATCGCTACGACTGGATTCAATTATCGCAATGCGAGTCGGTATTAAAGAAGAAGCAACTAAAATTCTCGTGAGAAGTCTGATCGTCCGATTACTTGGAGGCTGATCGTTCCTCCTTTTTTTCCATGCACTCCACTTTTAGGGAATTATAGAGCGAACGAACAAATTCCCGTCATAATTTATGGCCCTATCCGGCAACGACTTGTCGGATAATCCTGTGCCGGTCGGTTGTCGGCGCTATCCCTTGTTTTCTATTCGCCAACGCTATATAAGGGTGGCGCACGCGCGCACCACGCGCAAACTCCTAGAAATTCGCACTTCTTGTAGCTACAGTCTCCGGAAAGGTCAATATACCTTTAAATACATCGATGATTACCGTTCCAATTAAATTAAATGATTACTAGACCGCCGATATCTATGCAAATTTAGAGTTTTCTGTATGCACTAAAGGCCTGCGATTACGCTTTATATATTATATTATATTATTATAATTATTTATTATATTATATTATTATAATTATTTATTATATAATATATAATAAATATTATTATATAATATTTATATATATATATATATATATATATATCTTATAATATAAATTTTAATACGTTAGCACGTTAGACGTTGGGTGCCTTGTTGAAATATAAAATATCCAGCTAAATTCCTTCGTGGATATGAATAATTAGGTACTTAACCTTTTCCAGTCTTGAAGCAAATATAATAATCGTCTTTAAACTTCCGAGCGGTAGCATAAATATACAAAAGTGTTTTAAATATTTTGTTGCAATGCTTGGCAGAAAGGATAGTTTACGTAATTAGAAGAGTAAATTCATTTATTTTGCAGATACATTTTGTCTGTTATATTTGTCATCGTGAAATATTTATTATAATTTGATAAGAACGAAACTTCAAATTATCGAAATGACGCACAATTTAAATAATCTGAATGTCGTAAGTAGTCACATTTAGATAATGGTTTTATTTCTATCGTACATTTACATTTTTATTGCAAATATCGTTACTTCCTTTCCCCTCCGCCCTTTTCGTTCACTTTCCCTTCCAACTTTATTGCAGTCTCTTTATTGTTCCCCTGTAACCACACGCAGAAACGAATGAATTTATTTGCATTTCAGATAGCAATTTGCGAGTCATTTACACAGACATCCCTCGTTTCCGTAGAACATTACACGCAGTTCGTCAATTACCTTCGGGCTTTCTCTTAATGTGCGTCTGACTACGCTACTGTTTGGAATTCAAGATAGCGAAATGTATTATGTAACATTCTGACTAAGATCCTTAAATCACGGACAAACTCGTTTTCCATATATTCAGACTGACGTTGTAATATTTATTGTTATTTGATATATAATGAGAAAGTTAACAGTAGAATCCAGCAAACCAAGTCTATCAAAATCGCAAATATCAGTTTTCTCTTTTTCACGATGTGCAAAGTAGCGTTCGAAGTTTTACGTTTCATACGTTTGCCACGAAGTTAACTATTTCCAATATTTCGCCTCGTGCACTCTCCACTTCAACTGTTTTCTCTTTTCAACTTACAATAATTTGCAATAAATAGCTGCGCTTTCGCGTATCCTTGGACCCGATAGAACGACGTTTTATAAATATTTCCCATCAGTTTCCACTATTCCTCTTTGTAACGAAACAATCTCCGATAAAACAGCGGAAACTGCCAATAGCCCCAACATTAAAACCGATAACTGACCGCTCCGAGCCTTTCAGGTGAACATGTAAACGTTGGTAACTAGAATTGTTCGGGGAAACGCGGAAAAGTCTCGCAGGATAAGATAGCAAACGCTGTGGAATCTCTGCGGGTATATCGGTTCGATCCCGTGGCGACACTCCGCTAAATCTGATAAACTTGCCTAATTTGAATATCCCGGCGCATTATCAAAATGCGATATCGGTTGCAGCCGCGTGGCTACGTGTGCGTATCGAAACACGCTTTTAATGCATATAGATTAGATCAATTTATAATAAGCCGGTTTCCTGTTCAACCCCCATCCCCTCTTCATTGGCCATCCACCAGTACTTGCTCGCAATATCGGCTCACTTTCGGCCTCTCGCTAAATTTGTATTTATATTTTCCGTTTATTGCTATAATGCCGCGGCATTATCGCTATTTATTGGCCGACCAGTAGCGAACATATGCACGGACAACGTAAACGCGTGCGTGCGCGCGACCACGCACGTGGCGCTACCGTCATTGATAAAACGTTAAAAGCGGCGAAATTCCAACGAGATAATAGAATAGCCGCGCAAACACACGATACCTGGTTCATTAACACATTAATCTGCGACTTTTTAACGCCCTGCCCCTCGCTGTTAATCTCATTAGCTGAGCACATAAATGAATCTTAATACCATTTCCGGCTCCCAGGCAGCTATGCGAATATTTTCGAACGTTCGCGTGTCGTTAATTTCGCGATACTCGATCGTGGTATCGTTTTGGGTTATTTGTCGAGATTATTGCGCGAACGTAAAGATTGGAAAATTTTGCCGATGTTTCGTGTTTGACGCGGACGCTTCGCTCCCGAGCTTTCAATTCTGATAAATTGCTTCCGAATAAAATAAGTAACGCGTGATATTTTATTGCATTGAAAAAAGTGGCAAATGTTTCAACGATTCGTTTGGCTTGTTATATATTCTAAGAGCGATGAATTAGAATGAAAGGGCGTGCATGGAGCGAGCAAGATCTTATGCAGAGTAGAAAGTTATTGTCGCAGAGTCGTGCTCCTCGAAACTGTGCTTTGGAAATTCTGTTTGCAGCAGTTAACCCGGGAAGCCGTGTACAGAGCCAAATATCGTCAGAAACGATTTCGCGGGTTGGAGGCTGTACTATATGTTGGCGGTGGCACGATAAAAGTAACGGATACGGTAATTTAGTTCGTTAATGAACTTCCAGTTGGCAAGCCGACGTTCTTGCCCGTGAGTGCAACCAGCCAACTGGGAAGATACATCGTCCCTGGAAATTGGAATACCACCGGCTCCAGGAACATGCTACGGAATCTGCACGGAAACGGAGATAAACAGATAGAGAATAAAATTGTACGCCACCAGGATCCTATCGAGTGAATCGTATTGTTGACGAAAGGCAATAAGAAATTGTTGAGATCGAGTGCGTAAAACTGCACATATATGCTCCATATTTCATTTAACGGTGATAGATGGAAAAGGAAAAAGGCATAATCGATACGGTAAGCTAGCGAGCAACGAATGGCAAGTTTGCGAGAAGAAAAATGTTGGGCCAAGCTGCGCGGAAATTAACATCATTACGCTTGATAAAGAAAATGAGAGGGACACGTGTGCGTAAACAGGGGTGATTATCTGCGTACACACGCTTTAATGGCGAGTTTCAACAAAAATTATCGGCCAGATAATTTTACGAGAGCAGCCGGTTTAGCATTAATTATTCCGGTGCCCCGGCGTTGAGCTTCGTTAGTGGGTAAATTGAGAACATAAATTAAAAATAATAGTTTAGTTGTAGCTACCATATGTGACACGCGCCTATGTGATTGTAACTTATGGATGCGGTATCTATTATCGGATTCATACGCAAATTTACATCCTACATAAACATTAACATCGATCCCTTCGTTAAATAATAAATTCGCCCTCGTATGATGAAATTGGTAAAAAGCATAGGCGTTCGTGTGGCCAGAACCATTGTCAATCAAGTTTTACGATTTTATACCACGTTAAACTCAAATAAAACCTCCACGACCCAATCAGTTCATTCAACAGAAGTACAGAATTTTAATTTTTTATATTATTGAAGCCAATTTTTGCAAATATCGGCTTGCGCAATATAAATTTGTGCGTATGAAATCTACATTTTGTGATTTTGCTCTAACATCTTTTGCAAATGAAACTTTCACGACCCTCACAAATAATTTCGACAAATTTTTCCTTGCACGAACGTGAAGTCGCGATGAATTAATCATTTTGCCTATACATACATACATACATATATATATATATATATATATATATATATTATATTGAATTGAATTAGTTGAATTAATTCTTTATAATATATATATGTTATCACGTCTTGTACGAAACAAAAAGGTGTCCTAATGCTTACGAACTGGAGCGTGTATCCTCCGCTTTCAACTTTCGTTTAACCAACCGCATAAACGAATCGATTAGGTTCCACATTGGAACCTTTTAACCCGAAAATTTAGTAACCTTTACAAATAATCCGTTAGATCCATTATGCACTCTGGGCAAACCATTTGGCTCTCGAAACTACACGACGGTCCAATCCAT
This sequence comes from Bombus confusus, assembly GCA_014737475.1. Classification (NCBI taxonomy): domain Eukaryota; kingdom Metazoa; phylum Arthropoda; class Insecta; order Hymenoptera; family Apidae; genus Bombus; species Bombus confusus. The sequence continues at coordinate 551,070 of JACXIV010000053.1, read as the reverse complement.
AAAACTCTACAGACACTTTCCTCGCATCCGCGATTCCCGCCGTCGAACTCTCAGTCCGTTAATTGCACGCGAATCGAGAAAGTCTATTTAAATTCACGTTTGCTCGAGCCCATCCCCCGGTCACCGAATCTCGTCGGGTCGACCATAAATTACGCCTTTTCTCATTGTTCTCCTAACGAACAGCCTGCCGCTGGATTCTGCTCGCGGCTGCCCGCCAGGTGTTTCTCTCCTCTTCCTTTTCGATATCGATGCGAGTAGAAGAGAAAAAGAAGAAAATGCAGAAGAAGAGGGACGAAGAAGAATCTTGGTTGTTGGAATACGCAGATATAAAGTTAAGGTGCATTTTAAGGGTAGAAATGTTTTCCTGTCCTGCAGACCAGAATTCATGACTTGCCCCTTTATTTTATCTCAAATAATATCATTCGAATGAAATGCTTAAAATTCGAACGAATAATGTTATTTTATTTACTATATCGACACTTGTTATTTGACTTGTAGTATATGACATTTCTATGCAAAAATTCTGATACCTACGTCTGGGTACATTCTTTTTCATACTTCTGACACTACTTCGATCCGACAAAATGTATCCAGTTGTTTCTAAGCTGAATATTTCGCATCGATTCTCGTATGTAACCGATCGTTCCGACTTATAATTAGAAATTATAATTGCAGAAACAATTTGGTCATCAGAAGCAGTGTTGTCGTAGTACATCGATCTCGAACATGTTAAACCGCGAACGAGCTGTATACTTAATAAATTGAAAAAAGAAAGAAAGAAAGGAAAAAGTACAAGAACGCCAAAGAGAAGACCAAAGATCCAATTTAAAATTTTCAGTCAAAGTGGAACGGTAAAGACGGTAGCAGTACATTTCAGTTACAGAAATCAGGGATCCAGTATTCTAGGGGCAATGGTAGGAATAGAGGTTGGGGTAGAAGGCGACAGATGCGTTATCGCTGCAGGCACCCCGCGAATCGAAATGAACTCGAAGTCTCTTTCTGGTCCCCAGGTCTCGCCTTCTCTTTCTTTCGCCTGGCGCCTACGTCTCGTCTCTCCCACGTTGCCTTCTCTTTCTCCCCCAATTTCCACCGCTCCCTGTCGGATAGTTACGTTCCTCTCCTCCGGTTCCGTGGCTCTCATAGGTCTGCCAGGGCTACGCTCCTAGGCTGGCTGCCTAATATATGGCTCCTTGTAATTGCCCCGCGATAAATTAATACGATTTCGCACGCATGTGCCGCACGATATATAGGCCCATTGTTTCAGGGCCGTGAACGTTACCGGGAAACCTGGGGCACCAATGGAACTTCTAATTTGAATTTTAATTGTTTATATCAAGTGAAATATGACATTTCATACCATAGAGACGTTCTATAGTATGTTGTAGCGTTAAATCACCAACTAATCATTTACGATAATAGGATACAGAATTCGTAGGAAAATTATTATTTCTTTGCGCCCAGTGGATGATTTAGTATCGTAAGATGTGACTATCTCAGTATGGGAATAAAATATTTGCTAGGTGTGTAATTCGTACGAATTCTATCGTATGTAAAAATAATTTAGTTTTCTTCTCTTCGGAAACGTCGAAGGTATTAGGTTGCCCCAGAAGTTTCTTTCGTTTCATAAGGAAATAATAGATGCGCAACCCTTTTTTGTTTTATGTTATTTTATCGAATTTTCTACGATTCATTTTGTTTTACTTCTATTTTTATGATCATACGTAATTCAATAAAATAATATAAAACGACAAATGTTGTGCATCCATTATTTCCTCATAAAACGAAGGAAACTTTTTGGACAACCTAATAATTTGTTTCTAATAGATTTTTGAAGCAAGGATATAGCAAGTGAGTAGTGTTCAGCCGTGTCGCGGGGAGACGCGATCGCGAGTNAGTCGCGCCAACGGGAGGCGTAAATTCCCGTTACGATCGAATGACCGACGCCGCGAATTAGGCCGATCCCCTATGTCGGTTAGGAAAATAGGGGTGGTTGGAATGAGTATACCACTGAGGTAACAGCTGATATACTATTTATTGGATAACAAATTGTCCACTTAGAAGATACAAGGTATTCGTAGTCTTGCGATACAGACGTCGTTGTCGCGTAAAGTTAATCGCGTATGTAGAACAATGAATCGTGATTTTAGTTGATAAGTTTCTTAGTTAATCGATTCTAAGCGATCGTAGGTCAGCAGACTCGGGCTGCTGTTTAGTAGAAGGTTTGAGATTAATCGTGATAGAAGATATGTGTATTAGACGTGACTCCGGCGAGTCATTGACGCGTAAAGTTAGACGCGTATGCAGAAGAGGGTTGAGTCGAAAACTGACTGACTTTCCGTCTCCGTGTTCGGGCGGAGGAAAGTTCGTATGGGGTGTGTCTTGAGCACGAGGAAAGCGGATTCGTGGATTGTAACATTCGTTAGGCCAAGCGTGGCTAAAGTTCAGGATAATGATTGGTTGATACGAGTCTCCTGTTCGGAGGTAGGTGGAGGAAGTCTCCTCTTAAGCGTGAATCCTGGGTGGCCTTGTGCGTGAGAAAATATCCGCTTTCTCCGTGCGCTCCAGAAATGAACAATGGTCCCAAGGAAGTGTTTTAGGACCGGTCCTAATTTGCCAATGACAGATTTATCGCACTCCTTGGGTCCAATGTTTGTTGAAGAGCGGTCGTCGTCAGACGACCCCCCCCCCCCTCAACGAGGGACGGCGCGCGACCGTGTTACACGACGTAACAAGTAGTAACGCGGTAACGAGACACTTTAAACACAGAATTATATTTAACGCAGCATTAAATTAAACTACGTTTAATTTAAAAGTAATCTAATAGTCGAAATTAGTTAAATGTAAAGTTTGTAATGGACGTATTTGATCGGTATTTTGAATTCAAAAATGTACACCTTGCGTTTACTGGTTATTTAAAAAGATAAAAACACGAAAAGCCCAAAATCGATACCTATAATGACAGTCGATAGAACCTGCATGCCCGAATTCAAGTCGCCCGAAGATAAGGTCGGACGCGCGTGGATGTCCGCAGATACAGTTCGCATCTCAAGGGATCGTACGGGATGGGATTGGACACGAGATGCGTTTGCATCACAAAGAAGAACATGTTGTCCGGTAGTTGGATGTAAGCAGATCTATCTGTACTTGTAAACTTGCGAAGTCGTCGGAGTTTTAGTCAAATTCGAGTCCCAGTTCGACAGATGTTACACGATCAGCGACAAATCTCTCCTTCCAGGTAGAAATTTAGACGCGTATCGTTAGCTTCAATTGAATTAAAGCTAATCATATAGTTTATTTTCAATAAATCTAAGTGGAATTTTATTATATCGTAGAATAAACAATCGCAATACCCAGCAATTTTAATTCGATCGCGAAATCAACTTACAGAGAAACACGTTTAATATATCGCATAATTTGATTTGGACTGAAACATAGAATATCTTACGAGTAGATGCTTGTTGCTCGAAACGTATCAGATTTCACATAAAAGAACCTTTTATACGAAGATCTCTCTACTTTTACTAAAGTACAAAATTGGATTGCTTTCTTGACCGAGATCCTAGCACCGCCATCTCTCGGGCATCAAATATACCGAGACTGATGGTGGACTTGATCTTGATCCGTACTCCTTTTGATCACCTGCACATATCGCATATTCGATCTCTCGTTCCACGAACCGATCCGTAAACTCTACATTAGTTTCGGAATTATATACGTAATTCTATTTTTTATCTTTCACTTAGATGTTTAATATTCTTTTTGTCGGTGCAATATATTAGAAGATACGATTGTGTAATATTAGAAACCATGAATTCTAAGAAGCAATAGTATCTTTGCGTATAATCTGAACGATAGATTTTATAGCAATCTTACAAAAATTTTCTTCGATTATTAAACATTATATTCGTTTTGTTAAAATCCCAGGAAGATCGAAATATAAAGAGACAAGAATCGCGGCGAGATTGAAACGAATAATCAAGCCATAGACCTCGCGATAGCGAGATACGTAATTCTCATAAACCACGTTAACGATAAAATAAGTTCCATATGCTAGAACGCAAACAAGAAGAAACGTACTCTCGGAGGGAGAACGAGCTTTCTTCGAAAATAAGGAATTCATTTATATCTATCGAGGAGTCAAGGTGACTTCTCGTAGAGAATCGCGTTGCCGAAGGATGAAACGGCGGAGGATGAGAGATGAAGAGAAAATGGAGACCACATACAATTGCAACTTTGATTCTCTTTCTCGGCAAGATCGATAAGAAGACACGCGATAGGAGAAGGAGAGACAAAAGCGATCGTGTCGGAAGAAGAAAAAAAGAATTTAGCCGAACGTATAAGGAAGATAGTGCGCGAAGAAACGAGTATAGTCTATCTTCTTCGAGAGAAAGTGTAGGAAGAGGCTTGCACCGCTCCCACATCCATTTGTCTCGTTATAGTTTATCGATACGGTGAACGAAACGAGTCGAGTCGATGGCACGAGAGTGTGCGATGACACTTTAAAACCACTTGAAACTTTCGTGCTGGACTTGGACGAAACGACCGAGGAAAGGACCTCTGGGAACAAGAGAACTCTGTCTTTTAAGTGTTGAGAATTTATTGAGAAATAATGGAGCGAGTTTGTTCGTAGATCATAGGCACCGATAACTCGTCGAGATGGAATTCTCTTCTGGATGTACGAGACCGGAGACTCCTTTTTATATATCCTTTATACCAGGGAACCCTTTGAAGTCTAAATTGACCCTCGGTCCGCGACCATTACTAAGATCTTCCATTCTCTTCTTTCCTTCCAGGATTTTCTATGTTCTTCATTTACCTTGAACGCCGTTTTCGCGTCTCGTCACAATTGTCAAAGCCTCGGCTTCGAAAATTGTCGGCCACTATCGTCAAAACGCCGTGATAAAGCGATTTTTCTTTCTATAAATGCGGTGCGAATGGGATGCGATCAAATGAAAGGCTTTGTGAGGGGATCTAATGCGGTTTTTGGTGATCTTATGGTCGAGGTTTGAGTTGAGAGAAGGTAAAATAGCTCCGTCTAAGTCAGGCTCTTTCACAATTCACAAGCCTGTTTTAATCTTTTTTCTAATAGCATACAATGTACATAAACAACATTGTATTAAAAACTCTGGACAACTAAACATTATCAGTTTAAATGTAAGAGAAATAATATTTCTTCGTAATTAAAACGGCATAATTTCCTATGTCAAACGGACCTTTTGGAAAATTTATGTATTTCTTCTAATTGTGTTAGTATTCTAACGATTAGTATCGTATCATATAGAAAGCGTCAAGGACTTTGGTAAAATCTTTAATGTGAATAATTCAATTGTAATTTTTCAACTCGTTAGATATTTCAATACTTTTATTAAACGAGATATAATTCGAGAATAACGCGAATAACGAGCTGGAAGAATTTCCTTTGCCTTAATATTTATATTAATCCTCTTTAATTATTTCCGCGTAACGAGATTTGCTTACTAATTACAAATATCTTCCCTCTGACAAACGGATCCGCTGTTCGTTATTTTATTCAAGCTCTTTATTTTCCTTTTTAACGTAAACATATCACGGCGTATATACATTCGTAATAAACGTTGGAATTCACAACGAGCAACGCTATTATCTAGCAAATTCTTTTGTTTCTGAAAAAAAGAAGTAGCATTTAGGAAAAGTTAAGGATATTTCTCATTCTACTTAAGTAATTTTTAACGCGTGAACGTATAAAAGGAATTTACGAAGAAAGAAGTTATAACAGGACCGTTCTGAAGCTTTTTACTTCCTAACATTGATAATTCTTACAAATCTGAAATGATCGTAGAAAAATCATCGAGTAAAAATGTCATTGAGAAAATATATCTGAAAATTACTTTGATCAAATGTAGGATATTTCGAAGAAACAACGTGCAATGAATGTTTTATCGTATAAAACGATATTTAACAATACATCGACCTAATATTATTTTATTGTTATCAAAATAGGTTCAGTTAGGATAATAGCTTCTTCGAGTATTTCAATGCAAATTCGATGAAATAAACGAGGGTAATGATTTCATGTCGAAACACAATCGATTGGATATTCGTCGCGACGATACACGATTTCCTGAATCGATGTATCTATAGCCATAGGTGGACGCAGTTGCAAAGTCACACGGTCGTAATTACAGTCGGCATTGTCATAGGCGATGCAGCTGCGGTTAATTAGACGAATACAAATGAACTTTATTGACAGCCATCGGAACGGTGGTAAAGTGAGACACGTAACAATCCGAAAGTGATTACGACCAGCATTAACCTTTCACAATGGCCGGTTTAATGGCGTTATTCGCGTTTCGTTTCGTTTCGTTTCGTTTCGTTTTGTTACTTTTAATCGTTGGAAAACGAGCTTCCAGTCAATGACGTAATGTGTCACGCCGAGAACGAGAAGCAATCTTCCGATATTTACCGCATATTCAAAAAATACAAAGTAGGCAAATTTGTCGAGTTTCGAGGGTAATTTTGTGCTGGAACGAGACACCAACGCCACGTCTTTCAAGCAGCGCAAAACTAGCGCGATGAAATTTCATTTATCGCCTATTATCATCTTTGAAACACCTCTAAAAGCCGAGGAAAAATGTCTTAAAGGAGAATCTTGACGTTTAATTTCATCCTTCAGATCAGAAGCAAACACGAAAGGGATCTCTTAATCCCGGAACGAACTGCAATGATTTTCGCGTGGTAGTCAGTACATCTGCGCTCAGTCGTCGGTAAATTAGCATGGAAAAACTGGAGATCCCACGGGGAAACTCTCCGGGGAAACAATTCGTTGCGAAAACACGGCGGCTGGCTTAATCGCGTCTTAACGAAACTGCCGGTACACAAATCGATTCCCTTCGAGGAGGCTTGCCGCTCGACAGGGGGTGGCAGTGGAGGGGCGGAAAAACGTAAGTGCACCCTTCTCATCGCGCAGATTCCAATTTGCCGAGCGGCTCGGGACACGTACGCCGGAGGGGCCGTTATTTCTAATAGGAGATTTTCAAAAGTTGCATCCGCAACCCTCCTCGTTAAGGGGTCAGTAATTGCACGCTAGAAACGTGCTAAGATGCTGCTCGCCTGCGAGGATAGGCAGACTCTACGAGAGAGTCGTGACGGCTCCTTGCAACGTGGAAAACGGTTCGATGGATAGAAAGAAGAAAAGAGAGGGCAAAAAGAACGTTATCACTGGAGATCACGCTAATCTAACGCCTACATCCCCTTTCACAAGTGTGCAGCCCCTCGACATGATCCGACCTGACTTTTTGTAACGACTTCTCTTTCTCACCCCCTCAGTACAATCCCACTCCGCTTTCTTCTTTCGTGCCTTCGTTTTCCTCCAGGAACACCGCTAGCGATGGCATCAAGTATTTCGCAAGTAGGTTCGAACATCGGACTCGTTAGATTCGAAGCTCTTATACTCTGTATGAAGACCGCGCGTGAGAAATACGATGAATATATATATATTTTTCGTCTTTTATCGAAAGGTGATCTTAAAATTCAATAGACACGTCGTCAAGCAATTTCTAGAAACGTTAAAACTATCTGTGTTAGAGTCTTAACTGTCTGTGTTATCTTAGTTACATAGTCCATTATTAATTAGACTAATGCAGCGAGCAAACAAATATTATTCGTTTCTGATCCGCGCATATTCCGTGCTTATTTGCAGTTCTAAACCACGCGTAGAAAAATCTGATTCGCGCGAAGTACGTAAAACTTCGCAGTCTGCTTACGTGAACCGCATGAAGAAGCGGACTTTGAATATCGGATCTGATTCAGATTTCTACGTATATACGGAACTTGATCCCATCGCTAAACGCTAGCTGTTCCTGGATGAGCCAGGCTTTTTCTGTTCGATTCGTGGCAACGAGACGATTCATCCCCGTAATTATCCGATAAGCGGAAGAGAACGCCCCGTTATCCAATGGGCTGTTGATACATAGGATGATCTTGGAGAAGGTTTCCAATTACAACGCGGGACGAGAGAAGAGTGGCCCAGTTCCTCCGTTTTCACCTTCGTCTTCGATTTCTGCCTCGTTACAGCCACATCACTTTCTTTCGACCCCATGCGTGCAGTCCATTCTAATAAGGATTGTGGGACACGTGTTTTGATCTTTCCGAGTTGCGATGATTGAAACGTACGATCGTATCGATCAGTTGGATTTTTCAGATCTTGAAAGTATACGCGTAGTGACGTGTAACGATATTAGAGAATTTGAAGTGTTCATAAAATGAAACTTTCTTCTCTTCTGATCGCATCTTCGTTTCTAAAGTTTCCAAATACCAGCTACTTTTTTCCGTTAACTTTCGTTCGTTATAAAATAAATATCCGCTTATACGATACAAACGGCGGAATGGAAAAATAAATCATTTTCTCTTTTGTAAAATTGATGTACAGGCTTTAAGATAAAACGGAGAAAATTCGTTATCGTGTTACGAGGTAGATGATACCCGTCAGAAGAGAATAAATTGGCCCCGTAGCACGTCGTAACCGGCGTTTATAGTCCACGGTGCTCCAATAATATAAATCCTAGCCGTTATCGGGGCAAATTTATTGGAGGATATTATCGAACGTCGATTATCACGATACCATCGTAACCGTACGTACACGAGGCCGGTGATCTGGTTGCGTGGACGCAGTCCACCGCCCCACGTGGCTACGTAATACGATTATTTATTACAAAAGCATTATTTATTGGTCAGCGATCCTTCGAGCCGCCGATATGTTATTGTTTCGCCAATCGAAATTTCACGGTTTTCGCCCTGAAATGTCCCTCCCATCGGATTCGATATCGACGGGCTAATCGATGATCCTCTCTTCGAACTCCCATAGCTGCCTGTTCTCTGATTTTTTGACTTTTGTCCAGTTTTCACTGTAAAATCCAGGCTCGTTTATATCAGCTCTTGTCATGCGGTGAATACGAAAAATGAAAGAAATATCGAACAAATATACGTAGAGCAATTATATTATGGAATACTTGCAACAAATTTGAAATAGTTATACCTATATAGGTAAGTATACTTTAGCTGGAAGGTCTTAGAAAATTTATTGTACTCCTTTAAATTTGTATGTAATAGATTAACCTCTTTCAAGTTCGCTAAAATCTACGGTAAAACGTATCAATTGTTAAAAGACTACGTCCTTTGGAGAGACTATCCGATAGAAGAAGTCACAGAACCATTAGAAAATCCGTAGCTTCTCTCTGCAGACATATACGTACACACAACAAAGCCGATACTAAGTGGCCATAACAATCGTATTAGTTCGATCGCAGAAGAAATCGAAGTAACGACCAGTAACAGCGCAGCTGACTTTCTACTATGCCGCTGAATTCTCGGTACATGAAATTTCATCGAACGATCCTCTGCAATCTTCTGCTGCGTGTGTTTTGTTTCGAACTTTCGTCGCCGATAAAAGACGCGTTAGTCGTTGGCATAAGAGGAAAGGAAAAGTTTTCGGTGTCATCCTTGGCCTTTCGCCGGTAAATTTTCACAAGAACAGTCGAAACTAAAGGTCGTCGAAAGCCAGAGGGGCGAAGAAATGTAGCGGCAATGGCGGAAACTAAGGTTTGGCGATGCGCCATAGCGATTTATTTATTTTTCTCTGTGCAAACTTCACCCTCCGGGGACTACCGGCTAGACAAACAGGGGAACAAAAACGTTTTATTACGCGATTAAGCTCAATGATGACGATATTTTAGGAGGCGATAAAAGAACTCGCCAGACGCGGCTACCCTGGCCAAGAAGAATGTCTGATGGCCCGGAACCAGATTATACACGGCTCCGAATAATTACGCGAAAAATTCCGCAGATTATTTATAGAGCGGAACCTGAATTATCAACATCGATTGTTGGAACATCGATCAGTGGAAAATTTGGAGATGGTACTCTTATAATTTATTGAAATATATGTAGCTTTACACCGGATCGGCAGCGCAGAAATCATACACATATATATGTGTGTGTGTGTGTGTGTGAGCATGTGTGCGAGCGTGTGTGTGGGTGCGCAGCGTCTCGAGAAACAGACGAAGGATAGCAGTTGCGTACGCATGGCAAAGAAAAGGCGAGACTAAGAGAATGTATCCACGAACATCTTGTAAATCACATATCAAATAAAGAGTAAACTATTTTATTATTATTTCTACAAATTATGAAAGTGTTCCTGCATTCTTATTTCGGCGATTACGATCCACGATTCTCAGCATAACTAACTTGTAACACTTGTCTTGTAACTAATAAGCTTTCTACAATTCCTATAAGCTTGATAAAACAATACGAAATATACGATGTTTCCTCGTGTGAAAACAAAGTTATTCGTTTATGTGAAAAACGCGAGCCGCGATGAATTAGAGTATCCTGTGTTCTACTGTATTTCAGTAAAATCCTTCGAAAAAGCGTCGTGTAATCATCGAGATAGAAATTATTTAGTAAGCGAATTTTAATAAGAATAATGGCGAGGTTCGTTAATTAATCACGAATATTCATTTACCAGTGAAAGAATAAATATTTCCGGGACAGACATTTGGTACTACGTTAGAATCCACGAATCAAGTTTAAAAGCCATCGAGTTTCCATTAATCAGTCAATGTACCACGGGTTTGAACTTCGGCCGGTTAAAAGACAATTACGCTCGTCTTGTGATTGCAGATATCAGAATCTGCTGATCCTTCCAAATGGCAATCATAAATATATTCTCAAAGCGCGATTCATGAAATTTATCTTAAGCGATAAAATGTATTAATAAATATAAAATGTATTCAATGATTTCTGAAATAGTCTCATTGTTAGATTTGACAGAAGATACGTACATGAATCACTATGGTCTACGAACCTTATTTAAATATTTGCTGTTACAGGAATGTTACTTAGCCGTTTCTCTACGTGCCAAAATAAACATTTCTTGACTAAACCAATAAATTTGTGACAGAAATATCTCAATTACTCATCGAGAATTACTTTTATCTTTTAATCTGTATCCCTCAAAATATCGTATGGCATAAAATCCACATTTCGCTTATTATTTACGTAATCGAAGCGACTTTGCAGAAACGAGTATCTCTAACGGCCATATTTCTCAAAAATCCTTGCTGCCATCCATTGTCCCAACGACAGCTTATCGCTAACGATAAGTGCGCCCTCGGAAGTGCACACAGAGATTTGAAAAGGACAGCTAAATAAAACGAAACGGCGGAAAATAGCAATTCCCGTGAACGCGAGGCTGATCGTCGGTATCGAGAGCGTGGCAATAGCAATAGAAAGAAGAGTCTGGAACGCGTTGAAAGGATTTTCGCGCCGGCCACTATCCAACCAAGTAGCTTGTCTTCCATTATTGAACCCCGAGACGTTCATGCAAAACGGTTTTGCAAGTTAGGCCGCTGGAATCGTTAAAATTTGAAATGTAAATGAGAGACTGGTCGTGGGACTCGATAACGTTGGAATGCCGGCAAAAATCACTTTCGCGTTACTGTAGTTTCGCGCTTCTATATACTCGCAAACAGATGTTACGATTTTATTTTCCTCGAAGCGAAGGCTGCTTTAAGTTAGGTCGTTTCTATTATTGGCCACTACCGCCATGTAAACGAGCAGATTCCGAGCTGTAACAAGCGGTAACTAAACTTGTACTAAGATCGTCCACAGCCCTGGCCATTGGTTTAACGAGAGCGTAAAAGTTAAAACAGCAAGTGCCATTGAAAAGCGCTTCCTCCGCGCGGTTTTAAATGCCACGCAGCCTCGTATTTTATATCGTGCCGTTAATCGTACCGTTTTTAGTCGCTATGCATTTTATTTGAGGCGATGATACGTGTTCGGAACGATATCGTCGATATTATCGAGTATTTGTTAAATATTTCATATTTTTTTAAGAAATATTCTTTCCGATGAAATAAAAATTTGTTCGAAAGTCGGTACTGATTGAAAATAATGAAATATACAAATGAAATCATTCGACAATTCTTTGGAAAAGAAAAACAGTAAGGTCTATTACGAATATTTCGAAAAGCTGACAATTTCAAAAATTCAAAATTCATACGAAACCTATTCGTAAACATGACTAGCGAAAGAATTTCAATTTTGCAAATCGATTTCGCTGGACAAAAAATATAGTGGAAAAAGCGTAGCGACGCAGCGATTTTTATGCCTTTGATCTCCTGACGATGATCGCAATCGAAAGCGTCATTTTTGCTGGATTCCATATTCCATCTAATTTCGAGCAGATCAAACAACGGCGAAGCTTCGTTTTTCAGGCGAAACTCGTTCAAAATCCAGAGAGGTCCGGTCCGCGTAAAATCGTGTGACACAGGGAATAAAAAAATATCGTGGTTCGAGCTCACGGTTCATCGAATACACCAAAATCCTCCAACCGCTAACGCCACCAGTCGTGTCGCCAGCGATAGATGAAAAATCAACCGTGGCCCCGGCTCTAAAATACCGATACAATATTACGATATTCGTTCGAACCGTTCGAAATGATCCTTGCTGAATTACGCTTTGGACAAAGGTCGAATAAATTTAAACGATTCGAATTTCGTCGAAATTTATCGACACCAGTTTTATTTTAACCGGTTTCATTTGTGAAAAGCTAATTCTAAAGCTTTTAAAGCTTGCAAATCATTGTGAAATATTGCCTAGTATAAAATCTTCGACTAGAAGGAACTGATACAATCAATGTCACGAACTTTGTCAAGTTGAATGAATATACATAGAATATTTGAAATTGTAGTGTCAACGACAGAACCTTTCTCTCTTTGTTGTTCTTGCCGTCTCGAACAACAAGGCTACGGAACCCCAAACAAACGTATGAGTCACCAGCGCAAACCGTAATAACCGAGGGACGTTCATAATGGTCGGCTAACGGTCGACCGAGACGCCTTCCGTAAAAGGCTTCCAATATTAGATCAGTATAATATGAGACATCAAGCGTATCAGATCGAGCGGTCGTATTGTGTGACTATTATATTACAATAAATTATTATTTGATTTTAAACTACTTATTTCCTTTGCATTGATATCCACTTAAAAAAATTCTAGGTACGTTAATGTCGCGATAACAAAGTTTCACAGTTTTATTCTAAACGCATTCGTAGTTTTTCGCGATACGGTTGATTGTATTGTCGCCTCGCGATATCGGCGCATAAAGTTCGGTTTTCAGAGAAACGACTTCTTGAGTACATCGATACTACATAATATGTTTGCACGAAAGTAGCCTAGACATATGGCCTGTAGAAGCAGCAATGGCAAACAAGGGTTAGAGAGGGTTGTACATGGATGGCTGGACGAAACGATGATCCTGCAGTCGAAACGAATCGGGGAAGTAACGGGGAAAATTGTTGCAATTTATTCAATGCCAAAGTGTAATGGCCGCGCGATGCGGCGCGGCGCTCGAGTGGCGTGGAATTGCACTCAATCGGGCCATAACAATTATTAGCATTGCGACGCGGCATGGAAGTGGCACAATAATATGCATAGGAAGGCTTACAGCGTTTCCATTACATTAGCCTTTCGCACGAGCACGCGGTCGCGTCAAACGATCCGGAAATAAAGCGGAATTGCATATCGGAAACTTGGCTGGCTGGCCAGAAGCCAGCCAAGAACCTCCTAATTCTGTTCTTTCGAAAAATCGACGCTTTATTCGAGCCTCGCGTTCGTAAGTTTCGCGCCACGTTAGATCGACGAGAAGCAATCTCGATGTAGACGGGAAATATAGAAGAATCGACGTGGCTGCTCTGAACCGATTATTATGACGAGAATAAAGAAATCGAACATTATCCAGTTCTGCTATTCAAAATGTCGCAAAATGCGCATAGTTTTTCTTGATAATTGGTATAAAGGATTTCAAAATACCAACAACTATACGAAATCAAACGATTATAAAGCATATTGTTCAAACAATATACATATTTATTCCAATAATCTTACAAACGCGAGTGACACCTACTAAAACTACTGAAAGTTTAAACAATTACCCTTGCAAAACTAACGGAAGTCTTGAAATCAGGTTGGAGTTATCGGAAAAAGTAAATCTTCCCCTGCAAAATGCTTTTCGTTTCATTTCGATCCGATTTTCCGTTGTTCAGATATCATCGTTGCAAGGGAACCGAATTATACAATAATTTTCTATCGCCGACTCCCTTGCACGCTCGGATGTGCTTCTCACATGCACCGCCATGTCACTGACCGATCATAAACTCGTTAATATTGCGCTGGTCAGTGACGGATAGCGCTTGCGTTCTTCTACTAATACTACTACCAAGCATACGCACTTCCTGGCAAAAATGTAGGTCAAATCACTACGGGCTACCATTCATGGTTCTCTAGGCTTAGATACGTCTATTATTCTTTACAGAGCTATTTATATCTTCGGAACCGATTGAGATACGATGTTAAATCAAAATGCATTATTAAGGGTACACTTTCAACTATCTTCCGAGTATCTGATACTTAAAAATTTTGTCATTCTTTTTAAACGTACCGTTTATAAAATATCGATCCATTATTTGGTGAAACCTGTATGGTTGGTATTTTATGTGCAAAAGAAAAAAGCACGTCATACAGAGTTTATGGCTCTACATTAGTTATTCTACATTAGTTTCACACAAATGACAATAATTTCTAATGACAACGTATAAACACGTAGATGGCAATGTTTCTAGAAATAAAATTTACATATCTAATAACAATTTCCAACGATTTATATGGACAGAATTTTCTGGCTGCATAGTAAATTAAACACAATGCTCGTAAAAACAAACGCCCAACGAACATATTTTAAAGCGGCTCTGGGCTTTATCTAATTGTAAAGGTATCAAATTGTAATAGTAACGAGGTAATGGTACATTGAGCAGGAGCGTAGTATCGACACGAGTCACTTTGTGGTGCATGAAACGTATTGTGTTGTTTAAACTGCGCTGAACGAACCAAAATAACGCTCGTTGCGGTAATAATTTATGTTATTATAGAAACATTCAGAGGAATGAGATCTAATTCCCAACGTAAGAGTTATAGACTCATTAAATCAGTGACAGAGCGTATTTGTGCTTTCAGCGAACGCGCGTGACTAATTACCAGTTTACGGCGAACCAATGCCAGGTTAGATGCAGGATGCAGGCGATTTGTCGGTTTCCTTCTAATTGCTTGTATCGACGTTTCCTACGAGCTTGTAATATACAATACGTGTCTGCTTCCGTTACGATTCATTATGGGTCATTCCAAACATTCCATTATTCATCACTTGCAAACACGTTCAGCATTTTTCTTTGGAATTAGTCAATGGATTATAACGGTATTTGACTCGATGACACTAACGTTTATGGTCGATTAAACGTTCTAGACTATTCTTGCACGAGGATACTTTGTTACACGTACACATTTCACACACATTTGAGCACTTTAAAATCACTTCACAAACACTAAAACGCTATCTTGATTATCACTCGAGTATCACTGAAACTATCTTTTCGGCAAAGCATCAAGGAATAACGTAAAAGTAGAGTCGAGAAATAAAAATCAAATAACCTAGAAATCTCAAATAATCAAAATAACCAAAAAATAAGCTCGAGAGCTTTTAAAAATTCCCAAAAATGGTTGCGCGACAACGTCGAAATCTCCTCTAAGCTATAAAAAAAAATGATATCGCGCGAAATAGGTAACCTCGTGAAATTTTCTCTCAGGCAGTGACGCGAGACACGAAATTCCACGATATATATTGTACGCCTTATAAAACGTTATATAAAGAAAAATGTTTGGTTATAGATTACGTTATTATTAGGTTTTTATACGGAAGAAAAGAGTACCGATACTCTTTCCAACTTAGAAAACGTTGGACGACAGGCGCGTATCGAATTGGGAAACGAACGCTGATTTTCGCGAATGAATCGAGTAGAGTTATGAAAACGTTGTCGGCTACTGGGCTACACGATGTATTTCAAAGAAAATCCATTTACTGCAGAACCGAGTTCTGGTCCGTGTCCAAGATACTCTAATGGTAGCCATTCCTATTGGTCCAATTGCCGCTACTACCGCTGCTACTGGCAGGACCCGATTATACCGTAGCAGATATCGTTACGTGAAAGAG
The DNA here is from genome assembly GCA_014737475.1 of Bombus confusus. NCBI lineage: Eukaryota > Metazoa > Arthropoda > Insecta > Hymenoptera > Apidae > Bombus > Bombus confusus. The sequence goes on along the minus strand of JACXIV010000053.1, from coordinate 534,992 downwards.
ATGGCAATTGCCGATACACTTTTCAGACGTATTCATAAGCTTCGTACACGCCCTTAGACCGCGGTAGAACGATCGAAATAGTGTCATGAATATGACGACAATCAATATCGTCGCTTGGTTACTGATACATCTTTGGATGCGGTTTAGGTTTCTTGAGATTTTTCTTCTAACGATGGAGGCAATAACGTAATTTAAATCGAACCGGTTGTAAGCTGTATTACGATACGCTTACGATCGATACGTACGAAATGTAATTTCTTTGATGTTCGAATCACGCGCGCCGATTTATCGTAATTTTCTAAGCGCAGTTTTATGTATTCTTAGATGGACACCTATGTGAAGATCATAATAGGCGACAGGAAGACCGCAGTAATCTAACAATCATCGAGGAACAATAGCGCAAACCACAAAATAGTTAATTTCATAGATTACTCGTAATTCTGGAAATTCATAGTGGGATTCATAGCTTCCTTCGTAACAGATAATATCGTACGAACCCAGCGGGAAATTCATTATTTCAAAATCAGTTAATTCGAACAGTGGCTGCTTCAAAGGACCAAAAGGCTTTTGGTGAACATTCGTACGGGCTCCTAGTCCGAGCAGAACTGGAAACTCGTGCGCCAATCTGCGTGCACGCAATACTGCATGCGTGACTACATACGAAACATGTATGTGTGTATTATCATGCTTCAGCTTCGTACTAAAATGGAAGGCTATTCTGTTACGGACTTAGCGACAACGAGAGACAGAAACTACGCGGACAGTAGACGTGTTCAGAGGTAAAAGTAAGCGTGTCCATGGCGAAGGACACGGAAGAGGATTAGTCGAACTGCTCCCATGAAATTGTTGCGGTCGTGGCGGGTTGCTTTGCGTTTGGTTCTGTCCCTCTCAGGAAACGAAGTCTCCTCTGTCTAGCGCAGCCTTATTTCCTGGCATTACGAATCTCTCCAGCGAAGAAAAGCGATGACAGAGGGGCAAAGTCGATGCCGCGCCGTTTGATTACGCTCTCCCGCTATCCGATTATATTCTCTGTTCGGCTACAGTGCTTTGTACGTGTCGGCGACAAGCGTGAACTTTCCGACGAAAGACGCCGAATACATGGGAACGTGTGTTCCAGATTATGCTGGGTTACGTACAGTTTGAGAGCTTATTTGCTGGACGCTCGATGACGTGGCCAACTTGAGAAATTGTGGAGATCAGCAGGGTTTTGGCGATATTACGACGAGTTTGGAGTTAAACGCAGAATTGAGTCAAAATGGAGAATGGCGAGGGTGATAGAAAGCTTTATTATTATTTGTTGCTTTTCGCAATATAGAAATTTTCTGTTTAATCTTTCGAACGAGCAGCGAATATCGAAGAAAAGTTCTCCCGATTTTCTAATAAATTCGTTGCTATATTCTATATCGTGCGATTAGCGGATCTGATAGAGCTCGCGAGCGACGTAATCGATATCGTACGTAATATCGAAAACTTAAAAAAAAAAATGTTTTATACAGGGTGGTTGGTAACTGGTGGTACAAGCGGAAAGAGGACGATTCTACGCGAAAAAAGAAGTCGAAAATATAGAATAAAAAAAATAAGAATAAAAAAATAGAATAAAAAGAATATAGAATAAAAAAGTTGGATAGTAAGTTAATAGATCATAGTTAATAGATAATAGATTAGTTATATATCATAGTTAATAGATTATAGTTAATAGATAATAGTTAATAGAGATCCGTTAGAACGACACGCGATAAAGTGCACGCGTACCGAGCGAAGATTCAAAGTCGATTTTCTCGAAAACAAAGCCTCGAACGAAAAATTTTTATTCTATATTTTCGACTCCTTTTTTCGCGTAGAATCGCCCCCTTTCCGCTTGTACCACCAGTTACCAACCACCCTGTATATTAAATATTAAATAATCAAGATTTCTTAGATCTTCGAATATTAAATGCAGTTCGAATTAAACGATAGCATATATTACGCGCGATTAAGAATTCTCCAACCTGAATCACAATTCATCGGAGGCTTATGCGAAAGCAGCGCAAACATGGAATTTACGTCGTAGCCATTGTGCCGAGGCCATAAACCAGTTCTCTCGGATCAATGCGATCTTTTTGAAAGTTTGCTCGGTGGAAGAGTGGCGAGAGAAACGAAAAGAGTATTGTCGCGTGGATTCGGTGCTCGTCAGGAGCACAAAGGGTTTACCCATCGTCGTCGGATTCGTTTGTTTCGCACACGTAACAACCGATAACGAGAAATAACGGTTCCAGGATCGTCCCGCTTACCATCCACTGGCTGAGTCTCCTCTTATCTTTTCTACGAGTGGCCCTCTCCTATTATTGTCTCAGCCGTAGGTCGGTCAAAGGATAATCGGTAGGTGGAAGCGACAAAGTCCATCCGGTCGGACGACGATTGTCTCTTCTGGCCTCGATACTCGTTTCGATTGTTCCTCGAACCCTCTGCGAACGCTAACGCCACCCTTCGATCGGTGAACGTATCCGCGCGGAGAATCCAGATGTCAAAAAGAATGAAGGTCCACTTTTTCCTGCGCTAACAAGAAACGATAACGAGAGACGTCTGGAATCTATAAACTACTGCAAATAAATGGAGATTATTTGAAAGGATGGAACTTTCTTTGTTTCTTTATTGTTGAACCAGCTGCAGCAACTAATGAGTACGCTTGTGATATAAATTGATCGCGCGAAAAGGGTAACTCAAGATCGTACGAATGAGCGATGGTGGACAAAGTATTGTAAAGGATTACTTCAGGGTAATGAGCTAACAAAGTGGCGTTTTAGTAAAGAGCAAAATTATTGTCTGAGGAGTGGTCGAGTACGAAAGAAGGAATAATAGGAATAATTAAAGACTTATATAATACAACGATAGGCAATTATACAGAGAAGATAGATAAATACTGGAGCGCTTAGAGTACGTTTACAGCGTATAAAATAATGAAAACTGTATTTCGTATTCAGATAATATATCCTATATCAAAGCACGCTCGATACTGTGATATTATTAACATCGAACAATACAGAGATTATACTAAACATATGAAATGAGTGAATCGAGGCAACGAAACAACGGCGAATTTAATGCGAAAACAGAGAATAAATTACCGAAATTGCGAAAAATTCATAAAAGCGACGAAACTAATTTTTGAGCGGCGGCACCGCAGCAAATTTATTCATCGAATTTAGCACCTCAAATACATGCACAACAGCACAGAAAAATTTTCCTCCTACGATATTTCGTCCTATCCTTGTGTACGTTCGATCAGTTAATTAATGATTTCACTTAAGCAATATTCCTCGTGCAGATATAATTCCTTGAAAATGCACAATAAGACTATTAATCAAGCGACCCTCCATTCAAACTTATTGTTCGAATATTCCGGAAGTTCGTACCCGGCGTTCCTATTCTTCACGAAATTCCCATCTATTACCATCGTATCCCAGTAACCTAATTTTCGGCTAGAAGATTAATAGTATAATTCAAGTTCGGTCGAAGTGGAGACGCAGCCGATAACGTATATGCGAGCCAATGGCATTATAGTCGGATTCAGGAAAGTCGGTTCGATTTCATCGTTTTCACGAATGAGAGCGTAAATCAGACAGAAGAGAAAATTAGATGAAGAACGTTCGCTTGCGCGGAACGTGGAGTCGATTCTAACGGCCACCTTTCCATTTTGCACCAATTTTTCCTCCGCTCCATAGATAATCCACAAAATTTCTCTAGATTGACACTTTTTACGATCTAATAGTATCTTCTTCCATTACATTTTCTTCTTGCTTTTCGTTTCGTTACTTTATCATTTCGATATTTTATTCCACGGCGTAGTAACGTTGATTTGGACAAGGTATTACGAAGAATTGCAGCGTGATTGGATATTTTCAGCGGAGAAATTAATCGACCGTTCGAAATACAGTTCTCCCGCTACCCTGAACTTTTTCTTTTACAAACATTGCCAACGAAACTCTGCAGTAAAACGCCGAATCGAGTCCACGCGCTTCTTTGAAAATATCGAAAACAGAGCCGAATATCGTAGAGTCGTGTCTCGTTTGTCCCGGTCAAAGAATCCGAGAGAAATGGTGGTTCTGAGGCCATCCTCGCCGGTAAACGTCGAAGTAAGACCAAGAAAAGGAAAGCAAAGAAGGTCACGCCTACACATACACACGTTGCACTCGCAATCGTCATCTCGGATCAATCACGGAGTACGGCTAACGTAATCAGAAAGTCCTTTATATCCGGCGAAACTAAGTTCCGAGGCAATTTGTGTCCCTCTTTGTAAGGAGTAGGTGGAGACGAAGAAGAAGGAAAAGGGAGAGGATAGGGTGCTACAGAGGCGGCGACTTTGCATCGCTCGAAGCTCGGTTTAGACTGTTTCGCCCTAATATAAAGAGGGGCTTCTCTTCTTCCTTTCTCTCGTTCGTTCTCATCTTGTCTCCTCTCTTGCCCTCCCCCTCCCTCCTCTCTCCGCGACGGACCGGCAACCCTCCTTCGTGCACTTTTTTTTTGCTCTACCTGGTTTCTTCCCGACCGCCCTCATCCGCAATTCCCTCCAATTCTTTCCTCGAAACAAGTTTGTAAAACGCAATTTTCTCGTAGGTTGACAAGTCATCTAATCGCACGTTGGGACACCGTCTCTACTTTTTCCTTGCATTCCCTCCATTCCTCTTTCTTTCTGCCTGGTGCATGTCGCTTTCACGTGTATCACTCGTTCGTTCCGCCTTTCTTTTGCATCCGAAACATGGGACTCGGGTGGAATGAATGGAAGCAAACGATCGCCGGTTCAAAGTATCCGCGCCTATGCTGCTTTTGTCAAAGAAAATATTGTACAAAGTCGTAGAAGTCGCGATTGAAGCGTTCTGCAACAATAAGTGGGCAGCTCCGACGTATAAATTGCATTTGGGAAACAGCAAGACTGGCGTAGGTTTCATATTGAAGAATGCAAAGTTTTATTACCGCGAATATTCGTGCGGCATGATTTCATAGCACGGTTGGGAAAAGTAATTTTGATTAATTCTAATTTCGTTCTGAAACCGATAAAGTAGAATTAATTTGAGTGTCGAGTTTTCTAGTGTTGATATCACTTCGCACAGTTGTAGAATGTTTTGCGATTCGTACAGTCAATTACAAAACATCGTGTTCTTCTTGCGGGCTCTTCGATTATTATCTCATTTAAAATCTTGCGCCATAAGGATTAACGTTTCACTGAAATTTCGTCTTCGTGTATATAGAATTATCGTCCTCTTCTGATCAAACACAGCGTCACACGTCACACAAACATCACTGGAAATCGCCACACGCGCGAAGCAATCTCCACGTATCGGTCTAATTGTCTACTGGAGCACATATGCCAGCCGGACACTTATTTAAACAAGGCGAGCAAACGTGGAAGCCGGACACATGGTCAGCGAGAAAAAAAAAAACGAGTTATACAAACAGGTTTAATTCGATGGAAGGGACGGACGTTGCTCTTCCAAAGAAATTTTGACCAAACAACCAGACTCGTTTGTCCGGTCTTCGAGTTACTACCCTCGAGTTACCTAGGCAATGTTTATGAAGTTTACATACGCGGATAAGCTGGGCACGAAGATCCCTTTTACTTTCATCCCCCTTCTTTCGCTTAATATAACGATAAAATAAGGAAAAGCCTGGAGTAAAAATGATTCGTGCCTGAGCTGTGATTCTTTCGGATTTTACGGTTCATAGGTATCCAAGTCTCGCGACTTTCCACGTCGATTGACTTCCGTGTTAGGGGTGGCTTCGATGCAATGACGAATACGAGCCAGCCGTCTTATTTATACCGCGTGAATACGGAATAAAAGGCCGGAATTATTATTTTGGCACCGTTCATTTATTTGCCCGCCTTCCCGTAATCTTCTCCAACCCCTGCCAGAGCTACGCCGAATTAATCCGTAGATGTGGGATCCCTTTTTACCAATGAATATCGGATAATGCGGCGCGGAACGGAAATTCTTTTATTGTTATTTTAGTTTGAGCCGGATTTTCTTGCCGAAAGTTGGGAAGTTTAGCGTTGGGATTGGACCGGTTGATGTAAGTAATAATAATAATAATAACAATAATAACAATAATGACAATAATAACAATAATGACAATAATTACAATAGTAACAATAATGACAATAATGACAATAATGACAATAATGACAATAATGACAATAATAACAATAATAATAATAATAATAAACGAAGTACCGCATATATCATACGCATATAATTATATAACAATCCGTTTAATATATTTTAATGATATTTTTTCCGAGTTAAAACCCTTCACTGTAACTGTAAATTTTATTGGATCCGAAAGTGCTAAATTGTTGAGAAAAGGAAACAGCTTGCCGAAGCAGATTATTTGTTGTCGCCGGGAAAGAAACACGGCGTTCTCAAAACCAGCTATTTTCTTCTATTCCGCGCAGTACGAATTTGCTTACGCGCTAGCGTAACAAGCTTGCGATTCGTATGCTTATCGTTGCAAAAAGAGCACGTTGCGTGTTGTCTACTAACGAACAAAGGGAGGCAAAGGGCCGGACAAACGGGTTTTCGAATTTTCCAGCTGTCCGCGTCGATGCAAGGGTCAACCAGGTTAATGTTCCCTTCTGTTCGCTTCAAACTCGCCGCCCTTTCTCTTTCAAGTCTCGTCGTGCGTACACCATGGCTTAAATCTACGCGTCTGGACGGTTGTTTACTTTTGACAAGATATATTTTAATTATAAAAATAGTTTCCAATATTTTTAGCCATATCGATCGATCACACAGCCGATTGGAATTTTCCTGCGTCGTTTCCCAAGCAGCTATATACCGAGTACGGATCACGATGAAAGCGAACCACGGAATTCTGGAAGCCGTGTACCGATCAATTCTTCGTTCTTGAACGCGTATAGGCGAAAGTAGGTGTCAGAGATTACGAAGTAACGGCTGTGGCGCGGGCTGCCGGAAACAGGATGGAGGTTTCCACGTCGGCAGTCACGCTGCAACGTCCGATCAGCCGGAAAACGTCCAAACTCACAATCGACCCTGGGAAATATTTCATTCGGTTGGAATTTTTCTCTTGAATTTCGTTCGGGTCGAACCCGTTGCACGCGGTCATTCTCCTTCATCCGGCCTCGAAAATACGGGTCAACGTCTGAACGTAAATTCGAACGAACGACGGCAGATACGCAAAAAGTCTGGGCTACAAGAAAACAGTCGCTGGCCATCGAATTAGACCATATGCAATAGGGCCATATGTAGATGCATTCTTGTAAATTACTGTGCTCAAATTTTCGTCAATGAATGCATGAAAGTTCGTTGTTCGTTTATAAATAGACTGTGGACTTTTATGCATTTATGGGAAATTTAAGGATGTAAAAAAAATGCATTGATATGCGAAGATATATAAATTATTCAACGCAGAGTGCTTATCATAGAATTTAGTAAATAAAATAATTTCTTACTTGCTAAATTTATACACAGTTTATATACAGGGTGGTTGGTAACTGGTGGTACAAGCGGAAAGGGGGCGATTCTACGCGAAAAAAGAAGTCGAAAATATAGAATAAAAATTTTTCGTTCGAGGCTTCGTTTTCGAGAAAATCGACTTTGAATTTTCGCTCGGTACGCGTGCACTTTATCGCGTCTCGTTATAACGGATCTCACTGTAGATCATTGCCTCGATTGACGTTAATAAACACTTCCAACGTGACCGAAGTGTTTTCCTACCTATTAACTTACTATCCGACTTTTTTATTCTATATTTTTTTCTATATTTTATTTTTTTCATTTTTCATTCTATAATTAATTATATAATAAATAATTCTATAATTTTTATTCTATATTTTCGACTTCTTTTTTCGCGTAGAATTACCCCCTTTCCGCTTGTACCACCAGTTACCAACCACCCTGTATAATGTCGTTCTCTGAATAATATTACTTAAAAATTTATTACCGAATAATAAATGAAGGGACGAAGCACGAACGAGAATTTCATGACACCGCGTTAAGAACATACAGAGTTTGTTGGTCAGACAACTTTGTTCGGTTCTTTAAAATTGTTATTGTACAACGCCATATTCGATATGCATAAACCTAATACAATATATCGTGTATGTTGCATTTTAATTTTTGCGCGTTCGATAAAAAGATTGGCAATAAATGTGTCTACGAGAAATTCCTTAATTCTATCTTATTTCCTGTTGCCTAATCTTCAATAGTACTTTCAAATAATCAATAGTTCTTCTCCTAAGAAAAGAAACGAAGCAATAAGAAAGTAACATGGAAAAATAAATGTTCCACTGTAGAAATCCCTTTCTTTGGAGCACAGCTTCTCCATCTTCGACCAAAATATTCTCCGCATTATAGCTGCGATGAAACGATTTAACACAAGTTGCTCGTGTATCGAGCGTAACAATGAAGTCGCGATGGTATTATGAAAGAAGAAGAAAGAAAAAAATAAAAATTGGAGAAATCAGATTGGAGTGCACGAATACGCTCGAATTGTGCTTCGATTCCATTGCTGGAAATAGCCGGCAGCAAAGATATGAAATAGTACGTGGATTTCACTACTACATCCGCAGCGATGCGCCTTGTTGTAACGGTGAATTGTAACTTTGTACTGTTAAATTCCGTGACTGGTCAATCGTTGGATGTCCCCCGAAAAGTTGTCTCTATAGGAGCACGTACATTCCGAAATAAATTTCAAAGCCATCCCCTGTCCGCCAGTGCAATAATCTGAAAGCCTGCTTTATTTCCTCAGCGATAAACGAGGTATCGCTTTAGGCTAAAGGAAGACCAATGTCCTGCTAAAGCCTGCAACGTCCACGAAGCAATCGTTTTAATTGTCGAACCATATTTATAACTTTCCTTTTTGGAACAGATTCGTACATACAACGCGCGATTAGAATTGGATATAAAGTTCCATTTAAAATTTTGTCTTCACATAAGATTGTCTCCTGATAGATAAAATTTCATTATTCTAATCGGAATAATTATACGGTAATTATAATAATTTATACAATTATATTATATAATTCTTATATAGATTCTGAGACGTTTCTCAACAAAACTCTCTCCACCGAAATACGCAAATACATGTTCATAAAACAGATATCCCCCTTTTTCCAATATACATCGCTATCGCGCCAGGCTTGTTATAACCGGATTTCTCGAGCAGATTCGCAGATTGCATCGATTTCGTACCACTTAAAACTGCCTGAAAATCTTATCAAGCTTCGTTTGCACCTTCGCCGGGGGAACTGAAAGCAATTGAAAACACAGGTGTACGAAACAATAAGCTTTCCTTAAACAGCCTACAAGCCCGAGTGGGTGTAGATTGTAGATGTTTAGAACAGTCAACGTGCTGGCTCCGAAGAAGAAGAGAACGAGGAGCAGAGAGGCAAAGAGACAGAGAAAAAGAAAGGGACAGAGAGAAAGAGAGAGAGAGAAAGAGAGAGAGAGAGAGAGAGAGAAGTGTAGGTGATTTCGCCGATTACAGAACGAATCCAAGAGGATCCCTTTCATGCTCTCCTTTCACGAACGAAGTCAAGTAACAATTCCGAGATTACGGCGCTCCCGAAATGAAATTTCATTCGCGAGTCCCCGAGGAACCGCGCGTTTCAAGGGGGCACACTGTGGTGCTTTTCTCCTTTTTCTCCGGCGGCTCTTTCTCTTATCCATCGCGCAACCGGTCGCCTCTTCCAATTTTCTCTTCGTTTCGAGGAGAACGTTAGGTAGGGATACGCCACGAGGGAGTTTACCGGAAAGATTTCGTCACGGGACGATATTATTCCGTCTTTTCCCCGTTCCAACCTCGCGAATCTTCTGCAAAGGACTTTCTCGATATTCTGTTTAATCTTCTATCTCGTTCTTACGTTCAGTGTTTTTAGATTTAGTTCTTTCTCGTTCACCTTTAAATGACAGCCCGTGATCAATGTAGCAGGCTGGAGATTGCGCCTGAAATTCGGCTGACACCGCCGCAAACGAATCTATCAGTTGTAACGCTTGCTCGCGCCGTTTGTTTGCTGACGACGTCTCTTTATTTCTTTATTTCCCTACGTAAACTGCAATTTATTCTCGCGAAACAGGCAGAGAGGTGGAAAAAGCGTCCCCTCCCATAGGTTTTAACTTTGTACCAGTGTTCCTTAGTTGTGTTCGACGCTGATTTACAAGATTTCAACTTTGAAGACTCGAAGAGTTCTGCTACGTGATTTTGTAGATCGCGTCATGCAGAGTCGTTCTGTCGAAAGTGTCGTTGAAAAGTTTCTTTCTAGAAAACAGTAGCGTTGGAATGTATGTATGTTCTAAGATCATAATAGAATATTGATTATAGAATTCTTAACTGTAGCTTAAAATAAGAAGATGCAATGAAATAGTATTTGTAACATCAGTTTTTTTTTTTTATTTTCAATTTATCGAATTACTCGTGTCAATGTGAATGACCGACACATTTTATTAATTATTTCCAAAAATGTTATATCGAATTAAATAAATATGTGGAACTGTTCTCATGAGTATCGTCTAAATGAATCTCTGCCAGTTTCCCGATGCAGTCACGATACGAATCTGTAGTAATACGGATGCGTTTAGATATGTGAGCAGGAGGATGGCGGCTCGTAGCCATGCGTATCTGCAATAACAGGATCACGAGCTTATAGCCGGAGCTTAGAGGGTTCGATCAATTATTGTTCGCTTCCTATCTACGTCACGCCGGCCTGGAGCGTCGAGCAACAACGAAGCGAAGCTGAGTGGCTCTCGTTGCCTGCACTTCCTGCTGTTATTAGGAAGTAAGCTATTCTGTGCTCTAGAAACTGTCACGTTATGATGTTTACGTCCCCAGCATTTTCGGGCTAATATCACGAACCGCCAGAGATAACGGTTATCGAAACCTGTTGTCCGAGATAACTCGCTATATTTCTATTGTAAATGTAAAATCGTTTCCTCGAAATTGCTAATGAGAAATCTGCCCGGGCTCCGCTACTTTACAATCGTCTTCGAGGACGGTTAATTGGCACGTTTAAATGAAAGATAAAGCGAACTTAACTTCAGTTTCCGAAAATTCCATTATCTTATTGGCTATGTGAATGTATTTTATATATATAATTCGGTTACGGTTGGTAGCAATTAAATTGATTTGATATTGATAGATTGCAATGGAATATTTTCATTATTAAGCGAAGCAGTTTCGACTTTAAACGTTGGAAATGGAAAATTCAAGCGAGGCAAATTCGCAGTAAATATTATATTTTAAAGTTTCGTTTCATCGGTCAAACAATTGAATTATTATGAAAATTTGATTCGCTTTTTAAATGTAAAACGAACAAGCTCTTTAAAAGCCATTATAATTATTAATTCAAATGTAACTAATATTAAAACATTAAAACGAGAACTCGCAATTAACAATTTACTCGATCTATCGTTTTGTCTAACGAGACTTTATCCCAGAAAGTTGTTCGACCACGTTAATGAAGACGATAATACGCGTTTATTTATTAATCTTGCGAAGCTAATCTCTCCAAATTTTAATTTGAAATATTGCGTAAGTTTCACGGTCGTAACAATAGCGTAAATCTTCACGCGTGAAATAGCCTATAGACCTGTCAGAACCAACTATATCGTCACGGTTAGGCCGCTTATCTCCGTACGGTGGCATGCTAATCAACGAGCTACTACACCTGCATCTATATGGAGTAAACGTTTCTGGATAGTTATCTCGATTTGTCGAAATAATCCCCGGACAAATCACAGCGATCGTGTTCAGGCTTATCTTCGTTTCTATTTCCACAGTGTAACATATCACGATACAGACGAATCTATCTCGTTTATTTGGTTTGTTATTTACGTTGTTTAAACGTAGATTCGTCCCAACACATTAACGTGATTCAACAAATAGAGAAACAAAATTTGCGTAAAATATAGATAATGTGTTTTATATAGAAAATTAGCTCGATTTCATATTAATAGACTATGAGATATTTCTTCGTTATCAGAATAAATAATTTTGATTCTAAATATTTGGAGAGATGAATTCATAATTGGTGCTACTAATGGTAAAAATTCAGCGAAAATAAATTTAAATCAAACGCTATATTTCAAATATAAATATTAAATAAATGTGTCTTGCGAAGAAAATACAGCTTTCATTCTATATTTAATCGTACAACTTAAAAAATTATTGTAATTAAAATATGGAAAAAATCTCCATAGCAATTTTTCATTATAAATTTGTCTAATTTGTCAATTCACAATTCGTTGAAACAGACACCACAAGAAGTCTACAAAGTATCGTTACTTTTTAGTATTTTCACGAATCTTCCATGAATTAAGATTTCAAAAATCCACCAATCAATTGAAAACGGAGAAGATCAGAAATTCTCGTCTGTTAATTAAAATTTCAAAGATCTGTCACTCAACTTAAAGAAAGTAAAGCTTGGAACGGTGTACTGAACCACTTCGAAAATAAATTATTCTGATTTCTTCGTTAAAAGTCGCATTATTAGTTAATTGTTTGAGCATAGTTTGCAAAGCGTCTTGAATTTCAACGAAGGAAACTACCGCTTACAGCGCAGCAAACATGTTTGTCGCGTGAATCAAACGTTCTATCTATTCCTAGCGAATTAAGGAGCGTTTCAAGGAGGGATGGCAAGCCTGTCAAGTTCGGAGCATTCGCAAATTGACGATTTACGGTCACCAAACAGGACGATAAGCGAATGCCCGCAGGCTTAATGGGCCCCGGGGCCATAAGCGACGGGGTTTCGACAAGATTTGCATGACAATGCCCTGTCATTACGCGCCCGGCCCAATCAAATGTCGAGCACACACCGTTTGCTCAGCAAGTGTTTATTACCGGCGCGCCATGTAAATGCTACGGCTTCTGTACATCAATATATACATACACCGCCGCGGTCGCATTAGTAATTCCTCCTTTCGTAGACAGATAGGATTCCAAGCAGCTCCCGCTACTGGTCTTCTACCTCAGAATCCTGTTAAATTCTAAATCCTATCGGAGATCTTGTTCCGCGTTTCCCGTCAAGTTCCTGTATAATTTACGTAACCATAACACTTGAAACTTTGTACACTTTGTTGGTAATAATTTGGAGACTGTTTTCAAGGCTACGTCGTTTGTTAGAAATACACCGCGGATTTTTATCCGAATTTAAATTTTCACGGACCTGACTACAAAGTAGAATCTAAATAGATCTTTTTCGTTCATTAACAATTATACCAAGTGCTCTATTTTGAATATGTTACGTAGGAATGACAGAGCGGAAGATTATTACGGGAGGTTGAACCGAACTATTTTATTGCTAGGTAAAAAGAGACGTTCGTTCGCACTCGCTGGCTAACACTTTCCTGCATTCATGCAACACTCGCGGCAAACACACATACACCTATATACATCCTTTTTGGCCTAAACCTACGTGCTTCACAAAGACTGCATGTGGCCATCAGCCCGTCATCGCCTATTGACCATAAAAGTACACCGAAAACTATCGGCTATCGGTTTTCATCGCTGTGATAGCTCAGATAGCTTTTTTCCCTTAAACTATCTACAATGTAATCCTCACCCTAGCTTGTACAACAACACTACATATATACATATACTATCTGTGTGTTTTTGAATCTTTAAATTTCGCATAAATGCATATTTTGAACGCAGACAAACTAGCAGCCCAGTTATAACGAGACTTCGACATTGCATATTTTGTTCGTCACTTCGCTATACCGATACTTCATACTAACTACAGTAAAAAAAAAGCTTCAGAAAACATCTGTGCCTTTCAATCATCGTTGTACGAATAAGTATCAATCACAGGTGATCAGTAACAAAGTAACCACGAAAGTAAGACTGTCAGTAATTACTTGCGGGTCCGTTCTTTCTCTAGCAATCTCCTCGAAAATCGCTTTATCTTTCTTACGGCAGATCGTAGCCGCGAATTAAGCGAGTGCAGTTTATTTGCTCGTATCGACAGTATTTTAGAGGCAAAGAAGAACGCTGGGAACAGGGATAAATAGAGAAAGCAAAAGGGGCAGAAGAGAGGGAGAAGACGAAAGACCAAAGGTAGTGGTAGACTGGATGGTGGGTGGGCTGTGCATGGACTCGCGAGATACGAGAAATAATGGTAGCACGTATACGCGCGCTGCTTGTACACACGAGACCACATGCACCGAGAGAAACTGACCACCGAACAGTTCCAATGGGGCCTGCTCGCCGTCGGTAATAGCCTCGACAATAATCATTTATTGTTCCTCAATGGCGTCGACGCGCTGCCGGAGCTCGACTAGCAGAGGTGGTAAGGGAGAAGGGAGAGAAAGAGAAGGGTAGCTAGGATTTAAAGCCAATAGCAAAGCCGTGCGAGTTCCGTGAAAGTTCTATGGTGTTCCATGGTGTTAATGTTCGCTAATAATCGAACGATTATGAGGAAAGCAAGGGTAACAGCTGCTGGGCCTAGTTGCACAATAATTTTCTAATAATTTTCAACTAATAATGTCAGTGCATCGATAATATAGCGAGTACGATAAAGTATATTAATATTAATATAGTAAAATATAGAGAGAATATTTTCAAATACAATAAACAGACTGCGGTTGTTATATTTTTATAAGAAATATAAAGGAGGCACAGAATGCATGTGGTATGCAAAAATATATAAAATACAATTGAACTGTGGAAAGAGGATGCAGAACTTAAAAAGGGGTTGCTACATTCATTCATTTGAATAGCATTCCATATGGACACATCCTATGCAAATCAGTGTGTGTATCGGATATGGATGGAGGAACGTTTTAGTAGTCGATCTTGACTATTAAACAGTTTATACAAAGAAAACATCTGCAGCATTAGGGAAATTCAACGGGCGAATTTCGCGTATAATATCTTTCAACTAGATCGATTCGCACAAAAGGTTTTTCGAGTGTCATTGAAACAAACTCGCCTTTTCTCTCTTTATCATGCAGATGCGGAACTGACGCTGTTTGGTTCACGTTTTAACAACTCCACTCGTCGTATGCTAATTCGCCAATGCCCCTTTTGCCATGGAACTTTGGAATGCTTAATCCTAGGACGACAATGGACGCAGCTGGTTTATATCTTTTGCGCTGAAGTCGCTTTATTGGGAAATTCGAATCTCCATTCGTGAAATTTGGTTAAAACATTAACAAATATTAATTTTTACATGAAGAAAACACAAACAAAGAAACGGAGAGATAAGATTAATAAATAACAGTAATAATAATAATAGTAATATAAATAATAATAAAATAAATAATATCATATGATAACTAAAAATAAAAAGTTTATTTTACTTTTTTAATTCATAAGATAACATTTTTAATTCTAGTCCCTGCTAATAATTTCTATTTGATTTTCATAAAACATTTCACTTTAAAATAACAGAAATTTTAGGCGTTGAAACACAAAGTCAGAGAAATGTTAAAATACCAAAATATAACGACTATTTACTTTATTCTCCAAAAAAAAAGAAATAAAATAAAATTGATTGTTTCTGTTTCAATAACGATCGTGAATATTTCGCATCATAGATCGCTTTACAGCTTTCCTGCTTTGTGTACCCAGCGAGGAAGCATTAGGGCTCTTTAATCGAATAGTCGATCCAGTTGTATTTGAACGTTTCTAACGAGTTTTTTATTCGTTGTATAACGTATTTGTGCTACGCATGGCAGAGCGACAGGATCAATCACGGCCTCGCAATCCTCTCAAACACGCGAACCAGGGAATTTCATTTGATGTACGCGATAACGGATTACGCTCGTAAGTAAAGAAATTGAATTAAAACATATTTTCCCATAGCGACAAAAGGAAAGTTTACCGTTCCTTTAAACAACATATGAAACGTTATTAGTTGGTGTCAAATCATTAAAATTGAAAACCATTTATTATTATTATTATTATTATTATTATTATTATTATTATTATTATTATTAGTGGAAGAATTCTTTCAAGATGCTTGTTTCTATTGAAATATAAATTTAAATAATAAATTTGATGAAGCACAAATTCACAAAGTTAGTAGTAGATAGTACAGAATTAAATCTATATTAATGTATGTATGTTATCTTTTCTGTAAATAAATTTTTTTTACTAAATCCACGTATAAAAATATCCAAGTCGGTACAACACCTTCCCCTCCTCCCAAAAAAAAACCCATCAAAATCCACACATCTATTCCTTCATAACAATTCTCGACAGATATTTTCTATCTCACTACTTCCGTAATCAGCCGTGGGGTAACAACGTTAGATAAAGCCGTTGATGCGTCTTAAAGTTGTTCTCCGGAATTGAAAAGGGTCTTGAAGGGTTTCGTGGATGTGGAAGAAAGCGAACGAACGCCTATCGAAACAGCTCGCGAAAGAAAATCTCTCCTTCCCTCTAACCCAACAGGGATAGAGTACCAAATTCAAAGAGAAGGATGAAACTTTCTATTGCTGCGTATAACAGACAAGGAGAAGTGTCAGAGAAAAGATGGAGGAAGGCAGACACACACACGTACGACGAGAGGAGAGAAACGACGTGGCTTCGGAGCTCGATTATGTGATATAAAGTTGGCTGAAGCGAGGGGTGGATAAGGAAGAGGAGGGCCAAAGAGAGATGCACCCCGTTGATTGAGCCGCCACCTTCAACGTGCCGTGAACACATGTGCTGGTGGCAACACTCTGATTGGAAGCCAGATGGGCTCTTCAGCATCTTACCTTAGCACCCTCTCTCTGTGTTTCTCTCCTTCGGTTCAACGTTTCTTTCCTTCTCTTTCGGTTGCTACTACCCGGCCTCCGCGCCTCTGTTTCCATCTGCGGCATCTTTTTCTTCGTCGACACCTGAAACACAACCTTCTTTCGCAAAGTACCTACAGGTATATACAGCCTAGGACGACTATCGTCGAGTGAACGTAGCTCACCGCTCCTCTCTATCGTCTGCATGCATACTGCTCGCCGAACACCACCGATCAAATTGAAACGAAGCAGAGAGGATAAGAAGATGTGCAAAGAGCAGATGAACCTCGGCGATTTTGCCTGAAAATTTACGGGTTTACGGGTTAATAGGGTTAAGTGGCTTCGTTTTAGTAGAATTGAATGTTGGAGAATTTGGGAATTTGGAAATATTGAGAATTTAGGGATTTGGATATTCGACGATTTGGGAATTTAGGAGTTTCGAGAATAAATTTCTTCCCGTTGTACAACGAATAAAACTGTAATACTTGGAATATTAGTATTAAAGCTTATCCGAGTCAAGTGACCTGAGTTGATCGCATCGTATAAAACTACAATTTATCAGGTATTTCTCGGTACTGTTTTCTGAATTTGAAGGAATATCTGGACGATTGATTGGATCGAATCGAATCACCATTTCGGAATCCGGGTCATCCCGTTGATGGTAGTTTCGGTCTTAACGAAAGTTCGCAAGCCACTTGGAAACGCGACGCCATTCGTTGTATTCAAATTCTTCGCGAGTTTTAAAGCGTCGAAAGCACACATATGGATGTGAAACCTATCTGAGCCTATCCACAGGATCATTCAGAGAATTTCGGTATTTTACATTAATAGGATTTGAAAAGTTCGCAATGCCACTTGCGTATTCTTTCTTCATGAAGCTCTCGCCGCTTTTAGCATACATTAGCGTATTGATTTTGTTAAAACTTTCAGTATAACTTTGCAACTGCGTCGTTCTGCAGATTTTTCTTTAAATCCAGAAATTTAGATATTCAGTAACTGTGCGTATGTAGGAATTTCGTGAATTTATAAATGTAAATAACAAATTAAATAGAATCAAATAAAATACATATATATATATATCAATCAAATTAAGTTATCTACAATTTTTACTGACTTAAAAGTTTCTGTATTCTCGTGTTTCTTTATGAGAAAAAGGTCTCGAACGTTATTCTAATCCCCGTACATTTGCAAGGCAAGCTGCTATTGTAATCGCTGGATTTCACGGGGCCACAATTACGACAATAGCGAGAGAAGTTTAACGAGTCGCAACACAGAATAAAGTCAGGCATCACCTCGTTCCTGCTAAAGACAGAAAATCCCTGGCTGCCATTTTCTCGTTGAGTAGCAAGGAACACTGTAGTTACCGGACACCCTAATTACCGCTTTTGGATCGCGCGTTTCAAAAGAAACCATTTCATAATAAGTGTCACCAACAGATCCAAGTAGAACCTACGAACGGTGAAGCTAAATAAAGTGCAGTAATCATCTGGTGAGACGAGTAATTGGTGCTCCGAGGCATGTTAAGAACTTTCCTAGATATGCCTCTCGTTATCGAAAGTGTCTAGCTATTTCTACGTCTTAACATTTTTACATCTTCTTGTTTCCTGAATGTTACTGCTTTCTTGTTTCTCGTATGAATTCTTCTATCAACATTTTTATGAGAAATTAAACGTTATCATTTTGATAGACTGTAATATTTACTACAGACACTTTAATCGATTTGGTCAATGGATATTGCATAAATTAATAATGGTAAATCAGATTAGAAGTTTTGAACTTGAAAAGTTTCGAATTCGAGAAATACGTAAAATTTTCAAAATATGGCGCTTGTTACAATTTACTAACGAATTAAATAAATCCCTGCTTCGCCATTGCTTTAGGTTAGGATACCTATAAACATTCCCAGTCTACCTTTGCTCGTAAAAATCTAGCAATCTTCGATTTAATAAATGCGAAACGATATTTGATGTCGTCGATTATTCGCGACAGCAGGGTTATCCGCTACGTTATTAATTCTTAAAAATGTCGAGTGCGCGTCACAATGTTTCTTGTAGCAAGATGAATGCAAATCTCTCTAATTCTGTTCGCAAAAATATAAATCCGTCTCGTAATCATCTAACTACCCATCGATCTCCCGATCTCCATCATCCAGCCTGGAAATAAATTCATTCCTAAACGCCACGGGTGTCGCGATCAGAGAAACAGCGTCTCGCCATGCCGGTGTAGAGGTTGGTGGTAACGTCAGTAGGTTTACGGGCTGAACGTAAACGGGCTTGTTAGGACGGCTGGATGGGTACGAAGGTTTTCACGGGTCTGAAGGG
Organism: Bombus confusus; assembly: GCA_014737475.1. Lineage (NCBI taxonomy): Eukaryota > Metazoa > Arthropoda > Insecta > Hymenoptera > Apidae > Bombus > Bombus confusus. The sequence goes on along the minus strand of JACXIV010000053.1, from coordinate 515,962 downwards.
AAGAGGAGCGAAGGAGGGAGAGACAGAAAAGGAAGCAGGGGATTCCAGTCAGGACATGAGGGACAGTTCACCGGCTTTACCCGGCGGCAATCCCTAGAGGTGGCAGTCCCGTTGCAAGCTGAACCTAGTCTGTGGTTGCTGGCTTGTTAGATCCAGTTTGGGGTTGGTACGGTCTGAAGAGGGGGTTGCCCAGTGGAGGGCGCCACTCTTCAGTAGACCGCAATCGGGTATGCAATTTACGTGGTGTCCGACCTCTGCGACCTCTGCCCCATCCCCTTTATTCTCCTACTCACGTCCCAGCATCCTCGCACCCTCGAGCTTCACATCCCCCTCCCTTCTACCGCCTCATTTCTTCCAGCCAGGTTTCAACCGGAGAAATTTTATTTCGAATTAAAAGGAGAAACGACCGCACGGAATTCGGGAACTTGAAAATTTTGAAAACCGGGAAACTTCGGGAATTTTGGTATTGGCGGATGCCTGAAACCTGGGCATCCTAGAATTTGGAAATTCTGGAATTGAAGAATTTAGAGGGGGGGGGGGTGTGTGTGTGTGTTTAGGAATTTAGAAAAGTTAGGAATATAGGAAGTTGTGGAACTTATTAATTTTCAGGATACAGAAGTTTCGGGAGTTTTGGAATTTTGAGATAATAGACATTCCGCGAAAGTAAGAAGTTCGGGAAGCTTTCGATCTGTGAATTTAAGAATTTCCTTCAAATCCAAATTCATTAATTTCAAAGGACAAGTTGTTTTATTTCGTAATTATCTGAAATAATTAAACAATTATGAAGTAAAATAACGTGTCATTCGAGATATCATTACGAAAGTATTCACGGGTCTGGCAATAATTACGTAATAAAGTAACAGGTTATTTGAAATAATATTTCAAATAACGTAATTTCAAACGTGCTCTGGTCGAGCTTTCTCGAGGATTCGCAGTCGTGTGCAGAACGACGGATCCGAGTATAAGGTTGTGTTCAGGGTTCTGTCGACGCTCGATACTCAACAGTGTGTTGGAAAACGTGGCTGAATATTGGCGGCTGTGGGGACGATTAGTCGTAGAGGGTGAGAAAGGTGCGGATATGGCGGGAGAACGAAAGCCGATGACTGTCGCGAACAGAAGCGAACTGTTAGGATGGAACTGGTTTCTTCCAACGAGAGGAACGCTGTAAGATTTCTCGTGGTCCTCGACACAGTGGCTCTACGAACACCGGTAATGACGCGCAGGAAATTGGAACTAGAGGAGGATTGAAATTGGTCGAGCATACGAACTAACAATTTGTCGGAGATCAGAACGAAATGTTTCCATCGGTCGTTCTGTTAACGTGACCGATTTCGTTCGGGCTTTCTTTGCCACGAACTGGTCTTCATTTCCTTCAAGATGGAAGTGTGTCCTCAACGAGTCTGAATGGAGACGATAACAAAAGATGTCGATCAGTTGTATCTTCCGTGTAATAAATAACTGAATCTTTCACTTCGTTTTACATTTAAAGAATATTTCATTTATTGAAATGTATAAAAAAATGTATAAATGTAATGAGAAAAATTAATAAAATGTTATTTTTTTCGGTAGAATTTCTCAGAACACATCGTTATAGAGCTATAAATAGCTCAGAAATGATCAACGGATTATAAATTTCCAATTAATAAATATACCAATAAATATAATTAATAAATTTACAAATCTTGATATTGAGAAGCTTGAATTGTTTCATGTTTTGTTCTAAAAAGTTTATGTAAAAATTCTAAGTAAATGTCAGTACCTTTTCTTCAATGAATTCAAAATGTATTTCAAGAATGCAGATTACGATCAATGAAACAAGTAATCGGCGGCACCAGGTGTTATAGAGGTCTCAGGTTGTTCGACACGTTCCAATGCAAATGTCAGGTTGAGCGTTCCAACCTCGCGTAATGCGCATGTTAATCGGCTGAGGCCACGTCGTGTACCGGTACCAACGGCATAATTCGCTCAATTTACAAGCCTTATCGCAACCGTTGCATTTAATCGTCGAGAATTAGGTTATATCGTCCGACTGACGTTGCCGCCTTATCGGATCGGCGTGTCAAAGATGAATTTACATGTGACAAAAATCTATTTTACCATTAATCTCATAAAGATTTAATTACTAATTTGATAAATTATAGCTCATTGGTTACCATTTCGATAAAATTCAACTCATTGGCTAAACGAAATAAATTAGAGCAGATTATATAAGTTCGGAAATAATGATAATTGGAAAATTATTATCAATTTGACAAATTGGAGGATTTGGCACAGATCAGATTACATTGATTTGGAAGAGAGAAACGACTCGAATATTACGATTGATTTGTCAAAGAAATAATTTGAAGATTATGGTCAATTTTTCTTTGATAAAAAAAAATATTATAGATAGATTGCGATCATATCAAAAATGAAATATTTCAGTGTTTACTAGATCTCATTTTCATCGATTACACTCGTGAAGAGCATTGAATACCGAACGTAAATCGGAATGACAGTCGTTCATCTTCGATTGCCATTTTACGATATTTTAACCATGCATCGTCCCAACTAATCAGAAATTATTAGAAAAGATAGATAGTTCTACTAAATAACTTAACGAAAAGATAGATGTAACCCTGTACAAATTGGTAAATAATGTAATTTCCTTAAATTTCTTGAATTTTTTTAAGATTACATAAGAAAATGACGAGACAAGTGCATTTTTAACGGCTTTTTAATTTTGATATTTTCAATATTATTCGATTAAGGTAGTTGGAAAGGTAATAATTTACGTCTCAGAATTAAAAAATATAAGCTTTCCGGAAATCGATAAATCTGTGACATTTTCTAAAATAATCAAAGCAACAAGAATCTGGATTTATTGCATGTAAAAATCGGCTTATGCGACTTATAATTCAACATTTTTGATAAAAAGAACTTTTAAATTGCTTATCACGTTTTTCTCCTACGTAATCTTCCTGAGATTTTGTTAAGTATTTATCGCGGTATATGCTTAAAGAAATTTCGTGAAAATAATTGCATCGTGTAATACCTGCCACTTAAGTAGTGGAAGCAGAGGAAAATTCAGACTTTTTAAAGATTTTTTCCTTTTTTTCAGAATGTTCAAAGTACTTGACTAACTTGAAATCTTCTTAGAGCAAACGAAGGGAAGTAAGGAACAAGAGACATCCAATTTCAGCCCCCTGGTGTGTAATAACCCAGGAATGTCAAAATGGGGAAATTGCAGGTAATGTTGGAATAATTTTCTTCTCTATATATCAGGTACGATCTTGCAGACTATATCGTTGCTGAATTTTTTAAACATTATTTCCACGCTTTAAAATGAAATTCATTGTATGGAAGGTAGAACTTCATGAAATCATTAATCCTAGATCCATTGATTTATGAAATTTCTTCTGTTAAATATAATAATAAAAAATTGAGAAAGATTAAGAAAGAAGTAGAAAAACATAATCATGGATTCACGGATTGTTGATAACGAATTTTAGCATATAGTTGCTTACATCACTGGAGGTGCCAACGGAATCGGGAAGGCTGTCGCAGAGAAAATTTATTGTCAAGGTGCCAAGGTGGTTCTGGCCGATATATCTTGCAACGGAGCTAAAGTTGCCGAGAGATTGGGCGAAAAAGCTTTATTTACGTGTACCGACGTAAGTTCAATTGCTCGTAAGACTTCTTACCACCGCTCCTCCCAATAAATCTGTCATTTATATCGAATAAAACGATATCAGAAAATAGTAAATATTCTTAATTCCTTCGAAAACGTTTCACAACTACAATTTTATATATCGTTTTGTTCATATATTGTTATAAAATCTTCTATTACGATTTATCGTTATACATTTCACATAATAATATTTACATAATGAAAAAAGATAGTTTTTTAGAAAATTGNTTACGTCCCGTGACCCTACCATATATTCTAATCCATCCTATGGCCAAGAGGGCAAACAGTTATTCAAACAATTTGCTCGGACCCGCCATAATCCCAAGGAACCGTTAGCTACTGTCTTAAGATTTAAGGGTTTATATTACTGTTTAGACCCATAATTTATACAATACATACTGAAAATTCAGACGCTCCTTAGATTTACTGCTTATTACGGTAAACCCTGGGCTAAACTGGTCTTTTCATGAACGGTACTAGAAGGCCACTTGCATCGGTGAGCAAACGTTGGTGGGGGCGGTCAGCACCCATCACTAGTTTTCCTTCTCGACATCACCGTCATCGAACAAATCCTCGCTCAAAAAAATTATTTATCACACGTAACATTCTTAGACACTTATATTCTTCAAAGGTCGTTGGAAATAAAAAGTAATATTAAAACTGTTAACTGTTAAAATATTATCTTAACCGAAATAGAGGATAGGCTGATTCGTGGCGTCGATAATCGTATCGAGACGAGAACTTACGACTCTCGTTGACGCGTTATACTGCGAACGCGTCTCCCCGCGAATACGGCCGAATAAAAGTACATTGAATATCATGGAAATTTCTTTATATTTATACATATATATCGAGAAAACTAGATGGATTTCAAATTTCATTTGATGTACACCAACCTAATATAATATTAAAGTCTTTACAAGATAATAATCAACAAGGCGACAAACCGAACAAAATAGAAGTAATCCGATAGAAATGTCACATTATAAAATTTTCACATTTTAACAAAACTCTGAAGTAATAATAATATTTCATAAGAAATAATTGTATGATACCTTTTAGGTCAGGTTCGAAAAGGACGTATTAGAGAGCATAGAGTGTGCGAAGAATAAATTCGGCGGCGTGAACGTGCTAATTAATTCCGCTGGTGTTGTTGGCTACGAGAATATCTACGATTTCAAGAACAAGAAGCCACATTCTGTTGACCTGTACAGATGCGTTTTCGAAACTAACGTGTGGGGTTTATTTAACGTAACGCGCTTGATGGTCGGCTTGATGGCGAAGAACAAACCCGATGCAAATCAACAAAGAGGAGTTATTATAAATCTTTCGAGCATGATGGCTTACGAACCACCACCTGGTTTAGTTGCTTATGGCGCCACGAAATCCGCGGTTTCCGGCATGACGATCCCTTTAGCTAGAGGACTCGCGTCGCAAGGAATACGTGTTGTTACAATTTGTCCTGGCTACATAGACAGCCCCATGACAGGTGTGTTAGTAGCACGACTAGACTGCGAATGTTTAGAAATTTTCATCTTTATACATGCAATAAAAAAAGCACGTATGCGGAATACATGCATAAAGATTCCACCAGTAACCATAACACCATATCCACCATAACACCAGTAGAGATTGGGTTAATCATTGAGTTGCACGAACTACAAGTTTATCATTATCTAACAAGGTAGTAATGGGTTTTAATAAACCATTCGTAAAATACATATCGCGCATTTTTGTTTTATTTCACTTCGAGGATGCACGCATTAATAAGTTATCCTATAATAATTTCATGGAAGTCATCGTTCATTAATGAACTGTTATCGTTTAAATGTCTGTCCGTAAATAATGTAAAATCACTGGCATTCTTGTTCACGTTTAGCTCCACAAAAAGAAGAGGAAAGGAAGCGGTGGATCGCCATGAAACTCACACCAAAACGCTACGGAACCTGCGAGGAAGTCGCTCATTTGATTCAAGCGTGCATCGAGAATCCGTTGATAAATGGCGAGAATATACGTATAGATATGGGCTACAGGTACAATCAAGAAGGAGATTCACAAGAGCGTACAAAGTCTTGAATCTATGAAGACATTCAGTGGCAACCAAACTGAAGCATATGTATTTACATGCAGAATAGTCGTGTAAAATAAATATCTTTCTTCTGCAATAAATCTTTCTACAAATATATATCCGACGTTATCTAATATAAGATAATGCTTAATTGTTTAACATTTAGAGTTATTTGTTGTTACTTGCAGCATATTTACTGTGAATGATCGAACTATATAATTTATTTCAATTGTTTTGAAATTATTATTTTTTTGAAGCTTGAACAAGAATCGACGTAAAGTAATACGATTTTTATTACGAAAGATATCGTCTTGTTTTTAATGACATACAGAGTTTTTTATATGTGTGTAATATGCATATTTAAAACAATTTTTAGAATATACTTGAAAATGTATACGCTAGTGAAATTATTACGTCCCGTGACCCTACCATATATTCTAATTCATCCTACGGCCAAGATGGCCAACAGTTATGTATGACGGTCCTTAAAGTTATTGCTCATTACGGTAAATATGAGGTAAACGGATTTTCTCCTGTAGGATACCTGTAGGCCACTTTCATTGGTGAGTGACCATTTGTTGGGCGGGGTCAGTACACATATAAATAGTTTTCCTTCTGAATCACCACATTTCACTTGATTCTTCGGTAGGAAATACATCTCCTATCCGCTCTTCGGTAAGAACACTCCTACGCAATACTCGTAGAAACTTGTAGCATTCAAAAATTGTTGGAAATAGTGATATTATAATTTTTAACTCAGTGTTAAGTGATATTTTAATTGTTAACTCAGTGTTAAGTGATGTTTTAATTGTTAATTCAGTGTGAATATCATTATTATCTTAACCGAAATAGGAGATCGGCAGATTCGTAACGTTGATTATCGTATCGAGACGAGAACTTACGACTCTCGTTGACGCGTTATACTGCGAACGCGTCTCCCCGCGAATACGGTCGAATAAAAGTACATTGAATATCATGGAAATTTCTTTATATTTATACATATATATCGAGAAAACTAGATGGATTTCAAATTTCATTTGATGTACACCAACCTAATATAATATTAAAGTCTTTACAAGATAATAATCAACAAGGCGACAAACCGATCAAAATAGAAGTAATCCGATAGAAATGTCACATTATAAAATTTTCACATTTTAACAAAACTCTGAATTAATAATTGTATGTAATGTTTTCATAGTAAATAACTGTGTGATACTTTTTAGGTGAGACTCGAAAAGGACGTATTAGAGAGCATCGAATGTGCGAAGGATAAATTCGGCGGCGTGAACGTGCTAATTAATTCCGCTGGTGTTGTTGGCTACGAAAATATCTACGATTTCAAGAACAAGAAGTCACATTCTGCTGTAGGAGAAAAAATGGATAATATTGCAAGATGTACCCCCTGGCCGGTCTACACGCCAGTTCTTGTTGGTCCATTTTCTCGCCTCCCCATAATGAGACCCAAGGGTTACACTGTAATAATTTCAGGAAGACCGCAATTCTTTCGTCGCACACCAAGTTCTCCTGTTCTCCAAGGGTGCCCCATGATAGGTACGTTAGTATTACGACTAGAGTGTGATTGTTTAGGAATTTTTATGTTTATACATGCAATAAAAAAAGCATGTATGCGGAATACATGCATAAAGATTCACAATTTATTCACGATTATGTGTATTTAGATGTAAATTTGTTACTATCAATATGTTCCCTGACAAATGAACCATCAGTAGCTTGGGTTAATCGTTGAGTTGTTCGAACTACAAGTTTATCATTCACTAACAAGGTCGTAATGGTTTTTAATAAAACATTCATAAAATACATATCGGGAATTTTTGGTTCATTTAAGTTCAAGGAAACATGACATTAATAAGTTATCCTATAATGATTTCATTGAAGTCTTCGTTCATTAATAAACTGTTGTAGTTTAAATGTCTGTCCGTAAATAATGTAAAATAACTGAAAACTTTTTTCAGGTTCGTCTACACAGCGTACAGATCAACAGCGTTTTGTTCGAAAGCGTTTAGCTCAACAGTGTTTTGAACAACAGCATTTTGGACAAGAGCCTATTGAACAACTGCCCTTTGAACTAGAGCTAGTTAACCTGCAGCCTTTTGAACAACAGCGTTTTGGACAACAGCGTTTTGAACAACAGCGTTTTGGACAACAGTGTTTAGAGCAAGAGCGTTTCGATCAAGAGTTTTTTGAACAACAGGGTTTAGAGCAAGAGCGTTTCGATCAAGAGTTTTTTGAACAACAGGGTTTAGATCAAGAGGGTTTAGATCAAGAGTTTTTTGAACAACAGGGATTAGATCAAGAGCGTTTAGATCAAGAGTTTTTTGAACAACAGGGTTTAGATCAACAGGGTTTAGATCAAGAGTTTTTTGAACAACAGGGATTAGATCAAGAGCGTTTAGATCAAGAGTTTTTTGAACAACAGGGTTTAGATCAAGCGTGTTTAGATCAAGAGTTTTTTGAACAACAGGGTTTAGATCAAGCGTGTTTAGATCAAGAGTTTTTTGAACAACAGGGTTTAGATCAAGAGTGTTTAGATCAAGAGTTTTTTGAGCAACAGTGTTTAGATCAAGAGATTTTTGAACAACAGTGTTTAGATCAAGAGTTTTTTGAACAACAGTGTTTAGATCAGCAGCTTTTTGGACTACAGCGTTTTCCTCGAAATCGTTCAGAACGAGAGAGTTTATATCAACGTCTTTTAGTTCAATATTATAATCGACAGCGTTTTGAACAACAGCGTTTTGAACAACAGCGTTTAGATCAAGAGCGTTTAGATCAAGAGCGTTTAGATCAAGAGCATTCAGATCAAGCGCTTTTTGAACAACGGCGTTTAGATGAACAGCTTTTTGGACTACAGCGTTTACCTCGAAATCGTTCAGAACAAGAGAGTTTATATCAGGGTCTTGTAGTTCAAGATTACAATCGACAGCGTTTAGCTCAAGAGCGTTTATATCAAGAGCGTTTAGGTAAAAAGCGTTTCCCTCACCATCTTTTAGTTCTATATTTATATGAACAGCGTTTAGCTCGGCAGCGTTTAGCTCGACAGCGTTTAGCTCGACAGCGTTTAGCTCAAGAGCGTTTAGCTCAAGAGCGTTTAGATCAAGAGCGTTTATATCAAGAGCGTTTATATCAAGAGCGTTTATATCAAGAGCGTTTAGATCAAGAGCGTTTAGATCAAGAGCGTTTAGATCAAGAGCGTTTAGATCAAGAGCGTTTAGATCAAGAGCGTTTAGATCAAGAGCGTTTAGATCAAGAGCGTTTAGATCAAGAGCGTTTAGATCAAGAGCGTTTAGTTCAAGAGCGTTTAGATCAAGAGCGTTTAGATCAAGAGCGTTTAGATCAAGAAGAAAAGGAAAAGAAATCGATGCGGTATAGCGTCATGAGAAGAAGAAGAAGAAGAAGAATAAATGAAGACATAGCGGTTAAAGGGGCATGAGAAGAAGGAGAAGAAGAAATGAAAACGGAGCGGTTATAGCGTCATGAGAAGAAGAGCATCAATACGCGACAATGTCGTTCAGCCGTCTACACGGTATTTCAATAACGATCTAGTGGGACGATCCAGAAAAAGATTCATAAGACATTTCACAAGATTCACAAAATTTTTAATTTATGAGTGCATTCAGTGAGGACGGAATATAAGTATATGCATTTACATGCAGGACAAACGTACAAAATAAATATGTCTCTTCTGCAATAACTCATTGCACAAATATATATCCGATAAAACAATGTTTAATTGTTTAATACTTAGTATTATTTGTTCTTACTTGCAATCTATTTATTGTGAATTATCGAATTATGTAATTTATTTCAATCATTTTTCAAATTATTACTTTTTTTAGTCTTGAATAAGAATCGACTTAAAGTAATACGATTTTTATTACGAAAGGTATCGTTTCGTTTTTAATAACATTCAGAGTTTTTGTATGCTTCTTATTAGAAACAACAAATATACATATTTGTATATTTAAAACAATTTTTAGAATATACTTAGAAATGTATACGCTAGTGAAATTATTACGTCCCGTGACCCTACCATATATTCTAATCCATCCTATGGCCAAGAGGGCAAACAGTTATTTAAACAAAATTGTAATGCAAATGCTCGGACCCGCAATAATCCCAAGGAACCGTTAGCTACTGTCTTAAGATTTAAGGGTTTATATTACTGTTTAGACCCATAATTTATACAATACATACTGAAAATTCAGACGCTCCTTAGATTTACTGCTTATTACGGTAAATCGTGGGATAGACTGTTCTTTTCATGAACGGTACTAGAAGGCCCCTTGCACCGGCGAGCAAACGTTGCTGGAGGGCAGTTAGGTTGACTGAGTGTTAAAATCATCCAAACTACCCCTATTATCTTAACCGAAATAGGGGATTGGCTGATTTGTAGCGTCGATTATCGTATCGAGACGAGAACTTACGACTCTCGTTGACGCGTTATACTGCGAACGCGTCTCCCCGCGAGTAGGGCCGAACAGGAAGACGAAGATGATTCATCTAATATTTGATCAATCTAATATTTATTGGAATATATGTATATTCTGTTTATTCACTGTTTTTGTCCGATATACTTATCTAAGAGTAAGAACACCGTATCACGTTCCCTTAAAGAATAGAAGACAAACGGTTCCACTGTTTCGGTGTAGAATATTTTCCCGTACAGGTTCTGATCCACGATAACAAAACCCTCTTGAAAGGCGTCACGAAACAAAGAATAATGATTGTGATAACTGGCGGGAAACCGCGATCAGCGGACGGATTCTCGAGCACGTCGCGAAGAAGCGTCGTCATCAGCGTCGACGTGCAACCACAGAGCCGCCCACTTTCTTCCGGATGAAATTTATGTATGGAAATATCGTCGCGAGCATTACGCATGTAGAATATCACGACCAGCAGCTGGAGGCCCTCCCGTGACGACACTTCGTAGGAAAATGTATTTTAGCGTTCACGATGGAGGCGGCAAGGTGGAAATACGCGCTCGAACGACCCTTTCCTTCTCCCGCGCTATTCGTTTCCCTCAGGTTGCCTCCCGTCGTCGAACGTAAACCTCTGGAGTCTTCATCGACAACCCTGTAGGCATTCAGTGCCGCGAGCTACCACATACACTCCCGTTCATAAGTATTACACTTTTTGGTTTCGTATAAGACGCGGTAATTCGTTTAAGTCATCGTTTGAACGATTAAGCGATCACGGTTTTGCACTCGTGCAGAATAATCATGTGAAACTTCGTAAAAACTATTTATGAGTATCGCAAAAGGAATATGATGAATATGAATTAAGAATCATACGTGTCGTATGCACGATCCCTGAAGCTCGTTGGAAAAGTTTTTTACGAATTAGATGTAAAACTCAGAGATGTTGATACTTTTGAGCGATAGTGTACTACGTATACCATCTTTCCTTATATTTTCAGGTGTAGATTCGCGGTGTACTACTGCGTGCTCGAACGTCTCCTCATGTTTTATGCACGCACGATGACAATTTTATGAGGTGGGAACAGATTGTTAGGAGAACCGAGAGACGAATCGGTCAGCGACCGTGAAAACCCATATTTACCTCTCCGTTTTTTTGTCTGCATGCTGAAAGAGACGTTGTTCCTGAATTTTAACCCTACGCGAATTTTCATGTTTATGTTTTATCTACATCGTATACTTTCGTTTTAATAAGTACGAGCGTGTTTAATGTTTTAAGAAGACTCATAGCAAAGAGTTGATACGAATGTACCACTCGAGATCGTGCATATCAATAACGATTATTCGATCTTCTTCTTCTTCAAACTTAGACTTTTTACATATACTTTATTAAATAGAGTTCTAATGTCTATTTAACATATGATAATAAAATAGATGAAAATATAAAGTAAATTTTTTGAAAAATTATTTTACAAAATCCCCGAAGAAACTATTGTTATCGGGAGAAAAGGAAGATCGCACGAAATATTGATTATTTTAAAGGATTCAATATTTTTCCAGTCAAAGTACCAATGATCCTTCAATTAACCACTTTTAAAAAGTAACGATATCAGGTATCTTCATATTCATTTATGACCTTCGTTTAAAAAGAATCACAGGGGGTATAAAAGAAAACAGAACAACAAAAGTTTTAATTATGTGCAAATATAATTCCAACTAAAACTAATATATAATCGCCAAGTAAATGTTCTACTATTATACATTATAATTGATTATTTAACCCACAATCGATGCAGCTCCAGCTATCACAAGAGGAAGGACCACGCCGGCGACAGCTAGGGCGATTTTCAAACCCTCTTGAAGAATAAGAATTCCGAGTCCGACTGGGCCTAACGATGCTACCTGGCTGAATGTCTGTACAATTCTAATGATCAAGTCGGCTGTGGCTAGAATAGGCTGACCAGCACGGGTCGCTGCCCTTATTGCGTCCGCAACGGCGTTGATAAAGTTGCTTCCGCCGTTCAATTTGCGTGCAACCAACTCTTTAGCCCGTTCGACGTTCTTTTTAAGTCCCGGGTTGAAATTTGAAACCGGTTGTATGACGATCTCGAGTTTCTTCTCCACCTTCTTGTCTTCAGCTTCTGTAGATATAGAAGATATTTTATCAATATAATTGACGTAAGTCGACCTCTAACGCGACACTAGTGCCACGTGTGATTCTTCTACTGGGCTGTTCGGAAAGTTCGTAACATTTACATCAATAACGCCAGAAACTTTTTGCGCCAGAAATTGCAAGAAAATTAAAAAAAAAAAAAAAAAAAAAAAAGAAAGAAAGGATTCGATTTTTTGAAGACCTGCGATATCTTGGAGACTAACAGTCTTTGAGACGTTACCTTCAGCTTTGCTGCGTTTTTTTGGTGCTGGTTGGCTGTTCTTATTATTTGCAGGAGTCGGCTCAGTTTTACCTTTTGACTGCACAAATAAAAAACAAACATATTAGTCTTTCTTTGACGTAAAAAGAACCGAATACAACGTTTATTTTATGAAAAAATGTTGGGTACCATTGTTGGTGTTTTACGTTTATAAACGCAATTTATTTAATAAATTCAAAAGTCATAGATGTAGAACCTTAGGTGTAAGATTTTGTACGCGTTTTCATACCTTGGTTGTCTGGGGTGCCGCGGTTGTCGAGGGTGCCGCGGTTGTCGAGGGTTCCGCGGTTGTCGAGGGTTCCGCGGTTGAGCTGGATGCCTCAGCTGAGTTGGATGACTTGGATGAGTTAGATGCCTCGGATGAGTGGGATGTCTCGGATGAGTGGGATGTCTCGGATGAGTGGGATGCCTCGGATGAGTGGGACGCCTCGGATGAGTTGGATGCTCCGGATGAGTCGCCAAGACTCATTTGGACGAGGCTGCCAAAAACGCAGGCGACGAGAAGAAGGCACAACACTTTCGAAACCATGTTTGCTTCGTGTTATCGATTGCGTGTAATCAACTGATCCGTTAAAAAACTGCCACATATTTATACGAAACTAATGAATAGCGGTGTACCAATTAACAGATGCTAATGAGGTACACCTGTGTCTTAGAAATACGACGTAACGATGACATTTGTATAGTTAATGATTTCCTGCATTTTGTATCCCTCGAATATCGTAACGTATTATTATGTCAAGAATGCCTAACTATCGATGCACTTGTAAGGCATCGTATCTTTTTAAAAAATAATTGCGTCTCTCACGAGATACGTCAACCGCCAAACAAATGCCAGAACTTCGTCATACATGTGGCGCGCATAATTGCGTTCTATTAAGACAATTACCTCCATCGCAGCTTCCAATCGATACAATGTTTCGATATTTACATAAAGGTATACGTTTCATATTAATACGCTAGGTAATATTATGAACGGTATTTTTACTAGTTGCAAATTACAAGTTGCCAGTGCCAGCAATTCCTTTACACGAAAGTAAGAAGTTTATGTCAAATAATTATTTGATGCATTAGCTTAATTTATTACTCTAACGCTGTAACTTAGAGCTTGTAGATTTATTAACATTATTAATATACAGAATATTCATTTCAAAAAGATTCTTCCAATTTTACAATGAATTTCGTCAAATAGAATTTGTAGTATACTAAAATTGAAGAAGTTATTCAAGAAACAAGGATACAGTTTTCTGAAAGAGCTTCTTGCTTCAAACTCGAACTATCTGATCGTATTATGTTTCGGGCGCATCCTGACTGCCAAAAAAAGCACCGTATTTATTCCAATATAATAAACGAAATATCACGCATAAAATGAGACATCGAATATAAATTCTTTTTCAACGCTTGCAAAGAGATGTTAAAGCACGAATATTGACGCAATGGCGGGATCTTTGAGGGGAGTTTCCGTGAATTTTCGCGAGGAAACGAGCACGCGGCATCCCGCCTCGAAAGTTTTCCTTTCAGATCTCCACCGGTTCGTAAACGAAGACTTCGACTCCAACGTTTCGAGTTCGCATCGTTCGTAAACAAAGTCTGTGCAGTGCGTGGGTCGTCGTGCCTAGAAGAATTTCGCGAATGTTCGCAATATTTCGCGTCCGATTCACCGATAAAGATTGAAGTCTCCGGCGATTCTATTGCGGTCGCCTATATGTTTCGCGGAATTTCCAGCGGAATGAAATGCCGCTTCGTCCAACTATCGGCCGAACTCTCAACTATTCCTCAGATCTTCAACTAAAGCTAAAAGAGATCCCGGTCAGAGATGAAAGGAACCTAGCAAGGACAAAGAAAGAAGGCCCTCCTTCTGCCGACTTAGTCCTTGGAATTCAGCCAATTCGTATAAGAGCTCTGTCCGCCTTTCCCGTCAGCGAACTATTTATCTGAGAGAGTACAGACTCTGCTGTTCTGTCTTTAGGATCGATCATTCGAAGACAGTTTATTTTTTTTCATTCTATTAGAATGTGCCAATCGGAAAAATGAGCGTCAAGTTCGCAATCTATTTTCGACTTTTACGCGAAAACAATATTTAGAATATCTCACATTTGCAATTTGCTAGCGTTTCGCTATGTTCAATTTAAGAAATTATTGAATTTAACCACTAAGAGATCAAGCTTAAGATGTTATTCGGAAATCGAACAATTCTTTTATGAACTTTTTTCGTATTACCTACGTAGCTTCTTATAATGAAAATTTCAATTGCTCGCAAACTATTCGAATTGTGTACATTTATTCTCGAATGCGTATTCCTGACTGCCATTTCTATCGATACATCATTTCTGACAAGAAACGAATGAATCCACCCTTTTGTACGTGCATCCCTTGCACGAAATACAATGAGCAGCAGTTTTAGCAGCTGCGTCACTTGTAGCGTACACATATATTACTATCGCGCGTGATTAATTGCTATTTTCTTCTTTCATCGTGCGTGGTGTATTCTTGTGCGGAGTTTTTAAAAAACTAGAAATCATAAATATAATATTTTGTATAGAGGAGAGTCGTGCGTGGCATACAGTGCCAACCAAAATTAGTTCTGCCTTTCTTCACCAGATATTAGTACCTTTATTTGTTATAAACAAATGAATATAATAATTCTGTGTAACACAATTCGCCGTCATATTGTTTATTCCATTGTTTTCGCTGTTCTTTCGAGCGTAAAAAGTTATCTTCTAGAGCTGATATTTTGTGTCAGATGTGATTTTTCTCTGTTATGTATACTATAACTAGTTTATTAATTGCCAGCCCCAGTTTTGCGATTTTCATTGTACATTATATACATTATAATCTAAACATTTCCATGTGTTGTCTCGTACCGACCAATCAGCCATCGACCAGGAGAGATTAAATTTTGTTATCTGTCAATTTAATCCGTTGGCAATTGAAATTAAATTAGAAGATATTTATTTACTCTTTCTGCTACATTTTCCCACAGAAAAATATCTAAAATTTCAAAGCAGAAAAAAAAATTAACAGACGAATGCGACTTTGAAGCTACTCCTCGAAAATATAATGAGCCAGAGACAGGCTGCTGAGGCTTTCAGTGTTGCAAAAACGACGAATGCAAAAGCTGGGCACACGTCGCATACACGGACTAAGAAAAAATTAATTATTACACTTGCGATGTATATAACAATAAAATTTGAATAATAATGTACATTTTAACATGTAAATGTCTCTTTTTTAACATTATTGATCATTTAAACCGAAAAATCTACCATTTACATAACTGACCGGTACTAGTCGACAATTTTTCGTTCCCTACAAATTACAACATTTTTACTCTTGCAAATTATCAATTCTTATTATTGAATATCATAAAATTAATTTCCCTCCTTTCGGTTAAGTTTCACTTACACTACGAACTCATTTTCTAAATTTCCATTTTTGCCGACTCTAGCCCAAGATATAAGAAAAAATGTCAGAGCGATTGGTACTGCACGACCACGATGTTTGAAGTCTTAATTTTATTTACATATTTTATTGATCTTCCGTAACTATTTACTCCGATGAATATTATCAAACAAAGAACAAGAGAGAGTTCCGATTTTTATAACAAAGTCATTCAAAGTATCTCACAAATTATCCTAAATGCAAATTCTACTCTTAAACACTTCGATTAATCTTAAATTTTTTCCAAAGAACTTCAACATTTCCACTCGCAAATTTTATCACCTTTCGTAATAAAAGAACTTGTCACCAAACCTACGATGAAACATTCTCGCCCCACGTGTTGCCTTCCAAAATTACAGCATCCGCGACGAAACTGTCAAAAGCAGGCAAGCTGGTACCCTCACAGAAGCGAATAATACGCGAAGAACAAGCGCCCAGGGACGCATAATCGGCAAGGAGACTGGGGAACAGCGAAGAAAGGGAGAAAACATATCTGAATCGTGAGGAGCCTCGGGGATGATGCACGCGCTTGTTCGTTTACTTCTCACCGTTCTCATCCCTCTGACGACAATCGATGTGCTCGTCCTGTTCGGTATTTAATACGTTCTCGTCTGTCATCGACGGATTTGATAACGCATCCCCGCCGCCTTACCGAGTGGATCGAAGTATAAAAAGAGAACGAAAGAGGGGGATGAGCGACAAGAAAAGGGTTCGCACGAGTAAGGGCGCCCTTTGATTTATGTAGTCGTGTCGGTGAAACGACGGCAAACATCAATCACCCAACCGTGGAAGCATCGGGCCATCGAGCAGGCATGTGCGATTCGCGCGTACCAAACCGACAGCTCGGATGAATGCGCGAAAAAAAAAAAAGATACTGTCTCGATAACCCGATGTTACCCCTCGGCTGTTTCTATCTGTATCTTTTACACAGATTTCACAAGATGGAAGCTCGATGATACCGTTCATTTGCTGCGAGATCGACGTAACTAAAAATTCGCAGTTTTTGAGTTATTTCTACGGGGAAAAAACGCTTCTTACATAAATCTTGATGGCGAAGTGAATTTCGCATCGAGAGCGTGGTAACTGGACTGTGAATTTTCATGCATTTATGCGAAATTCAAAGTGGCAAAAATACGCAGAATGCTTATAATATAGAGAATTATATCAAATATCCAAGGCACAGTATTCGTTCTAATTTTTGACACATACAAGGAACCTCCATGTAAATTTTAATTCCTGCGACCATAAAAGTTGAAATTTGCATGAAAATCCGTGGTCTAGTCATAATTCAAAATGAAGCTGGCGTGTTCGTGTTCGTCTAGCCTGGAAGAGCTTGTATTTTTATTATTTTTTTCGATCGAACGATAGATGCCCAGACACACAGTAAGGTTGGCAATGATCGTGGCGCTGACGCACGTGCGTGATTGGCAGAAATTCATTTCGCGCGATTTACATGCCACGGAAATTGCGTGTCTGCGCCGCGTATATCCCGAGACCCTTTGTTTAGATGGCAGCGTTTGTCATCCTGGCCCGGCGTAGGTGAGCTGTCTTCGAGACATAAGACAGCAATGGCTGCCACTACCCTTCCACCACGTGGAATATTGGGCACAGATGCAAAGTGTCGAGATTGCTGGCGGGTCTGCTAGCGTTCAAGATGATCTAACGTGCACGGGAGGGACCCATTATCTTCTCCAAACGCGTCCATAAAGCTCACCGCTTCTTCGCATAACGTCCTACGTCTTTGGGACGGTGAAAAGGTTACCAGAATTAACGTGTGTTCTCACACACAGAGATTTTGTGTTAAGGAACAGATTTTTCAATATCTTCGGTGTAATTTGTTGTTAGGTTGAATCTGTATTGCAGATTTACGAATGCGTTTCGCATATATTACAAAACTATTTTTTATTCGCTAAGACAAAGTTTCATTTGCAGTTTTATATTCAGACAAGCAAATGGTTATCCGTCGAGCTTTTCTTGAATCTGAGATTAAGATAATGGAACTTATCGCAAGAAGAATTTATTGAATAATAATGTTAGTTTCGTAAAATTTTCTTAGAGTTTTGGGAAAAAAAACCACCGTTTAAAAAGATTCGCTCGATTACAGGCGCATCGTTTTGCGATAAAAACCGAATTAGCTTCCAAAGTTTCAAATAATAAAATAGCGAGTCCGATGTTTGGCTGACGTGAAATTGTAAGATTATTCGTTTTAACAGAACAGATTCCGCAATCAAGTGGTACAGGAGGGATGAAACGGTTCTGTTCCCCTGGCTGATGTCACACTAGCCACACGGTGCAGGCCGCATGCATCGGCGCTGCAATGTTTGCCGATCAAACAGACTTTATAACGAGATGAACGCGTGCAGTTTGTTGACAGAAAATATTGAACGATCGTAGGCTTGACATTGTGCTCGACAAAAGGCCGGCTGGTATATTTTTCATTCAACGAGGGAAACGATCCTTTGATCGCTAGAAACACTCCAGATTTTTCAGTTTTACATTAAACCTAGTATTACTTCACGTCACAGATTGTTCTTTAACTTTGACACGAATTGGAGAGTCCTAAAATAAAAAAAAAATATATATATATATATATATATATATGTAAACTCCCCAGAGTTCAAGTGTGGAAGGACAGAGGGACTTTCTTTGTTTTACGAACAGCGTGCCCTTTTTTGTTTTTACGGACAGCCATTTTGCGGAAATATCGGTAGCTCAGGACGTTGAAAATCGATTCTCGATTTTCAGGTAGACCTTGTACAGAACTTTGCTATTTATTGTTATTTATTGTTAATAATTGTTGTTGTTACGTCGCGTAACACGGTCGCGCGCCGTCCCTCGTTGGGGGGGGGGGTCGCGCGCCGTCC